>OY755217.1:22595724-23156759 GCA_963576765.1 Draba incana | reverse complement strand
TGGAATTCGCTTGAAGTACAATTCAAAAACAGAGAATCTCCTTGGCTCCTAACTGGAGATTTCAAAAAAACTCCTAAATATCGAAGAGAAGAAAGGTGGTACAGAGAGAGAAGAAGCTTCTTTTATAGACTTCCGAACTTGTGTCTCTAAACTAGGTCTTCTCAACCTGAAGCACTCTGGTAATCCACTCTCATGGAGAGGGAATCGGTGTACACATCATGTAAAAGCTCGATTGGATCGCTCTCTAGTGAATTGCTCTTGGTCCGAAAAATTCTCTTCAGGACGTTGTAAATACCTCAGGTTTGAGGGCTTCGATCATCGCCCTTTTCTCACGCTTTTTGGCAAGGAAAACAGAGGATGCAGGGCATGTTCCGATATGATAGAACACTGGGAAGTAAAGAGGAGGTCCAGAATCTAGTCAAAAATTCTTGGCCCATTCAAGATAGAGAATCGTGCATTCGAAAGTTAGATAGATGCAGATCTCTCACCATCCAATGGACTAAGGAAAATAAAACTAATAACCTCCTCCACATCAAAGAATCACAAGCGGCTCTAGAAAAGGCCTTATCTGCAGATACAGAAGATTCAGTTTTGATTAAATCCATTACCAAAGCTTTGAATCTGGCTTATCAAAACGAGGAAAGCTACTGAAGCCAAAGGAGCCGTGAAGCTGGATACAATGCGGTGACCGCAACACCGGCTTCTTCCACGTTACCACTAGAGGTAGAAAAGCTCTCAATACTCTCTCGGTTCTAGAGGATGCTCATGGCAAGGCCTTTTACGAAGAAGACCAAATATGCAAGCTAGTCTGTGAGTACTACCAAGAACTCTTTACTGCAAAAGCTACTGGACACCAAGACCTAGTCGATGAAGTGGTCAAACCGTGCATAACAGCTGAAATGAATGACTGTCTTATTGCTCTACCGAATGCGGAGGAAATTCGAAAAGCCACTTTCTCTATACACGGAGATAAAGCTCCCAGTCCCTATGGTTTTCCCGGAGCTTTTTACCATTCCTTTTGGGATTATATAGGCGATGATGTGGTTAAGGAAGTTCGAGAATTTTTTGTTACAAAAACTCTTCACCAACGTCACAATGAAACTCATGTGAGACTTATTCCGAAAACATTGGTGGCAATGAGAGTAACCGATTATAGACCTATAGCTCTATGCTCCACTCAATACAAGATCATAGCTAAGATTATCACCAACCGCCTCCAACCGTTACTCTGAACGTTGATAGCACCACACCAATCCGTTTTTGTCCCTAAACAAGCAATCTCCGACAATGTACTCATTACGCATGAAATCTTACACTACCTTCAAACTTCTAAAGCGGGTAAACGATGCTCAATGGCGGTCAAGACGGACATGAGCAAAGCGTATGATAGAATTGAATGGGGTTTCTTACGAGCAGTTCTTTCTCGGTTAGGTTTCCAAGAAATATGGATAGATTGGACTATAGAATGCATCAAAACTGTCTCTTATTCCTTCTTGATTAATGGAACCCCACAAGGTAAAGTAATTCCGACAAGAGGACTCCGACAAGGCGATCCATTATCTCCATATCTCTTTATTCTATGTACGGAAGTTCTTTCCGGTTTATGTAGAAAAGGGCAAGAGAATGACACTTTACCAGGAATAAACATGGCTAGATGGTCCCCGCCAATAAACCACCTCTTATTTGCGGACGATACTATGTTCTTTACTAGGACTAGCCCGAAATGTTGCAAAACTCTTGTGGATATTCTTAAGTGCTATGAAGATGCTTCGGTCAAGTTATTAACTTAACTAAATCCTCCATCACATTCTCGGCCAAAGCTCCAAACAACTTAAAGAGAAGAGTCCGAAGATCATTCAAAATCCGAAATGAAGGAGGCTTAGGCAAATATCTTGGTCTCCCCGAACATTTTGGACGGAAAAAGAAAGACATCTTCACCGCGATAGTAGATAGAATCGATCAAAAGACTCACTCGTGGTCAACAAAGTTTCTATCTAGTGCCGGTAAATTAGTGCTTCTCAAGGCGGTTCTAACCGCGATGCCAGCGTATACAATGTCATGCTTCAAGCTTCCCATGTCGCTTAACGACCGAATTCAATCCGCTTTAACCCGATATTGGTGGGATGAGAAACCGGGTAAACGAAAAATAAGTTGGCTCGCTTGGGATCGTCTTTGTCTCCCCAAAGGAATGGGAGGAATCGGTTTTTGAGATATCAAGATATTCAGTGAGTCCCTCCTTGCTAAACTTGCATGGAGAATTTTTGAAAATCCCAACTCACTACTCGGTCAAACTCTACTTGGAAAATATTGTTTGGATGCATGTTTTCTTGAATGCACCTTACCTACTTCTTTCTCACACGGCTTGAAAAGAATTTTAGCCGGTCGAAGAGTGCTAAAAGAAGGCTTGGGATGGATAGTGGGAGATGGAACACAAGTTAGTGTATGGTACAGTCCATGGCTATCTTCTTCAGTCCCAAAAGCCCCGATAGGTCCTCCCACAAAAGATACAATCCACCTTAAAGTAAGTGACCTTATTCATACAGTTGGAATGTGGATTTGATTAGACACATCTTACCTCAGTATGAGGACCAAATTCGTCAAATATATCTAAGTCCATTTAGACAAAGAGACTCTCTTGTTTGGCTTCCGGACAAGACCTGCTTGTATTCAACAAAAACCTGATACAATCACACCATAGCAAAGTATGATCTTACTCATCAAGGAGGCTTTAATTGCTGGAACAATGTTTGGAGGATCAAAGCTTCTCCTAAGCTCCAAACTTTTCTATGGAAACTTAATGAAAAAGGGCCCTATCCATTGGAAGCAACTTGGCCACTAGAGGAGTTACCACAAACATTAGTTGTAAACGATGTGGTGGCAGGAAAGATGAGCTTCACTTGTGCATGAACTGTCCTTACGCAAAGAAGGTTTGGGACCTTCTCCCAGCAAAATCTAGGCCGAATCATGACACAATCATCTCGATAGGACAATTACTCGAATTCTCGAGGCAAATGATAAATCTCCCTCCCACTGGAATCACGATACCACTGTATCCATGGGTACTTTGGCAGTTCTGGAAATCCAGTAATTTACTCGTGTTTCAAAACAGAGGAGTTGCAGAGCATGAAGTCATCTCAAGGAGTGTGATCGAGGCAAAGGAATGGCAAGAGTTCAACTGCTCCCCGAAACAGGAAACTCACATAACACACAGGCCGGTAAGCTCTCCTTTTAGCCACCCTCTTCATGATCCCACGGCCACCTTTTGCCATGTCGACGCAGCTTGGAACTCGACTACATTAAAGTGTGGAATCGGATGGGTTTTTTCATCACAGAGCTCAACCACTCTGTCTCAAGGTTCAAAAACAAGTGAGTTTGTCTCCTCAGCTCTGGTAGGTGAAGCCTTAGCCATAAAGGCCGAAATTTTAGCAGCTCAATCAATGGAGATCCGAAACATGTCTATGTTCTCCGATTCTCTATCTCTGGTCATGTTACTTATAAATGGTGGCGTGATAAATGAGTTGAAAAGCCTACTCTCCGACATTCGTCGTTTGATGAGTTCCTTTTCTCTATCTATCAAGTTTATGTATGTGCTCCGATTAGAAAACCAATCGGCGGATTATTTAGCAAAATCTGCTCTTAGGTCCCTTGAGGATAGTTTGTAGTTCTCTGGTTTAATTTTCTCAATACAATGGTTCGTTAAAAAAAAAAGGAGTATAGGAAGCGTTGTTTTGTTTTTTTTTTTGCTGAGAATATGTAATATTTGCTGTTGTATTTCAAATCAGGTATACTTTCAAAAGCAGGATGCTCCAAACCAAAGGAGTTGGCTACTCACTTTCCTTGATAAAGTAGCCCGCCACATTGCTTTCGGTCATAGCCTTGATAATTGAGTTGAGTTACATGGCTTGTCACATCACTACAAGAAAACAGAGTGGTTTTTGACCCTCGATTTAAGATTGGTCAAAAATAGCCTTTTTTGATGAATTTTTGTCCTAAATCATTTCGTCAAAAACTGTTGATTGGAAATGAGTTTTGGTCAAAACATAGTCAAATTTTTTTGACAAATGAAATGGTCAAAAAAATTGGTTATGGCCAATAAATTTTTGGACCAATTAAAATGGTCAAAACTATGTTCAACCACTTTTTGACCAACTTAAATAATGAAATTAAAAATATTAATATATATATATATATATATTAGAAAATTTGAAATTAAATTTATAATTTAAATATTTGATTTATAATAACTGAAACAAAATTAGCATTCTAAAACATATAAAATATAAGATAAGAAACAAATGAGCATACAATACAAAAGTATTCCAAGTTCCAACAATGGTAATCGGTTATGAAGACTAAGTTTTGAAATAGCTAGTAACAAACTGTTAAAGAATCTCGAGCTCCTTTGCCTTCCATTGTCGCATGTTTTACTTGTACTTCATCTCTCCAATCTTAAGATTTGTGGTCCCCAACTCAACAATCTTTGCCGGGATAAAGGTGCAAGAAAAAAGAGGAAGAGGAACCGCTAAAGTGTGGAAGTTGCGCCAAACTTCCGATTGACTAAAACCAAACAAATAATATGTTATTATCTCATATTTTTTAAATGTGTCATTTACAAAATTAAATACCAAATTGTTTTAGAAATTGTCAAATTATGCATTCGTAAACTAGATAATTAACATAAGTTCAAAAAGTTAAAATTCTCCAAATTAAAATCCACAATCTCTAAATCTGCTAACTAATATACCCCCTTACATCGTATGTAAATCCATCTAGCTTATCTTTCTGTGACGCCCCGTTCCCCGATCACTATGAGCCCTAGGTCTCGCGCCCTAACTTGTACAACAAGTAACAAACATGCACACACTCGAAGGAGGAAAAAAGGGGGTGAATACCAACTTATCCAGTGAGGATGTCACCTGCATAAACTTTAATAATCGAAAACAATAAGCGGTCACACACACTAAACTAGAAATAGATACACATTACTTATTACTAATAGTCACACAATTCATATTTAACATTCCTAAAATATAATATTTACTTATCCATTATCTCATACTTAAACACTTCACATCTTTTTTTTTTCTTTTCATAATCTTTACTTTTTTTTCTCATTCTTTTCTTTTCTTTTCTTTACATATTTACTTACGGTGGAGGCAACCCCTTTCTACTGTTTTGGGTCTGACCTCCCCGTCACTGGCCCAACTATGGCCTAATGGATCTACAACGGGCTTACAAACGCGATCATCCGTAGTCCAACACAGAACGTTCTACAACGGGCTTACATACGTGATCGTCTGTAGAACTATAATATTCTAACAATCTCAAACAATCATTTAACCTTTAACATTCTTTCTTTACTTAACACAATATAACTTTACGAAAAAATCTCCAAAACATCAAGTAATAATTACTAACTACACGTAGCAATCAACAAACATCAATCATTTCAATCCTAAACTTAGGATATAAGACAAACAACTATCAAACATTCCATTTCTAGACTTAGCATGAAAAATACGTATTGCTAACTAATACTAAAGAAATGTAGATCCCACCCTCACCTTAGTCTTTCACGTTCAAAAACGGAGTCGGGGAAAATAGCGGTCGAAAAATAGCGTTTCGGGCGGTTGCAAATGAAACGCTATTTCTGGCGGTCAAGAACTGCGTTCTGGGCGTCTGGCGTCTGAAGAAATCACGTTTCAAGTCTGCGTTTGCGTTTCACAATAATTAGTGTTACTAGGTTATTAACATAAACTGTGTTTCTTGTCCATAAAGAAACTTTAATAACTTACTAACCAAGGATCCGATCGGTAATCTGAGAGAAGATCTGATATGCAATGGCAATAAGCGTGGAAACTTGCAAATACGTGATCAGAACCTCTCTGAATCAACGGGAAATCGTTTCCAAAATTAGCACTGCAAAACTTGCGAAACAGATTTTGGTTACAAAACCAGAAATCTAGGACAACTTCAATCATTAATCTAGGGCAACTTCAATGATCAATTGTGGACTCGATATAACTCGGAATTCAAATCCTAAAGATGTTCCAGAAACTAGAGAGAATTACCTAACTCTTTGCGGTTCGCCGGCAAAATCACTCGCAAGATGACTGATCTGATTGACAACGAAATCCAGTTTCAGAAAAACAGCAATTTTGCCAATATTTAAATACTATTTGCTGGCAAACCTTAGCTCGGAATTTGAATCTGAAAGATGCTCCAAAAACTAGAGACCGAGATATTTTCAGAGACACCAAGATCACGTCTTAATTCTTTCTGAGTCGCCGGGAAATTGACCTCAAAGAAGCAACTCAAAACTGATGAATATTTCGGATTTGCTGCTAAAAGACAATAGTGGCCGCACGTAACTCTGCTTCTTCTCCTCAATTTTGTCCCTATAAAGGTGAGTTTAGGTTTAGGGTTTTTATTTAGCATTTGGGCCACAAGATACAGGCCTTTTTCCATTATGGTCTTTTCGAATGGGCTTTATATCCTTTGATATTAATTGCATTTGTGGTCAAAAATTATTTTCACGCAAAATTTTTAATAATCCCGGGACACGGTCGTGACACTTTCAATCTCAAAATCTTTACTCACGAAAGAAAAGTAAAATATTTAGTGACATACACAAAGCATTTGAGCAAGGGGTAAAAAGTAGTTTATCTCTCTAAACGTGCATGTAAGTATTTAAAACAGTAGTAATTCAAGCAGAATGATGATGAACTCACAGAGTTTAAAGTCTTTGGCACACATTTGCATGATTGACAAAGTATTTTAAAACATCCCTTCAACAAATTAAAAAAGAAACAAAATTAGAAAACATCATTAAGAACTATGCAATGGCAATAAGACGTGGAAACCATATCCTACCAAGAGTATCATACAATGCCATTGAAGATTTGTTGCCCAGAAGTTTCTGAAGTTTAGAATTTTGTTTTATGACGATTTAAGAACTTTATATATATGTTTTCGCAGCCATTGTTTAGGCTTACACTTTATTTTATTGAATCTTAAAAGATATCTATATTTTACATGATGTTTGCTTCATTCAATATGTCTGAGTAGTTCTCTTGTTAGGTTTAGGGTTATTCAAAGGTGCTTGATGAATTGCTAGACATGAATTGAATTGTTAGGATAAAATCATTAGAGTTCTTCATCTAGACTTTTGTTTAGTGCTTATTCTAGTTTCATGACCTAGAATCTGATCGTAGGTTAATTGATAGACACGAAAGTGTGATTAATAGCCTGAACAAGTGTTAGATGAGCAAAATTCCTATCCGCAAAGAAATTTGGTTCAGGGTTTTGTGAACAATTGAACCTGATATTAATGCTTGTTTAAATTGAAAGGATTCGGAACGATAGTTGGCTTTCAGGATTTAGGCATAGATAATCTTTGCAGCGATAGCAGATTGGTTTGAGCAAATCAAAATTTTAAATATTGCAATCGATCTCTTAATATTGTAATCGATCTCTTAATTTGAGAGAGTAGCTCTAGGGAAATTTGAGCAAATCAAAATTTAGCGCCGTTGCGGGGGAGTCTAAACCATTAGAATTTTATCATTATAATTTTGACTAAGTTTTTCTTTTTCCTTATACTAAACTAGCTTTTATCTTTTTGCTTTCATCAGGTGCATGTTTAATCGCAACACTAGGAGCAATCAAGAGCAACAGTTGGTCAACAACATTCTTAAGGAACTAGCACGTGAAGAACGTGAAAATAGAATAGCAGTGTGGGAAGCTAGGATGGCTGCTTGAGAAGTACTCATTCTGGTTCTAGGAGGCGATGGAATCCTGCGTGATCCAGCAGGATTGAGATACAACGAGCAAAGACAGAGGACCGATGACGATGGTAATCTGATCATCGAGTAACTAGCGATTCAGGACGGAGCTGTCGAGCGACAAGAAGGTGTTATCGGTCGACGTGAAGAAAAATTGGGTGTCAATCGACACTAGTACCAAAATCATCCAAATTTGATGAAGAGGAACGAGAATGGAGAGCAAGGACGCACTTTGGGTGACTACAACATGCCTGATCAATTCTACGCAAATCGAGCTGCGATTAGTCTACCTACCTTTCAGGTTTATGCATTCAAACAAGGTTCGACAGAACCATTCAGGGTTGCGTGGACACGATTAAAGTCCTGTAAGAGAGATTATTCTCACCATGGTTTTAGCGATGTGCAGTTGCTAGGCATCTTCTTCAGAGGAGTGGACTCGAGGTACCAGATGGCTCTGGATGTTGCATGTTATGGGAACTTCAACACCAACTCTCCAGAGAACGCAGTTGTGCTTATTGAGAATTTGGCTTCGAGTAATAGCATTGAGAACGCCAACTTTGAGGGGAAGAAGCTGAGCGAGAACAAGGATGGCGGTAAACACTTGACTGAGGTGAATGCTAAGATCGACTCTATGCATAATCTTCTTATTGGGAAGAAGTCGGTTCACTTTGCGCAAGAGGTTGAGACTTTTGATCCAGAGGTAAAGAATAAAGAAGAAAATGTGAACTACATCAATTAGACTGGATTTCAGAGGTTTAACAATTAGCAAGGATATGGGTCATCTTATCAGAAGTCGTTTCAGAGAAACACCTTCAATAGAAGCAATGGTTCTTCATCATACCAGAAACCTCCTAAACAAGACAGCGAAGTGAAGACTATGTTGGAGCAGCTCTTAAAAGGACAGTAGAAGATGACTGTAAGCTTCAATGGGAAGATGGATGCGATGTACCAGGATTTGGATGGAAAAATTGGAGCATTTAGCGCTCATGTCAAGATGATGGATGTTCAGGTTGCTCAAACTGCTAATTCTATCAAGAGGCAAGAGGGGTTTCTTCCTGCGAACACTGATACTAACCCCAAACGTGCTTGCAATGTCGTTCTGTCTGAAGATGAAGACGACTTCCTGGAGCTAGAAGAAAATTTGGAAACTGCAGAGTATGTGTCGATCGACACTACGAATGAGCATCGATAGACATTTGAAGAAATTCACGATTTCATAACTAAAGAAATGGTGTCGATCGACACCAAGGAGCAGCATCGATCGACACCTATTGAAAAATTGAACCATAACTCACCATCAGATGTTGGTGTCGATCGACACCAAGCTAGTATCGATCGACACCCAGCCCTAACGAGTCAAGATTTTGTGACATCATCGGTTAGAGCAGAGAAAGAAGTTTACAAGCCTAAGGTTCCATTCCCCAGAGCGAGAAGGTCTAAACAGGAGGTTGAAGATGCTATTTGCAAGGCGATGATAGATAAGATCATGATTGAGATGCCTTTAGTCGACGCGGTTAAGCTTTCACCAGCTTTAAGGAGGTATGTCAAGAGGATTATTGCAAATGGTGTGACTCCTGGGGAAGGATGATAGACTCCTTGTAAGAATCTAAGTCCGATGATCACTTCGAAAGGTTTTAAAGATGCGGAATGATGACTTTGGATAAATTTCGGAATGGAAGATGAACAGTTGATCGTGATTGAAGATGAACGACTCGATAGAGATGGATTGAAGTGTACTTCACAAGAGAAATGAAAGGTCTCTTGGACTATGAGGCTCGATCTAGTCTTTGATATGACGCACAAAGATAAGAAAGAGTTGTATTTGATATTACTCACAAATACGGTTTGATCAATGATTTAGAGAAAGATTTTTTAATGAAAAGGTTGATGAGTTTTATTGAGAGGATCGGCCACATTTTATAAGAGGAGAAGATGGAAGGACAAACCCCATTCCTCTTCTCAATACACGGAAAATTAAAGACTTTAAGGAAAAGTTTGAAAGTTTTCTTAAGTGTGAACACACTCACACTTATCCTAATAAAACATAAAATAAAAGTATAAACAAAGGATAATAATAGATGGGCTGGCCGAAACTCTTAACTCTATGGGCTTCAAAAAGTCTAAAATTAGCCTAAGTGTGATAATGAGGATTTGTAGAGTATGTGTGCTTGCCTCATTAAAAACCTACTTCAGAAAACCCATTGGGACAAAACTGAAAATAGGGAAAAAGAGTACGAGCCCACATACCTCTCATTATCATCCTTCCTTGGCTCGGATCACAACCAATGCGGTTTGATGAGCAACTAAAGGAAGTTGGCCGTTTATTCTCAACACAAGCATAGAGAAGGCTTGGTTGAGTTGTCTTGTACGTGACCTCGTCATTGGTCCATTCGAGATTTCCAAGGCCTTAGCGTCTTCAAGAACCTCAACGACTCCAAGTTTCTCCTCGGCTACAAGCGGTTCCATAGTTCCTTGGTCGGCTCTGTAGCTTCATGTTCCGGGTCGGTCATGGCCTCACCAAAGGAGCACTGCTTACTAGAGTTATTCGAGCAATTCTCTTGAACACAGCTCCAGTGCAAAAGAAGAAGAAGGAGGAAGTGATAGTCTTTGAAGAGGTTAGCGCCATGATTCAGAGTAGGATTCTAGTGAAGCTATCAGATCCAGGAAACTTTGTGATCAACTGCTCAATATCGACATGGAAGTTTCCTCATTCTCTTTTTGATTTAGGATCAGGTATTAATTTTATGCCACTTTTAGTTGCAGCTAGACTTGGAATGACTGATTTCAAGCCGACGAAGATTTCTCTTATCCTAGTTGATCGATCCAAGAGGAACCCAGAAGGTGTTTTAAAGGATGTTCCGATTAGAATCGAAGACTGCATAATTCCCACAGACTTTGTAGTTTTGGATTATGATGAAGAACCTCAAGACCCTCTTATCCTGGGAAGATCCTTCTTAACTACAGCGGGTGCTACCATTGATGTAAGGAAAGGGAAGATCAAGTTTGATCTAGGTGATATGGTCATGGATTTTGACATGGAAAAGAGAAGAAGTAAATCCACCATTAATGGTCAAACTTTTTTTGTGGAAACCTTAGTGGATGAAGACTCAATCAAGGAGTTGGATACTAGTCCTTCATCTATTGCTGAACAGATAATTACAAATCTTCCAACCCACCAACCTCCCATAGAGCAAAGGTATGCACTTCCTGAACTCGATTCTAAATCTCCTAATTTCGTCAATAAAATTTTAAAAGGTGAAAAAGTTGTTTCGCGCTTATGCAAGCAACAAGTTTCTCAAAGAATCCTTGGTTTTTCTTCTGAAGATCTTGCATGAAAGAGAAGTGTCTTACCTAAGGAGTATAAAGCAGAGGTGAATCATTTCAAGGTGAAGCTAAAAAGGACTTCAAAACCTTTCTCCAAAATCAAGATTGTCATCCCTTTAGAGTTAAAAGAGAAAGGAGAAGGAGTTTTTCATGAGATAGTGCAGAAGACGATGAAGCTTTTTCCTGGAATTAATCCATGGAAAAGTGCAGATCCACCAGACGCATAAGTTCCTCGACACAGTCAAGCTAAAGACTGAAAACAAGCGCTTAGTGGGAGGCAACCCACTGGTAAATATACTATTTGCATTTTATTTTCATTTTTTTACTAACTTTTATCTTTAGTTTTAAGTGTTTCAGAATTTTATCGTTCAAAAAAAGAAAAAAAAAATTGCGAAGGAGTTATGAATCGACTTGTCTGATCGATAGGACCAAATTTATGGGTGTCGATCGACACCCTTGGCAGTGTCGATCGACACAACGTCGAGATGTAACAATCTCTTTCATTTTCAATTCGTTTCGTTGTGTTTTATTTTCTTTCACCAGCTTCAGGCTTAATAACACTGGGACAGTTTTGTTTAAGTACGTCTGGGGGAGGTAGTTGCTAACTATTGTGTTTGTTTTTGAGTTTATGAGTCAGTTTTTCGTTTTATTCGGGTCAAAACTCCTCATATACTTGCTTTGAACATCACTCAAAGGACCATTATAATGCAAGTTAGTTGGTTTTACTAGGTGGTAACTGTTAGTGGATCGGTCTAACGGAACGAGTTCAGATTCCTGGAGAACGCCAGAAGTAAGTTGCTAACTCCACCCCTAATGTACTTTAATTTCTTGTCTCGGGGCTTCGTAATCGCGGGACAAGATTCCTCTTTCAGCACTAGGAAAGTGAGGATAACTCCCTTTGTTTTTCCCTTAACAGAGTAAAAAAAAATTGATGAGAACAAAGTCATATATAGAAAAGTGTAAGGATATTTGTGACCCTGTCTTCTCACAAGAAACAACAGTAGCGAGGCCTCATGACCTTGTCTTCTCACAAGAAACAATAGTAATGAGCACTATTATAAGACTACATAGTGATGAGCTATATCCTATGAAACAATGCAAATGGACAGAATAAACTAAGGGAAACAAAAAGGGAGGAGTGCAGAAAAGTGTTTAAGTAAGGGAAAGAATCTATAAAGAATCCCTCGATGAGACCGCACCTAAATAAATGAAAGAGGTTTGCAATAGAAAGTCTGAGTTTCTCTAAGAGGTTTTGAAATCAATCTGGAGGACCGCTAAGCTTTTAGGGACACATCGAAGTATTACCAGATTGACTTTGCCGGGTATGTGGTTTAGGGACAAGCAAAAAGATAAGTCTGGGGGAGTTGATATATCATGGTTTTTACCGGTTTTCGACCATGATATAAGTCCGTTTTATAGAGTCTTTTATGTGTTTTTCTATTATTTTCGAGTCTTTACAGGTTAAAGGACGTTTGGAGCAGAATGTGAGATTATAGAGCTTTTTGGAGCATTGCGGAAGAAGACGTCGAAATATTCAAGTCAGATTCAGAAATCAAACTTGGTGTCGATCGACACCAGTTTCGTGCAAAGAAAAATCCAAGTTTAAAGATTTGCCGTTTTTGCCCAGAAGTTCCTGAATTTTACAATTTTGTTTTATGACGATTTAGGAACCTTATATATATGTTTTTGCAGCCATTTTTTAGGCTTACACTTTATTTTCTTGAATCTTAAGAGATATCTATATTTTATATGATGTTTGCTTCATTCAATATGTATGAGTAGTTCCCTTGTTAGGTTTAGGGTTATTCAAAGGTGTTTGATGAATTGCTAGACATAAATTGAATTGTTAGGATAAAATATTTAGAGTTCTTCATCTAGACTTGTGTTTTATTTCTTATTCTAGCTTCATGACCTAGAATCTTATCTTAGGTTAATTGATAGACACGAAAGTGTGATTAATTGCCTGAACTAGTGTTAGATGAGCAAAATTCCAATCTGTAAAGAAATTTGGTTTAGTGTTTTGTGAACAATTGAACCTGATATTAATGCTTGTTTAAATTGATAGGATTCGCAACGACAGTTGGCTTTCTAGGATTTGTGCATAGATAATCTCTGCAGCGACAGCTGCTTGGTTTTACATTAGTGTTTCAGGTTTAAGAAATGTTCTTAATAATTCCCAATTAGCTGTTTAGATCTGCAATTCGGATTCACCTGAGATTTCAGTGTGTCTAGCTTTGATTTTAATTGATTTACAACCGATCACCCTGCTTGCTTTATTACTTATTTTTCTCATTCATATTATTTTACATAGCATAATTCGAGCATTTAAATCTATTGTGTTCATTGATTCCCTGTGGATTCGATACCCTAAATATTGCAATCGATCTTTTAATTTGAGAGAGTAGCTCTAGGGAAATTTGAGCATATCACACAACAATATAGCCACTATTTGATTCTGATCAGAATCCAAAACTATAGCCACTATTTGATTCTGATCAGAATCCAAAAATAGAGACAAGGAATCAGTAGCGAACACTACAAGAAAACAGGTCGTTAGTCACTCCGGGAAGAGTCACAAATGAGCCATTTGCGACTAATTTGCGACTCGAAAACCGGAGTCACAATAGTCGAGTCGCTTTTTTGTTCGAGTCACAAATGAATCGCTAATTAGCGACTATTTTGTGACAGTCTTGTTTAGTCGCAAATTAGCAACTATTCTGTGACAGTCATGTTTAGTCGCTAATTTGCGACTAGCTTGCGACTCCTCTATGAGTCGTAAATTTACAACGCATTAGCGACTCTTTTGTTACGAACTAATAATAGAAAGTGGTCACAAATTAGTCACTATTGTGTCTCTTATTTGAGACCAAATTGTGATGATTGTTTTTTGATCTAGTAACTAATTGGTCAGTTTTTAGTAACATATTTGATACTAATATGATACTAATTTGATACTAAGAACGTAAATTTGAAATTGCATAATAGAAAGAAGAAGAAAAGTTTGGATTTTACAAGCAAAAAAAGTACTAATTAAGGTTAAAACTTGACAAAAGAAAGTACTACTCAAGCATCTTGACAAAAGAAAACATAAGTTAATATTTTCCATGATTGATGTTATGTACTCCAAGACCAGAGTGGAATTCTGTGCCAGGTGGAGATGGTACTAACCGCCTGCTTCATCCTCAAACCCTTCTATTAGGAAATAGTCAATGGTTGCGTAGACATTGTTATTGTGAACCCCAACACAAGCTCCTCTCATAATCTTTATCTTCTGACCACGTTTCCACATCATTCCTCCTCTTCTAACTACCGTGTGCAACCTCACAGCTACAGCTCAAAAGCATTGGAGGTATGAGTACACAACTCAGACAATGATACAAACTTGAACATATAGAAAAGGCAGAATCCTCAAATGTGTTTCTACAACATCAATGTTAGTATGTACGAAAATCCAACAGTCATTTAATCCAAACGAAATATCTTTATCTTCCTTAAAAAGCTAATACATACCATCACGCAAGATTCCATTAGCCTTTTTATCCAAGGATCCAATAATGAGAATAGGGTCATCTTCACCCGATGTAGCTTCTTCATCATGGGTATTATGCATTTTCATAATCCAATCCTGATATTGCTGCTCCAGTTGCGTGTATACTAGTGGTTTTCCTTCTCTATGAATCACAAGTTTGACATGTGTAAAAAAAAATTCATTATAATTTACCAAAAGAGGAGGAAAAACATGATTGCAAAAGGAATACAAATGACCATTTTAATTCTCCTTCTCCATCGATTTACATGTTCTATGGTCAGATGATAATAAACTAAATACTGTAAATAACCTAGGATAGTGTTTAGCTTACTTTGGAGGTAGTTGGGCTAAAACCAGCATCCAAATCTGCAACCACCAAGAGCGTTTATTCATAAACCAATATATAAAACAGATGTACAAATACAACTAACTATGTATTAAGCAGTTCCTACCGATAAAGCACTTTACTCTGTGGCAACCTTTCTGAAGAGCAGACGCAATGTTTCCTCTTTTCATAAATGGAATTGAATCCTACACAGATTTATTGGTAACAAAAACAACACAAGAATTTATGTTCTTGTTATCAAGTATATAACAATGAGAACAATGAACTTTCATATCAAGGCTAATGATATAAATACACTGAAACTATGACACGAAAGAGCATAAATCAAATTGTAATGTAACAGTAGACAAAGGGCATAAAGAACAATGGATGCTAAAGAAACCCAATTTTAGAATTTGAAAAGTTTAAAGGGACCTTAGTTTCAGAATTGAAACAAAACAATGGATGGTAAAGAACCTATCATCTAAATAACCAAATCAATGACGATTAACTTGTTCAAACACATAACCTATCATCTAAATAACCAAATCAACTAGTTCAAACACATACATATGTACAGTAGCACAATCCATTCTTAGTCAGTATTACAATATCATAAACTTATCAAATTAGTATAAAGAGACCAGAGATGTTACTAAGTAGTCTTGAGACCGACGGTGAGAGATCGTTGGCTTTACCTCGAAGGTCTCCAGCCGTGGCTCTCACACCTGAACTTGAAGTTACAGGATCTTTGCCGGTGTTGCGTCGAAGAACCCCGACGTTGTCTCTCACATCTGAGCCTAGAACAACAACTTCAGGCTTATCGGGAAGGTTGGATCGACCACCAACACCAATAGATCTACCAACGAGGCCTCCATTAACCCCTTTTCCATGGTTGTTTCTACCAGACATCTCGGGAAATTGAAACAAAAACGAGAAGACGAAGAGATTTGAGGGTAGAGACTGAGAGCGAGATTATCAGAGGTGGAGAATGAAGATTTTAGGGTTTAGGAGGATTATCAAAGACCTCCAAAATTTCGAAACAGAGAGAGAATCGAAGATGAGTCGAGAGAGATAAGGTTTTGGATCTGAGTCGCCGATACATATTTTTTAGGGTTAGAGGAAATTTGTGATATTGGTATTTATGAGTTGGGCTTAGAGGGAAAATAATTTGGCTTAGAAGGAAATATTTCAGTTTTTTGACTTAGAGGGAAACAAATTTTGGGTTTGGAGGGAAACATTTTTGGTTAAAAACTTCAAAAATTTTGGATCCACAAATTTAAGTAGCAAAATAGTCACAAAATTACTACTAATTTGTTATACTTTTTTGGAGTCACAAATAAAACCCTAAACCCTAAACATTTAAAAATATTTGAGCCATATGCCTTTAAATTAGTGTTTGTGGTATATATGTTATAGAAAATTTGATTATTTAGACTAAACTAGGGATAATCTATTGAATTCCAATTTAAAAAAACATTTGAACAAATATTTGAATGGAAGGACAAGTAACATATCTTAAGATATGTTATGTAAGATGCAAACTTTAAGAAAACTTATTTTGTTAAGATTGTAACTTGTATATGATGTTTTTAGTTTAACATAGAGTTTGCATGTATCTAATTTGGGTGGGAGGGAAATCTAAAAATATGGTTTTGGTTTCCCACTAAAATCTATTTGGGACAAAGTTTGATTTTTGAGTTAATTTGGGCAAATATATATTAATGTAACTAGTAATTGAATCTATGTAGAAACTTAAACTTAATCTATTTCTAATATTTTTTTGATGAATTTTTGAAAATCAAACTGATTAGTCACAAATCAGTAGCAATGTAGTCGCAATTTGGTGATTGTTTTGCGACTCGTGGGTAACGAGTCACTAATTTGTTACTATTTTGCGACTAATTTGCGACTCAGTCACAAGCCTATACCCTAAACCCTAAAAATTTGGATCAACCACAAAACCATATTCATTTCCAATCAATTTCCAATGTATTTCTTCATTATTTGTTTGGTTTTATTCATTTAAACAAAAGTAATCAAAAATGTAGAATAATTTTCAAAAAAAATGAAATGGAAGAGATTAGTTATATAGGTTTTGATGTTGATAAGAAAATATTTGTGATGCAAAATTTTTAGGAAACTCTTTTTTTGTTTTTTTGACTTGTACTGTGTATTTACTACACATTTATTACTTGAATAAGATGTAAATACAAAACTAACTTATATAGATTTACATTATGGTGTTTTTTTCCCAAAAACATACATGTAGTGGGTAATGAGTCGCAACAGAGTGGCTAATTTGCGACTCCTTAGTTACTATATACGCGAAACCCTGAAACGTTGCAAAGTAGTGGCTAATTAATGATTCTTTTGCGACTCAATTACAAGTGGCTAATTTGTGACTACGTTATGTGTCACTATGGAGTCGCTAATTTGTGACTCTAATGTTAGTCGCTACGGAGTCGTAAATTTTTGACTCTTATGCGACTCCACCAAAATATACCAATCGTTGTCGCAGATTAGTCGCAAATTTGTGACTGGTTAACGACTACGGGATGGAGTCGCAAATGAGCGACTAATTTGTGACTCCGTCAAAAAGAGTCACGCTTTAGTCACAAAAGAATCACAAATGAGTCGCAAATCTTTGTGACTAATTTGCCACTCGGTAATTCGAGTCACTAACGACATGTTTTCTTGTAGTGGAAGATACTACATAAGAGAGAGAAGAGAGGAGTACCGACCAAGACATAACTTACCGGCGGTGGGATTGGAACGGGGGAGAGGAGAATATCGAGAAGAAGTTACGAGATGAGAGTGGATTTCGTTGATATGGCGGCGAGTTGCGGAGGAGACGTGAAGAAAAAGAGGAAGAAGATGTTGATAGCCGATGAGGAGAAGAGATAAGTGGTGTAGAATATGTATTTTCTTAGATCTAGGGTTAATGAGATCAAGTGGTCGGAAGTTCGTCAAAACTCTTTAACCAATTTGTGTTTAACATTTTTGGTCATAAATATTCGATCTATTTTCAACCAAAATATGAATTGGTCACAAAATGATAAAAAGGTTTTGACTAATTATCAACCAAAAATATTGGTAGATCATTTTTTACCACTTTTCCATCAATTTAAAATTTTGTCATAGTTTGGTCTGAATTTCGTCAATAAAATTTTGACCAATTCATTGGTGAAAAAATTGGTCGAAAACCAGTGTTTTCTTATAGTGCATACGGGACAAAACTTACCGGCGGTGTAATAAATATCTACGAAAAACGTATTACTATAACAAACAATTATTTTTATTTCATCGCATAGAATACAAATAGATGAATTACGGCGATAGCTTAACGAAACTAAATGCAATTATCACCCATTTTTCAGAGATGATACACTTCTATGACTTTTTGCAACAACAATACTTCGTAGGATTATTTGGATGCTTAGGATTTCGAGAACATTTTCCACCTTGATCCCCGTCCCCGATACAGTCATCAAAACATTCCATATCATCGTATTGAGCCGTACACATAATCGCGGTGCAGAAATTTGTTATTTTTTGGTTAAATGCACCTACACACAAATCCACATTAAAGATAGTTGTAATGGGAACAAAGATGTGTCCAAATATATATGTATAATTATACATGTTTACAAAAAAATCAGTTAATATAACATGTCCATAAAGCATAATCTTATACAATAAATTTGAATGCGTGTGTATAACAAATTCTACATGTTTGACTATTGCTTTTAAATTGGTTAACAAAAACATTAATTTAAACAAACCTGATGCCAAAACGTTGTTATTGGACAGCAAAACTGCTAATACTACCCCGAATAAACATGCTACAAGAGTTTTTGTTATTCCCATACTATTTTTTATTAGTAATTTCTATTGAAAAAAAATGTTCTTAGTTTATGGGATCTTAAAGAGAGGTTCTATTTGTTGTTAAAAGAGATAGAGAGAGAGGTCCTATTTATATGACTTTTCGTCTTTGGAATTTTTTGTAAATATTAGTTGTTTTCCTTCTTTTTGTATTCAATATAAAATTTGGAAATAGAATTTAGATATAGATCTTGTATTAAAGTAACAAATCTATTGTTGTTCAAACAAATTTTGAAAAATATTTAAAATCCACTGCTACTTGCTACTGAAATTTTTAAAGAGTTGATTACATTCAGAGACAATTTTTCTTTTCTTTCTTACACATGAGACACTTTTGGAATATGACACACTTTTTCCAACAATCTTAACAATTAAAGACAATAATACCCTTAAATTAAATCACTAAAATTAAAAATTAAAAACAATAAAAGAAAAAGCAAAAAGCAAAAAGCAAAAATTAAAAAGAAAAAATATATATTTGCTCTTTCCACTTTCCTCTTTCTTTTCTTACTTTCTTCTTTTCTTTTCTTAGTATTTTTCTTTCAATATCAATTTTTTTTTTCAAATTTTCATATTTTTATTATTATCCATTTGAAATTGGTTGAGAACAATCAACCATTTGAAACTGGTTTTGCAATTGCAAGAAGAGGAAGATGAAAACAATTAAAAATATTTTGTGGACAGGTTTATGTGGATAAATTCAAACAGGTTTTGCAATTACGAGAAGAGGACGATGAAGACAATCAAAGACGTTTGGTGGACAAGTTCATGTGGTTAGATTGAGACATCCACAAATGAGTTTGTGACATGAACATGACTACGTAAACATGTCCACAAGTAGGATTCACCAAAAAAAAACATGTCCACAAGTAGCCTCCATTTTTTTCTGAACACAAACTACTTATGAATGTACAATCTAAATAGAAGAGAAAAAAGAAAAGAGGAAAATGAATGATTTTTTTTAATTAATTTATAATTTTTTTGTTTAAATAAAAAGAAGGAGAGAGAAAGAGGATACATTTTTCTTTAATCTACTTATTATTTTTTTTGTTTAATAAAAAGTAAAATTGTAATACTTAAATATTTTTAGGGATATGAAAGAGATTAACCATACTAAAGTGTGTCTCATTCCAAAAGTGTCTCTAGTGAAATAAGTTTGAAAAAAGTGTCCCTCAATGTAATTATTTCATGTTTTAATTAAGATTTTAGGAGATTTGTTCTTATTTTAATGTCTTCCGGTGGATTTACTGAGTTAAATAGTATGGGCATAGCAAATCAGTAAACTTAAAATTGCAATATGTATGGCTATTTTTGCTATAAAAAAAGTATAATTGTGATGAATTTCTATATATTAATACTGTGAGAAATCAAATCTTAATTTAAATGCATAACAAATTACTTTACAATTCAATGCTGGAAATTTTGTAGTTATAATTAGGTGGGATATGGTATACAATTGATTTGATTTCAAAATTTCCATAAGAAACTGAAGTAAAATTTACATGTAATTATACTTTGATTGAATGCAAAACTACCATCAGATATATTTTGTTTTATTGACTTGAAACAAATCCAATATGAAGTTACTTTGATAAATAGATATGAAGTTACTTTGGGTATGATTGGTAAACAATGCAGAGGAAAAGAAAAGAAAAAATCATAAGAAAAGAAAACGCTACTTTTAGAAGAAATAAATCTTTTGTGTTTTTTAAGAGAGAATAATTCTTACTTTTTCGTTACTTTTTCATCTTTTTAGAAGAATTAATTTTCCTCTCATTTCCTCTTGACTGGTCAAAATATGAAATATTTTCTTTTCTTCTCATTTTTTTTCTTCTACTAGTGTCAAACAGTCGTACCTTTTGACTTCTTCTTTTTTGTCGAAGGTTACTTTGATATTTTTTTGTTTATACTATATATGAAACAAAATTTTATAAATATAATTATTAATACCACATTTATAAAAATGTGTCAAAAAGTTATAAGTTTGACTACAAGTACTCTGCTTTTTTCCTTGGTAAAATTGGGAGGAGGAGCCGTTGGAGTTTGAATGTTTTGGTCTTATTCTCAAAACTCACCGTTTCCCTAACTGAAGCTAATTGGGATTTGAGACTCTATTTGTTTTATTTTGTCTCAGAGGCTTATGGACACTCATAACTCCCCTTTGGTTTTTGGTCTGATCTTGGATGATAAATTTCATGTGCAGTATGTCTGTCGCATTCATTCAAATTTAATAAAAGAGTTTTGTGTTTTACTTAATCACAACTCGTAATGACATTTAGCGGTACTAAAGAAAAACGTGGTAACTGTTGTTCTTTTATTATACATCCAAAGCTATCTTTAAGGTTTAGACAATTTGCTCCATCAAAGCCAAAATACTTGTAGCTTCGAGCAGACGAGCAAATGAGATCTGATCCTTTTGCTCAGTAGTAGAAAGACTTAGCTTTATTATCTGCAGTGTCCTTGCAAAGAATTGAGCGAACCTCCATGATCGATCTCGGAGCCTCCATGTCTTGTTCTCTTAACGAGTTGCCAAGTAGTTGTTGCATCTGTGCTGCAAATGTGTCATCCAATATCTGCAGATACACACCATCATTCAGATCATGTGAAGTCTCTGACTCATACAAAATACATTAATCGCAGTGTAATTGGGACTTACTGAGACGGCAACTCTAGAACCCTTGTACCAAGCTCTGTTCTCTTTCCTGTTCTCCAAAAAGCTTAGAACAATCTATAATGCGTATAAGAAGAATTAGCTCTCCAACACTAAGGTAACATGACAAAAACCAAGAGAGGCCATTAAAATAGTCACCTGTCCCATACGATCCCAATATCCTCGGCACAATGCGATGAAAACATGCGTTTCACAAACAGAGTGTAGATGATTCACTGTATTGGTGAGCTGCTCCTTCAGGTTATGCATTTTGCTTCTAATGTCTGATTCCCCCACACTTTCTTTCGAGTCCTGAAGAATCTTCTTCAACATTGTCGTTTTCTGCTGCTTGCTCTAAACAAAACAAAAGCACACAATGAAGAGATTCAAATCTCAAAACATGCTAAATCCAAATATTTTAATATCTTTTTCCTCTTATAAGGTTCCATCCATATGACATAGTAATCTACAAATAGCTAGGACACGAAAGGGACAAGTAAACTCACGTTTTCTACGAGTTTTTCAACCACAGCCTGAAGGGAATTTCGAAACTTGGCTCTGAGCATCACTGTCACCTCAGAAAGACGATCACCGGGAGCTGCATTCCCACCGTCAGGTATGCATGAAGACCACGCTTTAAATTTAGCCTCTATATTAGGCCGTAAAACATCAAGCATCCTCTTGATGGAGTTTAGTAGAATGCCAAGCTGCATCGAGCAGATAAAGAAACTTCTCAGCAAAACAAGTTTTACTTTTACATAAAACTACAGAAAAAAAAAGGAGGAACATTATGCTCACCTCGTCCGGGACTACATATGGAATCACGGATCTCTTGGTAAGCTTTTGAACATACTTGAAGCTTAATTTTTTTGGAGCTAGGTTTTCTTTGAGAGGTGATAGGACATCCGCATATTGCTTCTCCAAAGCTTCCACGATTGCTTTTTCAACATCAGCAATGGCCTGAAGAAACACAACCTATGTCAAACTTTTCAAGATGTACAACTTCTCACCAATCCATGATTATGAAAATCCTTTGAATACAAATTCAGTGATTCACACCACATTTGCAAATAACAGTGGCTTATAATATGCAATGGAATATACACGCAAATGCTTTCACATTGTGAAACATCAAAAAGAATCAAGGAACAGCTAAACTTACACTTTCTAGAACAAATATATATTCCGGCCATCTTGAAATGATAACTTGATAGTCTTGAATGGTTTCAGTTAGTCTGGTGTACATTTCATCAAGAAATGGGGTTGTTGAATGCTGTGTTCTGACTCCACACCATTTTACCTGCTTGGATGACAGGTTTTGCAATGATACACAGAAGTCAGCTCAATAATGTGTAATAGGCTGAGAAGAACGAGAATAAAGAAGTATGGATTGATTTATGCTATAAGAATTTAGAAAAAATACACACAGAAATCAAATGTCCATTTTGTTTCAAGCACATATGCGTGAATTTTTTTTTTGCTTCTCCATAGTTTTGGTTCAATAACCAAAAAAGAGAAGAAGACCGCTTAGAGAATTCAGTACATACCTTATCAAGTTTGCATGACTCGAGCAAGGAAAGGCGTCTATCTTGAATCCAAATCATGATATATAAATGGAACAACTCTTTTGCATCGACACCTCCTTGGATAGGACTGAAAAAGGAATTATAGTATGGGTAAGAAAACACCAGACAATCAACAAATCAAATAAGCCAAACGACTTACCTAATGCTCCAGCTGGAAAGATCACGTTGAAAGTCTGCAGTTGCTATCACAAGCTCTGCAACTGTTGGTGTAGGGCCAGAGGGCGGACATGCAACGAGGAATGCCCGAAGTCTGGTGCAGAGATCAGTGCTATATATAGCTGCTGATAGGTTTGGAAGGTCAAGAAAGCTGCATCAAACAATATAACAAACAGCTGAGTAATTTACACATCTAAACATCTCAATCGTAAATTTGATACTATAACAGCACAGATGTGGCTCAAAGATAACAAATAACCCATGAAGGCAATAACATGCTTGGTGCTAACTAGGACAGACTGACACAGAAGATAAGGGAAGGAAAAGAAGCTTCTATACATGCCCCAAATAATTGAAAACGATTTGACCATCTAGCTAATAAGTCAATAAGTCTATCAATTGTAAGATGAAAATATAGCCACTACTTCAAAACTCAAAAACTTATGACCTTCACACAACCCAGTAGCAGTATCCACGACCGTTGACTAGGGTTGGTCAGAAAGTGTATTCATATTATGGAAAACAGTAGCATTCAATTATCTTTTAAACTCTTAGACAGAAGACTAACTGAACAACAACAGTTTCACTTGCATGCTAACCTGGGAAGAATATCTTGATTCTGGATTTCAATATCTGTAAAAATCTCATTCTTTACATTTTTGCAGACCATAGTCATCTTTTGGTAAGCAGCTGACATTGCAGAAGGATCCCAAAGATTTGGCTCGCCGTTATTTGTAACAAACTCATCTGTTTCACTCATATACCTATTAGACCTCTTCTTTGCTGCAGCCTATAAAGCATTTATGCCAAATAAATGACAAAAAATGATTTACCAAGAGAAAGGTAATGCAATTGAGAGATTGTATGCTATACCTGGAAGTAATGACTAAGATTAGTTTGAGCCTCTGGAGATAAAACATCATGCAGAAGCATGTACAATTTGACAGCAGGTGTTAGAGCTGGCGCTGGAACTCCTGTTGCAGAGCTGACTATGTCAATCATGCCAGAAAATGAAGACTCATCAAGGGATTTGTAGTTCTCGAAGACCAGTTTCAGAATCTGCTCAATTTGGTCCTTGATTTCATTCAGGATCCGGTTCTGTCGAAGCAATAACGAAAACAGAGATTTATAAGCGGTTCATAAGCAGAAAGTACATATGTATTACAAGACCATTATGCTTCCACAAGAAATAAAACTCAACTTACAAAGCCATTTGAGCAAACTGCATGTAAGTCTAATTCTCTTACGCACACCTATGTATACAATGGTGAATAACACAATACAATTGCTAGTGTGGTGCTCTGAGTAAAGTATTAAGACCATAGTGTACAAGATAACTATAGGTTCGAATCCTAACTATAGGATTATAAAGCTTGGGATTGACTTGAGACTTGAATCACATCATTCAGAAAACCAACAGAGAAACAGAAAACAGCAAAGAAAACTAATAGATAATTACAAATCTACCTCTTGATGACTCAAGGCGCTCTTGCCGTTTCCCTTCATGATGACAGGTATTAACAAGTCATACACCAAATGGAGACAATCAGAAGTCGGTGTGGCAACATCCATTACATAGGACAAGTACCTTAAAGAAACAAAATAAACAAGATAGAGGAAAATTAGAGCATCTCTCTCAAATGATAAGAAAGAAAGAGGAAAAGAAAAGAATGTGAGCCTGGTATACCTGAGCTTGGTGTAGACATCAGAAACCCCATAGTAGGAGGCAAATTCTTCCAAAAGCCATTTCCATGAGCCATACAACAGCAAGTTTCTTTGCTGAAACCGCTGCATTTTCAATGCTACTTCCAAGGCTAGGTCATATGCAACTGTCTCGGCAACAGAACCACACTAAAGGAGCAAGAAGGAAAAAAATTAATACGCCAAAAATTCCAAAACACAATACAATGAATTTTCTATATATATTGTTCAGGAGACATAATCTTCACAGGACACTCATATCCAAAACACAATACAATGAATTTTCTATATATATTGTTCAGGAGACATAATCTTCACAGGATACTCATACTTCAAATAGAGGATAGATTCTCAATAACTTTGAGCAACGTTTCAATTAATGGACTTATACTAAACGAGTTCCAGGTGAGAGGAGCTGAATATACGTACAGGAGCTCTTCAAAAACTATATAGGTTCCATACTTTAAGTGCTAATTACAAGTATAAAATAAAAAGAAAGTAAAATACAATTTCTAGTCAAAACCGTTCAATTACAATATCAAGAGGAGTTTTAAAGTTTCTCAAGGAAATGGACTGCTGAAGCAAACAAAAAAAAGAGATCATCAAAGGTACCAAAATTAATGAGTGATGATGAACAAACCTTCAAATGGCTGTTATCATCAAAATTTGCTGAATAGTCAATATAAAGCTGAAGTTTTCCAACAAGTTGATGTTCTGGCTCACGAAAAACAGACCACCAGCGAAGTTTCTCAGCCTGTATGATTTCTTCATTAGAAGCATTTAAACGTACTAACAATTAAAAAAAAAGTTAAGTTAAACTGACTTACCGAATCTTCAGAAATATTAGCTAGCTGGACAAGCACACGCCCAAAATCCTTCCCCTTTGAGTCAAGGATTTCAACAATCAGATCATCCCCATGACTATCAGGAAAGCTGTTAAAATTCCACATACTTTTTCAGAGACCACAGATATGGAAATTGAACCCAAGAGAGCAAAAGAATAGTTGAGGAAAAGAGTACATACAAAACATGGCTTTCACCAGATCCTGGTTGCATCATAATGGTGTCATCTTCAGTTAAGCTTTTCAACCTTAATCTACACGAGTATGTTTCTGAAAGACAAAACATAGGAAAATTCGATATTATTTTTGACAGTTATCATACAAAAAACAAAAGGAAATGAACTGTTAAGCATAGAAATATCATTTCTCACATACATATTATACATATCGTCGTTATTAATTTGAATGCAAAGTAAGGTCAGCCCTCACCAAATAGACTAGTTAAGAAATTACACATACCTTGTACAATATCATAAGACGTTGAGCTATTACGTAGACTTGTGACACCAATCTTCAGGAGACCAGAGACTTGTTTTAAGTACTGTGTACTGGCATGTACATATGCCAAGCTTTGACGTGAAAGAGAATTGTCATTGGCTGGTACACGGACATGAATCTTCTTTAGAGCCCGCCATCCAGAAAATAAGCGTGTTGACATATTGGATAAGCGAACCCGGATTTTCTCAAACTTTATCAATGATGGCTTCAGAGATGATATACTACAGCCGGTTGGAGCATCCAAAACTGTTTTAACACGGCGTACTGCAAAAGTGGACAAGTTTGGTTAAGACTATTGATTATAGGAGGGACAGCCAAAGAAACAGAGGTAACATGGAATTGAAGTTTACCTTGCACTTTCATTTTGCCAATGTTTTTCTTCGGTTTTGGTGCAACTCCCTCGCGTAGGGCTTGTGAAGTTCGCTTCTCTAGCATCTCCTCCTCTGATTGCAATAGGAGTTGCTGCAACCTTTTATTCAGTATTCACCCAAAATGATATGTTAGTCAATATTTACTCTAGTTTGTTTAAAGAGATCTAAAATATCTACTCACCGAAATACCAATTGTGAAAGTTAAGCTATAATAAACTCACCCAAATGATTCCCGTAGAAGAGCACATTCATTTTCCAAAAACATGGGAGCCTCCATGCAACCCTTTGCCCAAGCATGAAGGCAAAGTCGTACACAAGCATCATAGGAAACCACAGCATGCCATGGACCACGAGCACTGTTCCGGGGAAAAAAGAAGGCATTAAGAAGAATCCAACTGATTGAAGATAACAGTGTGGTTTTTCTATGTGTCTATGTTCATTTTCTAAAGCAGTGAACAAGCAAATCATATCATAATTACCTCGCATGAAAAGTTGGCAGCCGAGCTGGATGTTGATCAGACGGTCCAGATGACGCAGAAGCACCACTAGCTCTATAGGAACAAAAGCAACATTGTTAGAATTATTCAGCAAACTGAGAAATCATTTCATATAAAAAGCGAATACCTAGTAAAGTGGCTAGTCTTTCTACTTTCTACACAATCTTCTGTTTTATCTTCTGAAACTTGAACGCTTGAAGTTTCTAGTTTAATTTCTTCAGATTCCTCCGGTGCTCCGGAAAATGGAGGTGCGCTGGGAATATCACTTACTTCTTCAGTAGAAAACTGCTCATCAAGCTCCTGCAATATGAACTAGAACTTTCAGAAATTCAATATCAACATAAAAATGTGGTCACAAAACCTAAATCTCCATACCACAGTCAAAGAGCTAATTATTTCAGTGTGTTGATCAACAATCAATGAGCTCTAGGATAAGGATAAAATTTTGAACAAAATTCAAAAGAAATCGGTTAAACCTTGTCTCTGGCGACCCGAGATACGTCGCCGGTAATTCTCCGAGTCGGCGGCGGAGGAGAAAACTGGGAGCTAGTAGCTGAATCGGTGGATTCATCCTCTTCCGTATCACCGTCAAATCTAGGTGCCGTCGTCTGTTCGTGTGCACCACCGAGAGTTTCTCTGGAGGAGCTAACTTCGGAGTATGTATAATTAGACGAATTTCTTCCGTATTCACGATCCACACCATTTGAAGACTCTCTACTATCCTCAGGAGACGAATCGAGAGAAACATCATCATCGGAATTTGTACTCAAATCGTCGTCTTCGGAAACAGAAGCATCGTCGACCACCGCTAGGGTTCTGGTGACTGGGACTGGAGCTGAGGGTTGATTCCGGACTTGGGGAGCTGGCAATTGCAGTATTCCGTTGGAGATCATTGTGTAATTTTACAAGGATTAAGAAATGCGAAGAACAGTGAGAAGTTGCTAAAATTGAGCAAACGAAATTTTGTTTTCGAAGAGATTTTGATACAACTTGGAGATCGAAAGAGAGAAGAAGGGAAGCTTAATTAGAAAGCTTTCCAAGGGGTGAGTGGGAGAGAGAAGAGACGATCCAAATCAAAATGAAATTTTTTGTATTTTACTTTTGATTTCTCCTTTTAATTTTGAAATTCAAATTCGGGAAAGGGTAGAGGAAAGGCAATCCAGTTGGTAAACCGAACGATGTCGTTTCAACTAGAAAACAAGTCTCCTAATAATATCTCCCCACCATTGATTCCTAATATCAAGTTATTTATTTGTAATTTAAATATTAGCTTTCTTATAAGATTACCACGCTAATAACTCTTTTCAAGAGGTGTCAAATGATTAAACACAAATCCAGAATGATAAAGGGCCAATTAACCAAATAAGAGAGTGGTCTGATTAAAATTAAATCATTATTATCCAAATTCATTAGTCATTACAATGCGAAATTTGACTACTGATACTGATCTTAACCCCTTATTCAAAGAAAATTGGGCAATTTATGCGCAGAAGAATAGGTAGATCAAACGATATTTCATTAACACGAAAGCCATATTCATTCAAAGATCATCTAATCCAAAAGACTATTCATAACAATTTTAAACTAGGAACCATAGATCTAGAGGAAACCGATTGAAATATTAAACATCCAAACGAGAATTAAGAGAAAACTAAATTAGCAAATCTAAGAGCTAGTGAATTTGGTAACCGCCTTAGTGCCTTCAGAAACAGCGTGCTTCGCGAGCTCTCCAGGGAGAACGAGTCTAACCGCAGTCTGAATCTCGCGAGAAGTAATCGTAGGCTTTTTGTTGTACCTAGCGAGCTTTGAAGATTCACCGGCGAGTTTCTCGAAGATATCATTGATGAAGCTGTTCATGATTCCCATGGCTTTGCTCGAGATTCCGACGTCGGGATGGACTTGTTTCAGCACCTTGAAGATGTAGATCTTGTAAGTCTCGATGCTCTTCTTAGACCTTTTCTTCTTCTTCTCGCTTCCGCCTTCCTTCGTGATCTTCTTCTCCGCCTTTGGGCGTTTCTCCGCCGGTGCTTTCTCGGCTGGTTTCTTCTCCGCCGGTTTCTTCTCTGCCGCCTTAGGAGCCATTGATGGTATTAGGAATATACGAACTGAGATTTGGGGAGTGAAAGGGAATTGCTAGGAATTGAAGAGATTGGGTTTGTTGAGATTGTGAGGTAGATGATTTTTTTATATAGAAGCTTTTCCTGGCTCGTATTGGCTATTTGGGTTTCACGCGGATTGATTACGTGGCGTGATCTGAAGGTTTTTACTGAACGGTCAGGATTTCTCATGGCTCAATCATTTCTGATGGACTATTTGCTGGACCCATGACCTGCCCAGGCCCTTTCTTCGTCATATGCTTTTGTTTTTGAGAGAATTTTATTTTATTTTTTTTATGAGACGGTTTACAATTTTAAATTGATGTTAGAACTAAATTAAACCTAAGAACAACTAACTAACAGTAACATACCAAACCTTTTTAGGGTTGAAAACTATATTTTCTATCATACGATAGAATTTGAAGTTCACATTTTCACCTTGGCGTTAAGGTAGAATTCGAAGTTCCATCACAGTACAGAACCAGTATTTGGAATATAAGATTTATATGAAGCCAATAACATAAAGATAACCAAAACATGAAGAAAAGTTCAAAGCTTATTTGGGTTTAAAGAAGCATAATAATCTTTTACGTGTTCACCAACATGTACTGTAAATTTTTGGGTCAGAACAGAAATAACTTCAGATTATTTGATGAAAGAAAACAGATTCACCCCATGGATTTCTCGGTTAAATAGAACAGGAAAGATTTCCCATAAATCCACCAGCGCGTTATGCTTTGTTGTCGCAAGTTGTTCACAGATCTGAATTCTTCCCTAACGATGTGACCCCTCACTGCTAAGTCTCGCCCTGAAACTTAGACCCTGCCAATTCACAAAACCATGTAAATTCAGTCACTGATTCACACTATTTGCAAAAGTTTAATTGAATGATGATCACTCTAAAGCTGGAATTTAAAGTCAAACGAGAGTAAAATTAACAGATACTTGAAAGATGATGGATATGCAAACGGAATTTGAAAAGGCAAGTATAAGAACTAGCACTACCATAGCTTATCACACCGCAAGCTTAATCTTCATCATTTTCGAACTCTCATTAGTAAATGAAAATGGATATCTGAACATTGTCTAAGAAAGTAATAGGTTTTTTGATCAACTAAGTCTCACTAATCACATTGCGAATTAAACCAGCACTGAAAGCAAAGCAGCCTTTGCGAGAATATAATGACACTGGAATAAACGAAACCAGACATTGGATATTATCATACAGTATATGAGAAGCATTCATCCACATACCACGAACGGAACAAGAGACCAATCATCAATGTGAAGCAAATTTGTAAGAAAATTAAGTTGTAATTAGAACAAATGTATGTCAAGACCATACTCGAGTCACAAATGCAATGAACACAACTAAACATTGGCCTACCCTATAACAACATTCAGAAGACCTGAATTCACTATCGAAATGTTCAAACACAATTAGGTACCAATTCTTTTCCCTATCAACTATTACTGCCTTGAAAGTTACTAAACAGAAATTGTTGAAGCAAACTAAAAACTTGACCATGAGCTGTAGAGTGAATCAGATTTCAAAGAAAGCACAGGTCACTAACCGAGCTTGTATTCATCTTATAACTAACAGAAAAAATCATCCATTAACTTTGATCAGCCAACATTAGCCAGTCTTATATTCTCACTAACCATGACCCAAAACTTCGAGTCCCCAAAACTAATCAGCAAGATTACACAGTCTCTACATGTTTTAATAACTCACAAAAGGCAAGGGGTTCAAGATCAAGCAGCTTCAACAAAAATTCTCAGAAAGTGACATTAATTTCACAGGCAGCTAAGAAACAAACCTTGATGAACCGATGTTGATATTCCTATGAAGAACCCTACCACGAGAAGCGTCTCCACCATCAATCAATTCTCTCAGACCCAAATTCTCAACCTCCTCTTCTTTAACCTCCTTCTTCTCTTTATCTACACGACGACTCGGAAGCTTCACAGGCAACCTCTCAAAGTAATTCCCGTAGATATACTCAGGCGTATACCCATTCTCTTCATCGAACAACATAATATGACCATGCCACTCCCAAACACGATAATCCGATTCCTCATCCTCGTGATACCCAACACAGATGTGGTGTTCGTTGACCGTCACGGCTTGACCCGAATTCGGCTTAAGAGAATCGCTCCGACCCGAAACAATGACCCGGATTAGCTCTTTCTCTAACCTAGCTTCTTCTCGGTCGAGATTGTTTTGGCCGTCTCCGTCGTCTTCGCCGTCGCTGTCGTCGGATTTGAAGAGGAGGTCGTCTAGGGATTGAGAGAGGAAATGGGAGTTAGGTGGACGAATTTGGAGGCGTCCGAGTAGGGTTTGGATTAAGAGATTGTCGATGTTGTTGCTTCCATTGAAGGAGCTCATGGTTGATCTTCTTCTTCTTCCTCCTCCGATTTCGTCTTCTACCCTAAGAAGAGGCCTCTCGGGTTTTAGAGATAGGAAAGGGTTTTTCCTTAACCAAGATCACTTCTTTGGATGTACACGTGGGTAAGTCGGTAATTTTCAGAAAAGGGAAGGGTAAAATGGTAATATGTTATTGGTATTTATCAAATCTCAAGTGTAGTTGTAAATGGAATTTAGTTGGCTATAACAAGTAGAAGATTTAAGCAATTTCGAATTTAAAGAAATAGAGGTAACGAGAAAAAATAAGAACAATAGTCTACTAAATAACCATGTATACTCTTTTTTTTTTCCGAAAAATAACCATGTATGCATTTTCTTATAAGGTTTTTAGAGTCGAATCTTCGATCTAAACACTAATGTAATGACATAATCTACTATAAAAAGTAGAAGGGATCTCTTCATGTGTTGTCAAATCAGCACTTACAAGATCTCTCAATTAGGGAATGATATGTAAATATTATAGACTATATCTCTAGATATGTTAACATTCCTTATTTCAAGTATTCTACAGTTTTCGTCGTATGTATATATATATTCTTGTATCATAATGAATAAAAGAAACACATTCTCTTCAACCTTTTACATGGTATCAGAGCTAGGGTTTTAAAAATCAAAAACAAAACCAAAGAAGATAGCGGTGGAAGGCACCTATGACCAGACCTAAGAACGATTATGGAGAAACGAAGAAGCAGATCGCGGAGGGTGGCGGAGGTGCAACGAAAGCCACAGACAACACTATGTTATCACCGTTTTACCTCCATCCCTCGGATGGACCCGAAAATCTAATAACTACGGTTCAATTGGGGAGAGAAAACTATGAAGATATGGGCGAAGCATGTGCGGAATGCCTTGCGAACTAAAAGAAAGCTGGGATTTATTGATGGAACGTTGGTAAAGCCGGAAAATGAAGAAGATCTCGAACAATGGGAAGTTGTGAACTCCATACTTATTGCTTGGATAATGGATACTATTGAGCCTATGCTCAAAACATCAATATCAATGGTGGATGAAGTCATGGTATGACTTAAAATTACAGTTCTCGGCAGGTAATGGACCACGTATAAGCGAACAACGAGCTGACTTCGCTAATTTTAAACAGAATGGAGATTTTTTAATGGTGTACTATGGAAAGTTGAAGAAGATGTGGGATGAATTAGCGATTTATAAGCCGATAAGGACATGTAGCTGTGGCGAGATGGCGGCTCAGTTAGAAGAAGACCGTAACGAAGAAAGAAGAAATACATTCTTGAATGGTTTGGATGCTACAAGGTTTGGGACTGTGCGCTCTACAAATAATAGTTTAGAGCCACTTCCTAAGCTTTCTCAAGTTTATCAGAGGATCGTTCGTGAGGAGCGACAACAAACAATGACTCGTAATAAGGAGGTAACTTCCGAGGTTGTGGGTTTTGCAGTAAACGCTGGAAATCGGGGATACTCCTCGACTTATCAACAACAAGAAAAAGATGTGACTTGCCCACATTGTGGAAAGTATGGGCACGCAAAGGCTGACTGTTTCCAAGTCAATAGTTTTCCGGAATGGTGGGGAGAACGAGGCCGTGATTTTAATGAAAGAGGCAGACGACGCGGGCATTTTGGTCGAGGTGTTTGGACGTGTGAATGTCATTGATGGGGTACAAGCCAACATTGTTGGTGGTGTACAAGCTAACTCTTCACGAAAAGTTGATTACTACAAATGTCAATCGTTACCGCAACTAAATGATGATCAATGGACGGCGCTCATGAGTCTTCTATCTTCTCGAAAATCAGAGACAAGTGAGAAGTTACATGGTAAGACAAATCACGGTGACTTCATTATTGATATGGGTGCATCACACCATATGACTTGGAATCTAGATATGTTGTGTAATGTGATCGACACAAACCCATGTATTATTGGGTTGCCTGACAGAGATCATGTGATAGCTCACAAGCAAGGAGATTTTTGTTTGGGTGGTGATTTATGGTTACGTGGAGTATTGTACTCCAAGGATTGAACGTGTTCATTGATATCAGTTGCAACATTACTCAAGCTTTGTAAGGGATGTTTTATGTTTACTGATGAGCTATGTGTTTTACAGGACCGTGTTACGAAGATGGTGATGGTAGTTTGATGCGGCCCAAACGGGAGATGCAAAAGGTTTTAAATTTATAAACCCTAATCTGCAAATGCACAGTTGACAATTGTAGTACTTAGGGGTTGATCCACATGCGACTATGTTGTTACGCTACAAATCTATATGATCAAAATAAGCTAAGAGAAAATATATTTGGGTTTTGGGGTTTATGATGAAATAAAGCAAAGCAATAAAATAAAAGGATAGATAAATCAAAACACGCAAGATAGAAGAAATTAAAAGGAACTAATGCAACATGAACAACACGGTTTTTAAAGAGATGCAACTAGTGTTCTAGAACTCAAATCACTATGGTAGAATCATTCCCCTTTCGAGGCTGCGAAACCTATAACTCCTACCCCAATAGACTCAACTTTCGATGGTTATTGCAAGGTGGAATCACGCTGTAAGAATTAGATTTGATTGCTCACTAGACTCTTTAACTAAATTTTTGATTGTTAAGACGCCTAGCCTATCAAATATTAGATCTGAACGGTGCAAAAGCTTTTGGAATCGGCACCAATCTAATATCGGTCACTAGGTAGCTAGTCTAGATCACGCCTTGAGCACAAATAAAGATAGAGAATCATGCTAGAAACAAACTCAATAAATATGTAGAAGATACAACAAAAGAACTTTAAAATAACTTATTATCAAACATACAACTACTCTACATGTTATGAAACATGGAGCAACTAGAGAAGTTGATAAAATAGTAGATTCGTGCTAAGTAAGGGCTCGGCATAGGTGGATCTCGAAGCACAAATCTTGAGAAGAACACCATGGCCTTCATCGCTCTTTTACAAAGGATAAAGATGAAGATCCAAAGAGAATAACGAAAATACATGTTTATTATTGATTTGTGGTGCCTAGGGTTGCTCTCCTTCTCTTAAGAGGCTAAAAGAAAGTATATATAGGTGTAGGAAGAGGTCTTGGGTCGGTGGAACTCCTAGGGTTTCAGTTCGGGCAAAAATATCTTTTTGTCGATAAGTGCGTAGAAGTGGCTACGGCACCGGACGGTGGCACCGGTCACGTGAATTGGTCCGGGGTCTGCCTCAAAATCATCTCCTTGTGCGTGGCTTTAATTAAATGAGCCGGCCCATGGGTTGGTTCGGTGCTTAGGCCCACCTTGGACTTGATTCTTCTTCTAGGTAGAATGACATACCTTCAGTAAAACTTGAATAACTTCCAAAATACAACTTAATTTGATATAATTCCAACTCCATTGGGAAGCTTACTCAAAGGGCTATCTCCATATGAAATTTCATTATCGTCCAAGTCGATTTAGTTGTCCGGCCATAGCTAGTCCTCGGCTTATTAACTTCTGTCCAACTTGGGAAATTGTGAAATCTTCAACTTGGGTGAGTTAGATAGGATCCTTTGACCTTGGTAAGTTGTTGTAGGATTAATAATACTCATTTTGATCCTTTTTATGCCCTTTTTGATGATTTGACCTATATGACTCTTCAGACCCAAATATACGAGAAAACTACTTCTTTTGATAGAAAAGCTTATTAAATATAATATAAAATAGATAAAAACGGATAGTAAAAGTGGTAAAATACCGGGTATATCAACTCCCCCAAACTTATCCTTTGCTTGTCCTCAAGCAAACAAAAGGTTAATCAGGAAAGAAGATTTGAAAACACGGGAACTCACATATTCTTTGATCTTGTTTCTTTCTCTAAACCTGTAATCCACATAAAGACAAAGTGAGTTCATGGACGCTTTTCATCGTCTCCCATCTTGAATTCGAAAGTATGTCCTAAACTGTTGTCCCTGCAAAATGTCAACTTCAAGTCAATCGATTCTTTTACCCTCTTAGATTCTTAAAAATCTCCGATCAAGGATATTTACAAGAAATTCGGCTAGGTGTTTAGGGAAGGCTAATTTAGTGGTGAGGTTAAAAGTGTTTAGGGTTACCAAAAACTCCGGGTGCGAGACATTATGCAAAATCGCAAGAGAGAATGGATCTATTGAAGTCCACAATTTTCCAACCACTTTGTTGTTTGCCTTTCTCCCCCAGACTTAGACTTTTCTCCGGGAATCACTTGTAAAACTCTCGAACTCATCTCTCATTTGTACCGTTGCATGCCTTGGGTATTCTTTGGCCATTGACTCTTTGAAAACCATTTTCCTTTCCCTTATGATTTTTTTTTTTTAAAGGGAGAAAATGGTCTCATAAAGATATGAGTCAAGTAAGGCACAAAATTGTTACCATGATTTAAGCATCCAAGGATCGGCCAAGCTTCTTTAATTTTCTGAAATTTTGTTGTTGTACTCCTTCCTTTTAATGTTGATCGTTGCATCTTCAAGTGATTGTAAAATTGCGTCGACCCTACTCTCTCCGACGTTTTAACACATATCTGCATAGAGGACGTAGCAAAAGAAGTGCATGAGGTTTGAAAGAAAGGTTTAAGGGCTTAGGTAAGGGTACCAACTAAAAGTGAGCTGGCCATTCATGACAACAGAGAGGGGTAAAAAGAGGATAAGATGTCATGAATGTGATTTGTTCCTTGATCTAATATACTTAACAAGAGATAGTCAAAAATCATGTTAGTAAACCAAATTTAGAATCGAAATCATATCCATCAAAATAATGCAAGTAGCAATCTCCTTGGACTCCATTCGGTCACTAGGTGTCTGAATCAATTGTCCGGAACAAACCCTGCAATAATGGTTACTTGGTTCTGAAATCAAAACGTTGTAGATCAAACAAAGGTGTCATCATTCCCAACTAATTTTGACTCAATAAAACGGTTTTTGAAAACGATTTGAAAAACTTTTTGAAAACATAAATATCCAACACGAACAAACGCGTTAGTAGCAACAATCCCCCCAGACTTAACTTGCACCGTCCCGGTGTAAATCAAATCAATTTAAGGGTGAAGTGTTGGAAAATAAAAATAAATAATTGAAAAAGTGGAGAATAGAACGAAGTTACCGGATAAAGAAACTCAATTTCTCCCAAAATTGAATCGGTGGATGGTGTTTAAAGAAGGTTGAAGAAACTCCCCAAAAATTTCTCTAGGCACAAGAAATAGTGCTTCTCAATTTTCCTCACCAATGCATTCCGCCATAACCGAGTTAGTATCCTCCAACAATGATCATAATAGATCACCACAAACCGTAGTTTGCATCATGGAACTCTTCCCCGAATCATATTGGAAATTCTTGGATATTGGTAGTTGAACAGCTGCTGGAAAAAGTAACAAAACTCTTGCTTTAGACGTTGAAGTAGAGGTTTTTATAGGTTGGTTGAAAAGGCTTCTTGTTTTCCTCTTTTCTTTGTGCACATCTTCTATGGATAAGGTGGATCATTCTATAAGAAATTGAAATTTCTAAAGTCAAACCAGTGTAAAAACCAAATATCCTTGCAAAAACACTTGAAATTACTTGTTAAATAAACTTGGACCTAGGTTCCAGAATACCGCAGCAACAAACAAAATTATCCAAGCTCATTCTAAAGTAGAAAACAAGTAGTGAAAAGATAAGTGTAAGATGTAAAAATTATTTAAAATTCAAACTTAATTAAACCAAATTTTAAAGTGCAATGTGAAAATTCAAAAATAAAAATAAATTTTATTTAAGAAAATCACCATTTAAAAGTATTTTTGGTTTAAAAATTGTTCATGTAAAGTGAAAACCATTTTTAAATAATTTAAAAAGAAAAAATAAAGGAAAACTTACCTCGTGGTTCGAACCGTGGTCCGTGGCTCGTGTCAGGTCAGGTCCGGCTTGGTGGTGGTGCAGGATGGTGGAGACGCGGGTCAGGTGGGACGCGGTAAGGGTGGTACGCGGGAAGGGGACGGGGGACACCGGACGCGTACGCGGGTCGGTGGGAGGGTCCGGGGTGATGGAACCGCGGGACGAGGCTGCGTGTTGCGGGATGAAGGCCAAGACGCGGGCGGTCGAGGGTCGGGACGATCGCGGAAGGAACGGTCCTGGCCCCGGTCGGATTCCCGTGTTCGGGGTCTCCGTCCGGGGTCTGGGACCGTGGGACGCTCGATCCGCGAGGCTGTCCCGAGCCAAAGTTACTCGGGCACCGGTCGGAACCGCGTGACCGGTGTGACCGTTCGGTGTCTGGGCCACCGCGACACTTCTTTTTTTTTTTTTTAGAAGTTTTAGAACTTCGGTTTTTCTTCTCCAAAGTAAATTTTATAAAATCTGAAAAATTCATAAATAAGTAGATTAATGAATAACAAAGTTTATAAAATGAAAAACCAATAGAATAACATAGAATAAAAATCAAAAGAAAAGAAAGACTCTATATATGGGTTGCCTCCCATAAAGCGCTTGTTTAAAGTCAATTAGCTCGACTCCTTGGGGTTTTTAGACTTTGGAATTGTCTTCTAAAGGCTTGAGGTTGCCCTTAGAGTGTGAACAAATGCTTCTATGGTTGTGGTCTTCATCATGTAAATGGAAAGGGTGCTTGATTTCAACTTCTCTTTTCTCCAAAGGAATGTATCTTGTAACTTTGGATCGAAATCCCGGTGGTGCTGCGTAATAGAAGATGTTTCTATCTATTTTAGGAAAGGACAACCTTTGTAAGGTGTAATCCATGATAGCTCCAGCAGTAGCCAAGAATTGTCTTCCAAGGATGAAAGGTGTTGAGCAATCTTGCATATTAGCCACTTCAAAGTCCGTCGGAACAATGCAATCACCAATTCTCACGGGGCAATTGAATATTTCACCCAATGAGAGTGTTGATAACCATTAGCAAGTGAAATTCTCATGGTTGAAGGACGAAGGTTGGTTATCCTCATCTTTCTCACAAGAGATTCCGACAAAACGTTGCCTCCGGCTCCCGAATCGATAAGAACGGTCTCAAAGATATAATCACGAATTGAGCAAGGGATGTTGAAAGAACCTGGATCAAGAGTCTTAGGAAATATCCTTAGGTACCTATAAGGATTCCTAACTTGGTCGAATAGCTCCTCAATCATAAAGTCTTCTTCCGTGCTTTATTTAAAGCTTGTCGTAATGATGGCTTCGTTCTCCAAGCTTCTTCAAAGGTGAGGGTGGGAGGGAGTTTTCTAACTAGAGAATTGAATACCTCCAGCATCTCATCACTTATCCAACATGTTCTCTTGGTGGTTTGATTAGCTATGCGAATCTCTTCGCACGGTCTTGTTGACATTCTTGCCGTAAATCTTCGATTCTTCGGTTTGGCCATTAGGAACGGTCTTGGAGCGTCTTTCTCCTCTTGATCAGAGATGGAGAAGTCTTCTTCAAGTAGTGTTAAGGTGCAGCAATGGACCAAAGGTGTTGGCTCTTCTTCATTCGTACTAGATTGGTCACTAGCATGAAACGTTTCTTCGATAAGCTTCAAGCGTTCATCAATCTTCTCCACACGGTTTGAGATGTTGTTAGACTCGTATTTTAAGGATTTTGTGGTGTCTATGAACTCCTTATGATGGTGTTCAAGGTCATAACAAACGGCGTTGATGGTCTTCACCGTTAGTTGATTATCGGTTTCTAGCTCCTCCATATTTGAGTCGATCTTGTCTTGAACAATTTCAACTTCGGTTGCGCCTTGAGCAGCGTGGTAGGCCTTGATAGCAACTGTCTTTAGGTTAGAATTAAGCTCATCAACGTCCTCCTTAGCGGACTTAATCTTCCACTCCAAGTCATCGTACGAATCGTCGATCTTATACTTGATATTGATGATATCGATCTTGTCTTCTTGAAGATCCCTTGTATGGATGTTGTAAACTTCTTCAAGCCGACCAAAACGAGTCTCAATAGCTTCAAATTGGTTAGTGACGATCTCTAATCTCTCCCCAAGAGACGAATTCATGGATTTGATGGTTGTTTCGATTTTACGAAGGGCGTTTGTAGTGTCCTTCATGAACTGGTGCATCAAAGCTTTAAGTTGTTCTTATTGGTGAGGTGAATTGAGTTGGCCGTAGGGCTGTAGAGGTTGATTCGGTTGCACATGATGATGGTCACGTTCTTGAGTCTCCCAAGATGATAGTTGTTGATACAATTGTGGATTGTACCAATTGTTGTAAGGAAAAGGTTGTTGATGGAATTCATGAGGCATGGGGATGTAATCTCCATTGGAACTCCTTCTTGTCGCCATCTTCCTAAAATTTTTAGGGTTTTTGTTGTGATGTTCCATTGATAAATCCCTGAAACACACTTAAATAAAAAGAAACAAAAAAACAAAATTAGCAAAAAGGAAAAGAAACGAAAAGGAAAAATAAAAACTTAGACTTATTCTTTATCAAAAATCTATAGGTACGCGAAATAGTCCCCGATAACGACTCCAAAAACTTGATGCGGCCCAAACGGGAGATGCAAAAGGTTTTAAATTTATAAACCCTAATCTACAAGCGCACAGTTGACAATTGTAGTACTTAGGGGTCGATCCACAGGAGACTATGTTATTACGCTATAAATCTATATGATGCAAAATAAGCTAAGAAAAAATATATTTGGGTTTTGGGGTTTATGATGAAATAAAGCAAAGCAATAAAATAAAGGGATAGATAAATCAAAACACGCAAGATAGAAGAAATTAAAAGGAACTAATGCAACATGAACAACACGGTTTTTAAAGAGATGCAACTAGTGTTCTAGAGCTCAAATCACTATGGTAGAATCATTCCCCTTTCGAGGCTCCGAAACCTATAACTCCTACCCCAATAGACTCAACTTTCGATGGTTATTGCAAGGTGGAATCATGCTGTAAGAATTAGATTCGATTGCTCACTAGACTCCTTAACTAAACTTTCGATTGTTAAGACGCCTAGCCTATCAAATATTAGATCCGAACGATGCAAAAGCTTTTGGAATCGTCACCAATCTAATATCGGTCACTAGGTAGCTAGTCTAGATCACGCCTTGAGCACAAATAAAGATAGAGAATCATGCTAGAAACAAACTCAATAAATATGTAGAAGATGCAACAAAAGAACTTTAAAATAACTTATTATCAAACATACAACTACTCTACATGTTATGAAACATGGAGCAACTAGAGAATTTGATAAAATAGTAGATTCGTGCTAAGTAAGGGCTCGGCATAGGTGGATCTCGAAGCACAAAGCTTGAGAAGAACACCATGACCTTCATCGCTCTTTTACAAAAGATAAAGATGAAGATCTAAAGAGAATAACAAAAATACATGTTTATTATTGATTTGTGGTGCCTAGGGCTGCTCTCCTTCTCTCAAGAGGCTAAAAGCAAGTATATATAGGTGTAGGAAGAGGTCTTGGGACGGTGGAACTCCTAGGATTTTAGTTCGGGCAAAAACGTCTTTTTGTCGATAAGTGCGCATAAGTGGCTACGGCACCGGACGGTGGCACCGGTCACGTGAATTGGTCCGGGGTTTGTCTCAAAATCATCTCCTTGTGCGTGGCTTCAAGTAAATGAGCCGGCCCATCAGGTTGGTTCGGTGCTTAGGCCCAACTTGGACTTGATTCTTCTTCTAGGCAGAATGACATAGCTTCAGTAAAACTTGAATAACTTCCAAAATACAACTTGATTTGATATAATTCCGACTCCATTGGGAAGCTGAGTCAAAGGTCTATCTCCATATGAAATTACATTTCCGTCCAAGTCGATTTGGTCGTCCGATCGTAGCTAGGCCTCGGCTGATTAACTTCTGTTCAACTTGGGAAATTGTGAAATCTTCAACTTGGGTGAGTTAGATAGGATCCTTTGACCTTGGTAAGTTTTTGTAGGATGAATAATACTCATTTTGATCCTTTTTACGCCCTTTTTGATGATTTGACCTATATGACTCTTCAAAACTAAATATACGAGAAAACTACCTCTTTTGATAGAAAAGCTTATTAAATATAATATAAAATAAATAAAAACGGATAGTAGAAATGGTAAAATACCGGGTATATCATAGTTCGTGGAGAGTGTGGGGGTGTCTACGTGCTGAGAGGAGTGATCGGTGGGCATATACACAAGACTGTAAGCGCTTCGAGTTCATGGGATTTATGGCATCGTCGCCTTGGTCATCCTTCGAGTCGTGTTATTTCTTATTTATCAAGTAATTTAGATGTTGGGAAACAAATGAGTTTCGAAACTATTTGTGATATTTGTTTACGAGCGAAACAGACCCGAGATTGCTTTAATGAGAGTTTAAATAAAGCTGTTGGAATTTTTGAATTAGTTCACTGTGATCTTTGGGGTCTAATCGACTTTTATCTGCTTCTAGTGCTGCGTATTTTCTTATGATTGTAGATGATTATTCACGAGCTTTTTAGGTTTATTTGTTGCGTGCAAAGAGTGAAGTTGCAGTGACTCTAAAGAATTTTTTCAAGATGGTTGAACGTTAATTTGAAAAATAGGTCAACGTGGTGTGTAGCGACAATGGTGGAGAATTTATGTCTATGCGTTCCTATTTTGCTACTGAAGGAATTTTACATCAAACATCATGTGTGTATACACCTCAGGAAAATGGGAGGGTTGAGAGAAAGCATAGACATATACTTAATGTTTCTCGGTCGTTGATGTTTCAAGCAAGTGCTCCTATTAAGTTTTGGGGTGAGAGTGTTCTTACAGCATGCCACTTGATTAATCGAACTCCATATAGTATTCTTCAAGGAAAGACACCGTATGATATGTTGTGTAACATCCCGAAACTAAAATTCTGATTTTGGAAAGGGGGTGTCGATTGACACCAAGTTCTGCAACCGGTTCGGTTTTATGTTAAATCGCTCGGTTTGGTGAGTCGGTTTAAGGGCAAACCTAGGGCTCGGCTATATAAGCCTATGACGATCGTGGCCGCATTTCCAAAGTGAAAAACGCAGAGATTGAGAGAGAAATAGAGTGATCCGAAGGTTTCTCGATCCGTTCTTCGTGTTCTTCGTCGTTGATTCGTTGAGAGGCTCGTGGGATCGTGTGTGGTGTGTTTTCCGGTGATTTTCCAGTGGAGAAGGTTCCCTGTTCGTCGCTGTGTTTGTCGTTCTTCGTCATTCATCACCGTTTTCGATCCAATCTCGAGGTGAGTGCGTGATCGTGGATATGGGATTAGATTGTTAGGGTATCGGCTGTTTGATTGAGATGGTTTGATTGATTTTCCGTATGATTGTCATGTGTTTATGTTCTGGAATTGTCGTGTTTGGTTCTCGAGAAGGAACAGGATCGAGTCGTGTGAGGATTTGACTCGATTCTGGTTTCTGCGAGTGAGTGTCGATCGACACCTAGAGGTAGTGTCGATCGACACCCACTTTTAAAACGTGATTTTTGAGTGATGAGAATGTGGTGTCGATTGACACCTAGTGGTAGTGTCGATCGACACCAAGTTGAAATTCTGAGTATTGAATTGTGGTGTCGATCGACACCATGGTGGGGTGTCGATCGACACCAGTTGCTGAAATGTTGATTTTTGGTTGTTTTGTTCGATAGCTTATACGTTGTTAACTGATTATTGCATTGCTAAGTTTGAGTATTGGTAAATTGGATAATGTTGGTTGGATGTTGTTGGATGGTATAGTATTGATTGTTGATTAATCGCGTAGTAATTGATAACTTATTTCCCTTATTATGTATCTGGTAGACGGGATGACCGCCTCACTCAGTATTTGTGATAATACTCACGCAACTCTTTGTTCCATGTGTTGCAGGTAAAAGAATGTGTGATCGCGGAATCATAGCAGAGGAAGAGGATGATTAGGATGTTTTGTGTTATGGTTTCCGTTTGATAGAACTGTTGCTAGGTTGTTAGTATGGAATAGAAATGTTCTTGGAATTCTGGAATTGAATTGAACTATTCGGTTATTGGAAGTAATTGGTTTGAATGGTTTATTGTCTTCCGCTGGTTTATGTGTTTTACTTGATGATTCTTGAGAACTAGTAATTAAAAAAAAAAAATGCGGGTGTTACATGTTGTATGGTGTGGCGCCTAATTTTAAGTTATTAAAAGTCTTTGGTAGCTTGTGTTTTGCACGTAAGATTTCTAGAGATAAAGATAAATTTGGCGAGAGAAGTCGACGTTGTGTGTTTATGGGTTATCCATTTGGAACGAAAGGCTGGCGAGTTTTTGATTTGGAAGCAAATGAGGTTTTTGTATCGCGAGATGTCGTATGTCAAGAATCCGAGTTTCCGTTCAAGGTTGAATCATCTCAGTGCTCGGATTTAAAACTCATTCAACCATCGTCGATCTTATATGATGATGATGATGATATGTTTCTGGATCGTATAGATCAATTAGACGAAAGGGGGAGTATACAAGTAGATGGAGTTGCGCCGACACCAACCAATGTTGAGATAGTTTGACATGTTACTAGAGATGTGGTTGAGATAAATGAGAACTCTAATGATGTTTTATCTAGTTGTCATGACGATATGATTTAGCGGAGTGTGATGACTAACAATGATGAGACTCATCTTCAAGAAGTAGTACAATTGCGACGTAGTGAACGAGAAAGGAAGCTACCAAGTTATCTCCATGATTATGTACTGCACACCACACCACACGTAGTCAAGACCCCTCACCACTCTCAATAGATCACTCTCTGTCACCATCTTCGACTCAAGTTACGGTCTTATACCCCATTTCGAATTATGTATCCTGTACCAAATTTTATGCCACGCAGAGAGCGTTTCTTCCTGCGATTACGGAGGCATGCGAACCAACATCGTATGCGAAAGCGGAGTGGCATGTTCTTTGGCGGAAGCGGAGTATCGTGCTATGGGTTTTACTACACAAAAATTCAAGTGGAATCGAGAGCTTTTATTATGTTTTGGTGGGTCTCATGAGCAAGCTATGCATTTGTATTGCGACTATAAGGCGGCTTTGCATATTGCCGCCAACCCGATGTTTCATGAACGGACAAAACATATTGAACCTGAATGTCATTTTATTCGGGATGAGATTCAAAATGGATCAATTACGACTTCACACCTTCGTACAATGGAACAACTTGCGGATATATTTACCAAGGCATTGGGATCTAAACAATTTACCTATTTACGTTTCAAATTGGGCATTCAAGATCTTCATGCTCCAACTTGAGGGGGAGTATTAGAAAATGATATGTAAATATTATAGACTATATCTCTAGATATGTTAACATTCCTTATTTCATGTATTCTAGGGCTTTCATAGTATGTATATATATATATATATATATATATATATATTCTTGTATCATAATGAAGAAAAGAAACACATTCTATTCAACCTTTTACATGGTATCAGAGCTAGGATTTTAAAAATCAAAAACAAAACCAAAGAAGATAGCGGCGGAAGGCACCTATGACCAGACCTAAGAACGATTATGGAGAAACGAAGAAGCAGATCGCGGAGGGTGGCGGAGGTGCAACGAAAGCCACAAACAACACTATGTTATCACCGTTTTACCTCCATCCCTCGGATGGACCCGAAAATCTAATAACTACGGTTCAATTGAGGAGAGAAAACTATGAAGATATGGGCGAAGCATGTGCGGAATGCCTTGCGAACTAAAAGAAAGCTGGGATTTATTGATGGAACGTTGGTAAAGCCGGAAAATGAAGAAGATCTCGAACAATGGGAAGTTGTGAACTCCATGCTTATTGCTTGGATAATGGATACTATTGAGCCTATGCTCAAAACATCAATATCAATGGTGGATGAAGTCATGGTATGACTTAAAATTACAGTTCTCGGCAGGTAATGGACCACGTATAAGCGAACAACGAGCTGACTTCGCTAATTTTAAACAGAATGGAGATTTTTTAATGGTGTACTATGGAAAGTTGAAGAAGATGTGGGATGAATTAGCGATTTATAAGCCGATAAGGACATGTAGCTGTGGCGAGATGGCGACTCAGTTAGAAGAAGACCGTAACGAAGAAAGAAGAAATACATTCTTGAATGGTTTGGATGCTACAAGGTTTGGGACTGTGCGCTCTACAAATACTAGTTTAGAGCCACTTCCTAAGCTTTCTCAAGTTTATCAGAGGATCGTTCGTGAGGAACGACAACAAACAATGACTCGTAATAAGGAGGTAACTTCCGAGGTTGTGGGTTTTGCAGTAAACGATGGAAATCGGGGATACTCCTCGACTTATCAACAACAAGAAAAAGATGTGACTTGCCCACATTGTGGAAAGTATGGGCACGCAAAGGCTGACTGTTTCCAAGTCAATAGTTTTCCGGAATGGTGGGGAGAACGAGGCCGTGATTTTGATGAAAGAGGCAGGCGACACGGGCGTTTTGGTCGAGGTGTTTGGACGTGTGAATGTCGAGAAGTATATATCAAATATGTCAAATTCACAATAATACCTCATACAACATAACATAACTTAAATAAAAAAAACTTTTATAATGATAATTTTCTATTTTTCCAATTTTCGTTTTGTACAATATATATCCCATTTGCTATAATGAAAATTTATTATATTTTTTTTATAAAATGTTATCTCTATATAATTATTGAATATGTAACACAAAAACCTTATTGATTTCATTTTGATGGTTTTCCAAAGCTTTTGTTCGATGATGAAAAGATATGTTGGCCTAAAAAAAAAAATTATACCAAGGTTAATGGATACGAAAAGTCATTTAAATCCATGTAATTCCATTTGATTGATTCATCACAATCTATTTATTAGATTTTGAAATCCACTTAAATCCTTTTAATTGGATTTTAAAATCAATGGATTCATAAAAGATTTCTAAATCCACAAGAATTTTCAAATCCATTAAATTCCAAGAACCAATAACCCCCACAAAGTCTTTACCAATCATGTTGTAGCTTTCTTCCTAAACATACATCCTTGTTTTTAATTTTTACTAGTCATGATGTAGCTTTCTTTTTAAAGTTAAAGTCCAAAGAAAAAAAACTTTTTTTTTGCTGTAACAAGTCAAAAACCTAAAGCCTTATTTTTTGGTTGTAGTTGTATATTTTTTGGTTGGAGATTTTTTTCTGTAGATTTAAAAGCCATAGCTTTAAGTTTTTAGATGTAAATATTCTAAATAAAACATGATTACTAATATTCAATACATGATGTAGTTGTAGTTTAATTAGTTATTGTTATAATTTAGAAATTTATTGCTACTTTTAACATATAAAATTGCTACTTTTAACTAAATTTATTTTATATGTTGTTTAATATAGCAATGAATTTCTAAATTATAATAATTTTTATCTACATGAACTAATTAAACTCAAACTACATCACATATTGTATATTTACCAATCATGTATTATTTTAAAATAGTTAATGTTAAAAACTTACAGCTACAGTTTCTAAATCTACAGCAAAAAAAAATCTACAGCAAAAATACTTACAGCAAAAGTTCTACAGGAAAATTTTTAAAACTACAGCCGAACCAATCACCCCCAATATATAGGATATGAAACTTTTTCCTCTATTTTCTTTTCTTTCATACTATTAAAAAAAGGTCAAACACAAATGACCAACTATTATTGTAAAGATAGATTAGTCAATGGTTTTTTATTTATTTTAGTCAAGTATTTTCAAACGATTTTGTTAACCTTGGCCATTCTCTATCTTTGAAAACAAAATTCCAAAAAGCTTTATTTGTGTGTGAGTGCTGAAAAATTTAGACAAAAATATTTCAAATCTTGAGGTGTGAGTCTGAAACAACTCTGTCAAATGATGTTGTGGAGTGGTCTCTCGACTTCAGAGGCAAGCCATCCGTCAGATCCTAATTCATCATTGGTGCTCAAGTGTCGGAGAAATTCGCCTAATTCAGTATCGCTACAAAAATGATAACCTACTTAACAGGGCCATTTGAGGAGTCCACGGCTGATGCGGCAAAAAATGTCAGCCTCTGAAAAACTACCTAACAAACACTTCAACAGAGAAAAAGCTAAGCCCATACGTAAATACAAAGCATGGAAGCAGTATATTGCTTTGAAGCTAATTTCAAAAATTATATAAAACTTTTAAGAAAAAAAATACCTAGCAAACACTTCAATAGAGAAGTGTGCAAATGTACATTTGCGTTATGTAATCTTGAGAGGCTTTCGAGATTGAAAGGAATCAACGATTTAAAAAACGTACATTTAATTTGCAAGTCACAACAAAGAAATGTAGAAAAGGCAGCATTATTATTAGCAAGTAGAAACCTTTTCTGGGTTAAATCACAAAAAATATTGTTGCATTTGATCTTTTACTTGACGTATATTTATATATATATATTCATAATTTTTATATGATGTAAGAAGTTTGGTAGTGTAGTTAATCAAACACGTGACTGTAGTTATACAAACATGTAACAAACGAAACATATATACGTTTTCCAACGGATTTCCAACGGAACTCTATTTCCGACGAGATAGAACCGACCGGCCAAAACCGTAGGAATACCGTCAGAAAAGAGGCTTTTCCGACGGATTTCCGACAGTTTTGGCCGTCGGAAATAGCCCTGTTTTCTTGTAGTGTTTTGGCTATCTATTCGTCTTCTAAGTTTTTTTTTTTTTGTCGTTTCTTGTAATCAATGTAACATTCTGTAGAATGACCACCACACCTACAACAGTGGCGAGTTTGTACTCGTCATTTTTGAAGATGTTATGGTGCATGGTTCCCTCGATTTTTCCTGACGGGTCCTTTAAGGTTACTACCAGATCTCCCTGCCCGTTGGGGGTCAAACTGGAGAGCATAGCCACAATCTGAAAATGATATACAATTTACTTGTCAGATAAATTGTATCTCTAAATGGATATAATATTTATCAACAACGTAAACCTTTTTCACTTTCACAAATTGTGAATGCGGGGATTGAATTTCTGCAACCTGGGTCCAGAATGGTGTGCTCCTGTGGTTATAAAAACCTACATTTATGAATGATAGAGTTAGTATTTGTCATCTTCAATCATTATTGTAATGGTAAAAGCGTTAATTATATATATATATATACCTTCACGGATTATGTAATCGATAGTAGAAGTCCACCGAGGACTACTAAAATCCTGGTCGCCCTGTAGTGGATCATTGATGACCTCACGAATGAAATCTTGTGTTGGAAGTATCTGAGAACTTTCACCTCGCAAAGTTTGCATCGTGCGACCTCTTGCGAAACAGTCCTCGCCGTATGAGTTGCCCAGGTCCCGGTATTATGGGCGTTTGGTTTTGGGATTTCTTTGAGCGGTGGAGCATCAATAACATTTAAGTCATCGTATGGAGGGCTTGAAGGAACCAGAGTTGTGTTTGGAGGGTTTTGAACGGAGGCTCAGTTTTGCATATAGTAATTCCATAGATCTCTGTTTGCCATTTTCAAATTGAATATTTTTGTGTTATGATTTTGTGTTGAATTACTCTGACTTATATAGGCAAAATACAAAGATATTTTAAGCTTAACATGTCGATGTGTTTATAAGAAAAGAACTAAAATTGATGCGACATTACATCTCAGTGTGCAATAAAGAAATCAATTCCGTGAATGACACTGTCGGCCACTTCATGTGGTTCACCTAATTTTTTTGCGTCGTTTAGAACCGACACAAAAAAGACGCGAATTCGATGCAAAATCGACGCAAAGGAATTCGATGCTACTGTGATGCTAACATTCGATGCAAAATCGATGCTAAAATCTCCACTTAAATCTTTTAAAGATACAAAAATTATATGGACACAAGTGTTTGGAACAAATCCGATTTGACAACTCATTTGAATGGTTAGATGTGCCATACATCATTTAACGGCCAAGATCTACTATGCTAAAGTTGTTATAATAATTTTTAAAATCTATAAATAGGTACTGGTTTCATTAGATTTGTATATCGAAAACACAAAACACCTAATATCAACCATGTCGAAAAGAATTCTAAATCCATCCGAGGAAGAGAAGATAATAACTTCTTTCCTTGATTCTTTACCAGAATCAAACACCCCACCTTCTTCTACGATTCGTCTCAGTAACTCAACGAACCGTTCTATACACACTGGTTCTACTTCGCGTGCTCCAAACAAGACTCCTGAAGCACGCTCTGGAGCCAGCGGAGAAAATGTAGTCCTAAAAACACCTCCATCGACGCATGCTATTGATGCTTATGAAGAACCGAAGGTCTCTGTTTTTAAATGTCCAAATGACCATTACGGTTGTTGTGACAAACACATGCTGAAGTTCGAGATGGATCATTAAGAACTGTGTTTTATTGGTTATGTATAACTACTATTGCCGCACGACGGTCACTCGTCAGTACAATAAGTGCCTATGGCTTTTATGTTTACTTATTTTTGATTACTGTGTGCTTCAGTAAGGGGATGTGGATTACATGTCTAGTAATGTACTATATATTATGTGTGTTGTTATTTCTGTAAGGCTTTTATCTGTAAAGCTTTTAGTTAAAATAATGTATCAAAATTTGAAATATCTTATTTCCGATTAATGTGTGCTTAAAAAATTATTCGTTTCAATGTTATAACTTGATACTTTGATCGACCACATATTCATATACTAAAAATCTAATGAAAGATTTGGTTAACCACATAAAATGTGGACACAATCGTTACAGACCAAGGTGATTTGACAAGACAATATGCAAAGACAAAACAAATTATGTGGACTATCTCCATTATTTGTGGATATGGTTTTACTTACGTTTAAACATATAACTTCTACTATAAATACATATGATGGAGTGTATAACTTCTACACCTATCAATAACACACATAATGTCTTCTAGCTCTCCTAAGGAAGACTCTAAATCAATAAACGTGGCAAATTTTTTTGATATTCCAAAATACTCGTGGGAAACCGAAACTCAATGCGACGAATTCACTCAAGAGATACCCACTTACTCGTGGGAATTTGATACATGCTCACCAACCCATAATGAAGATTCTACATCAACAATAGTGCCGGACAGCCAGTGCTTGCCAAACATACACCACATTCCTAAATTCTCGTGGGAAACTGAATCTCAGTGCGACGAATATACTAAAGAGATACCCACATACTCGTGGGAAGCTGATTCATGCTCTCCTGCCAATGTTGTGAGTCCCAAATTTGAAGATGGGTTCAGTTATTCAAAACACAAATATGATAAGCAACCAAAATGTCATGACCATAAGCGGGTTGTCAATGAAGTTTTGTATAGGCAAATCGAAGACGGACAACCATCTCAATTGATTGAAAAGTCAGATACTTACGGTGGAAGTACTTCAAATGAATGTAAGGATCACTACTACGATTATGAATTTGCCCAAAGTCCAGAAATCCCAAACTTAAATCTAGATGTCGATGCAATCAAAAAGGAATTTTGCGACGGATTTTAGATTCTCCAGCAAAGAAACAAAAGGGAAAGAAAAGTTTCTGGTTCTAACCGTTGTTTGGAGTGTATACATATATGTTTTAAAAATTAGTAGTCTATTATGTACTTGTACCATAACCGTTGTATGTTTAATATTTTCAAGTCTCTAATGTACCTGTGAAAGAAGTCGTTTTAAAAATTATGTTTCATTATTTGTAATGTTTTATTGGAGTTGCATAATCAATATATCTCATTGTATGATTGTTATCGACACTAATTCATTCCTGTTAGATTGTTATTGAATTGTTGTGATTGTTATCGTTATATGTTGTAAACATATAATCTTTAAATGGGTTAAGATTATTATCGTATATGTTGTGGTTTCTTTACCCTAATTCCTAAATGAAAAATTTGATTGATTAAGCGTCGAATTAGCGTCAGATCACATGAATTCGATGCTAATTGGACGCTCATTTTGTTTAATAGCATCGAATTAGCGTCGAATTCATGTTATTTCGATGCTAATTTGACGCAAACTTTTTTTTTAAAAATTAATTTTATTTATTAGTAATGAATTATCAATACGTGCATTTTGTTATAAATTTGTAAGGAAATGGATTTAAGAAATATGTAGGAAATAGATTTTGGGAAATTTGTTATGAAAAAATTCATGTGATTGTTATCGTTGTATGTTGCGGTTTAAAAATCTTTAAATGGGTTAAGATTGTTATCGTATATGTTGCGGTTTCTTTACCCTAATTTCTAAATGAAAAATATGTTTGATTTAGCGTCGAATTAGCGTCAGAACACATGAATTCGACGCTAAATCATTATTATTTTTTTAAGTTCATTTTATTTTATAAATTACTAATGACATATCAATGTACATTTTGTTATAAATTTGTAGGGAAATGGATTTAGTAAATATGTAGGAAATTTGATATGTAAAAATACATGTGATTGTTATCGTTATATGTTGCGGTTTTAAAATCTTTAAAAAGGTTAATATTGTTATCGTATATGTTGAAGTTTCTTTACCCTAAATCATTTAGCGTCGAATTAGCATCAAATCACATGAATTCGACGCTAATTCGACGCTAATTTTGTTAAATAGCGTCGAATTAGCATCGAATTCATTCGATTCGATGCTAATTCGACGCTAAATCAAACTAATTTTTCATTTAGGATTTAGGGTATAAACAATAAAAGATTTAACGTCGACGATTCAGAGTGAAGCTACATGTTATCTATATTCAAAGATTTAATTGCCAACAAATTAGTATGTTTGTATAATTCGATGTTACAAATGCATGTAAGGACTTCTATTTGAAAAAACTATATAGGTTTACATATACCATCATAACCCTTTATGAACCAAATATGTAATTTCAAATTTCAAAATTTTAAATTATTCCATTATATGAAAGATTGAAAAGGCTAAGATAGTTTTCGTACCAGTGGCGAATACACTAAACCCTAAACCCCAAACCAAAAATTAGGTTAAGGTAGCATCGATTTAGCATCAAATTAACATCGATTCGATGCTAATTCGACGCTATCTAAACAAATTTTATGTTTGGGGTTTAGGGTTTAGGGTATTAAACGGATCAAATTAATTTGATCCGACGCAAATTCGACGCTATATTGAATTAATTTGATTTAACCAATGGCGGTTAACCGAAAAAATTCAAATTTTGTTTGTAAAACCAACGGCGGTAAACCGAATTAATTTTGATTTAGCGTCGAATTGGTGGGCAGTTCGACGCTAATTCGACGCTAAATCAAATAAATTCGGATCTGTAACATTAACTCTGCGTGGGGAATAGAAATTATATTTAAATGTAATCCGACGCTAATTGGACGCTAATTTAGCGTCGAGTTAGCGTCGGTTCCCGATTTTTATACAGAGACCGAAGTCTTCTTCTCCAGTTTCTGCAAATCCTCTCCTCTCACTCTCTCCATCTCCGACCACCGCCGTTCTCTCTCTCTCCAGCCACCGCCGGTCTCTCTCTCCCGCTCCTCTCTCTCTCTCTCTCCCACTCTCCGCCGCCTCTCTCTCTCCCTCTCCTCTCCCTCTCCCTCTCCTCTCCGCCGCCGCATCTCCTTCCTTCCGCCGCTGCCGCTCCTTCCTTCCGCCGCCGTCCCTTCTCCTCCTCCGCATCTCTGTCCGCCGTCAGCCACCGTCGGAAAACAAATGGTAATATATATATTTTTATTATTATTTTAAAATATTTTATATATATTTGCAATTAGTTATAAATTAGTTATATATATTAGTTATGGAATTTGAAATGAAATTGATTTTAGAAAATGGTTTTATGAAATATGTAGTAAATAGAATTTAGGAAATTTGGTATGAAATAGATTTTAGGAAAAATGTAGGAAATAAATTTTAGGAAATGAAATTGAATTTAGATTTGATAAGTTATAGATTTGAATTTAGATTTTATGAAATTTATTTATGTAAAGTCAAATAAAACAAATTTATGAGTTTTTTGAATTTAAAATATTTATTTAAAATTAAAACCGAATTTAAAAGTTATTTTTCGATAATATAAAATAATTTTATAAATGTTAAATTGATTTCGAAAATATAAAACTATTTCCTAAATATAAAATATAAAAGTTTTTCCAACACTATTTCAGCACTATAAAATTATTTCCTAAATTTTAAATTTATATTTTACATTCTTAAATTTAAGAAATATGTAGGAAATAGATTTTGGGAAATTTGTTATGAAAAAATTCATGTGATTGTTATCGTTGTATGTTGCGGTTTAAAAATCTTTAAATGGGTTAAGATTGTTATCGTATATGTTGCGGTTTATTTACCCTAATTTCTAAATGAAAAATATGTTTGATTTAGCGTCGAATTAGCGTCAGAACACATGAATTCGACGCTAAATCATTATTATTTTTTTATGTTCATTTTATTTTATATATTAGTAATGACATAACAATGTACATTTTGTTATAAATTTGTAGGGAAATGGATTTAGTAAATATATAGGAAATTTGATATGTAAAAATACATGTGATTGTTATCGTTATATGTTGCGGTTTTAAAATCTTTTAAAAGGTTAATATTGTTATCGTATATGTTGAGGTTTCTTTACCCTAAATCATTTAGCGTCGAATTAGCATCGAATCACATGAATTCGACGCTAATTCGACGCTAATTTTGTTAAATAGCGTCGAATTAGCATCGAATTCATTCGATTCGATGCTAATTCGACGCTAAATCAAACTAATTTTTCATTTAGGGTTTAGGGTATAAACAATAAAAGATTTAACGTCGACGATTCAGAGTGAAGCTACATGTTATCTATATTCAAAGATTTAATTGCCAACAAATTAGTATGTTTGTATAATTCGATGTTACAAATGCATGTAAGGACTTCTATTTGAAAAAACTATATAGGTTTACATATACCATCATAACCCTTTATGAACCAAATATGTAATTTCAAATTTCAAAATTTTAAATTATTCCATTATATGAAAGATTGAAAAGGCTAAGATAGTTTTCGTACCAGTGGCGGATACCCTAAACCCTAAACCCCAAACCTAAAATTAGGTTAAGGTAGCGTCGATTTAGCATCGAATTAACATCGATTCGATGCTAATTCGACGCTATCTGAATAAATTTTATGTTTGGGGTTTAGGGTTTAGGGTATTAAACGGATCAAATTAATTTGATCCGACGCAAATTCGACGCTATATTGAATTAATTTGATTTAACCAATGGCGGTTAATCGAAAAAATTCAAATTTTGTTTGTAAAACCAACGGCGGTAAACGGAATTAATTTTGATTTAGCGTCGAATTGGTGGGCAGTTCGACGCTAATTCGACGCTAAATCAAATAAATTCGGATCTGTAACATTAACTCTGCGTGGGGAATAGAAATTATATTTAAATGTAATCCGACGCTAATTGGACGCTAATTTAGCGTCGAATTAGCGTCGGTTCCCGATTTTTATACAGAGACCGAAGACTTCTTCTCCAGTTTCTGCAAATCCTCTCCTCTCACTCTCTCCATCTCCGACCACCGCCGTTCTCTCTCTCTCCAGCCACCGCCGGTCTCTCTCTCCCGCTCCTCTCTCTCTCCCACTCTCCGCCGCCTCTCTCTCTCCCTCTCCTCTCCCTCTCCCTCTCCTCTCCGCCGCCGCATCTCCTTCATTCCGCCACTGCCTCTCCTTCCTTCCGCCGCCGTCCCTTCTCCTCCTCCGCATCTCTGTCCGCCGTCAGCCACCGTCGGAAAACAAATGGTAATATATATATTTTTATTATTATTTTAAAATATTTTATATATATTTGCAATTAGTTATAAATTAGTTATATATATTAGTTATGGAATTTGAAATGAAATTGATTTTAGAAAATGGTTTTATGAAATATGTAGTAAATAGAATTTAGGAAATTTGGTATGAAATAGATTTTAGGAAAAATGTAGGAAATAAATTTTAGGAAATGAAATTGAATTTAGATTTGATAAGTTATGGAATTTAATTTAGATTTGATAAGTTATAGATTTGAATTTAGATTTTATGAAATTTATTTATGTAAAGTCAAATAAAACAAATTTATGAGTTTTTTGAATTTAAAATATTTATTTAAAATTAAAACCGAATTTAAAAGTTATTTTTCGATAATATAAAATAATTTTATAAATGTTAAATTGATTTCGAAAATATAAAACTATTTCCTAAATATAAAATATAAAAGTTTTTCCAACACTATTTCAGCACTATAAAATTATTTCCTAAATTTTAAATTTATATTTTACATTCTTAAATTTAAGAAATATGTAGGAAATAGATTTTGGGAAATTTGTTATGAAAAAATTCATGTGATTGTTATCGTTGTATGTTGCGGTTTAAAAATCTTTAAATGGGTTAAGATTGTTATCGTATATGTTGCGGTTTCTTTACCCTAATTTCTAAATGAAAAATATGTTTGATTTAGCGTCGAATTAGCGTCAGAACACATGAATTCGACGCTAAATAATTATTATTTTTTTATGTTCATTTTATTTTATATATTAGTAATGACATAACAATGTACATTTTGTTATAAATTTGTAGGGAAATGGATTTAGTAAATATATAGGAAATTTGATATGTAAAAATACATGTGATTGTTATCGTTATATGTTGCAGTTTTAAAATCTTTAAAAAGGTTAATATTGTTATCGTATATGTTGAGGTTTCTTTACCCTAAATCATTTAGCGTCGAATTAGCATTGAATCACATGAATTCGACGCTAATTCGACGCTAATTTTGTTAAATAGCGTCGAATTAGCATCGAATTCATTCGATTCGATGCTAATTCGACGCTAAATCAAATTAATTTTTCATTTAGGGTTTAGGGTATAAACAATAAAAGATTTAACGTCGACGATTCAGAGTGAAGCTACATGTTATCTATATTCAAAGATTTAATTGCCAACAAATTAGTATGTTTGTATAATTCGATGTTACAAATGCATGTAAGGACTTCTATTTGAAAAAACTATATAGGTTTACATATACCATCATAACCCTTTATGAACCAAATATGTAATTTCAAATTTCAAAATTTTAAATTATTCCATTATATGAAAGATTGAAAAGGCTAAGATAGTTTTCGTACCAGTGGCGGATACCCTAAACCCTAAACCCCAAACCTAAAATTAGGTTAAGGTAGCGTCGATTTAGCATCGAATTAACATCGATTCGATGCTAATTCGACGCTATCTGAACAAATTTTATGTTTGGGGTTTAGGGTATTAAACGGATCAAATTAATTTGATCCGACGCAAATTCGACTCTATATTGAATTAATTTGATTTAACCAATGGCGGTTAACCGAAAAAATTCAAATTTTGTTTGTAAAACCAACGGCGGTAAACGGAATTAATTTTGATTTAGCGTCGAATTGGTGGGCAGTTCGACGCTAATTCGACGCTAAATCAAATAAATTCGGATCTGTAACATTAACTCTGCGTGGGGAATAGAAATTATATTTAAATGTAATCCGACGCTAATTGGACGCTAATTTAGCGTCGAATTAGCGTCGGTTCCCAATTTTTATACAGAGACCGAAGTCTTCTTCTCCAGTTTCTGCAAATCCTCTCCTCTCACTCTCTCCATCTCTGACCACCGCCGTTCTCTCTCTCTCCAGCCACCGCCGGTCTCTCTCTCCCGCTCCTCTCTCTCTCTCTCTCTCCCACTCTCCGCCGCCTCTCTCTCTCCCTCTCCTCTCCCTCTCCCTCTCCTCTCCGCCGCCGCATCTCCTTCCTTCCGCCGCTGCCGCTCCTTCCTTCCGCCGCCGTCCCTTCTCCTCCTCCGCATCTCCGTCCGCCGTCAGCCACCGTCGGAAAACAAATGGTAATATATATATTTTTATTATTATTTTAAAATATTTTATATATATTTGCAATTAGTTATAAATTAGTTATATATATTAGTTATGGAATTTGAAATGAAATTGATTTTAGAAAATGGTTTTATGAAATATGTAGTAAATAGAATTTAGGAAATTTGGTATGAAATAGATTTTAGGAAAAATGTAGGAAATAAATTTTAGGAAATGAAATTGAATTTAGATTTGATAAGTTATGGAATTTAATTTAGATTTGATAAGTTATAGATTTGAATTTAGATTTTATGAAATTTATTTATGTAAAGTCAAATAAAACAAATTTATGAGTTTTTTGAATTTAAAATATTTATTTAAAATTAAAACCGAATTTAAAAGTTATTTTTCGATAATATAAAATAATTTTATAAATGTTAAATTGATTTCGAAAATATAAAACTATTTCCTAAATATAAAATATAAAAGTTTTTCCAACACTATTTCAGCACTATAAAATTATTTCCTAAATTTTAAATTTATATTTTACATTCTTAAATTTAATAAATATGTAGTAAATAGAATTTAGGAAATTTGGTATGAAATAGATTTTAGGAAAAATGTAGGAAATAAATTTTAGTAAATGGAATTGAATTTAGATTTGATAAGTTATGGAATTGAATTTAGATTTGCTAAGTTATAGATTTGAATTTAGATTTTATGAAATTTATTTATGTAAAGTCAAATAAAACTAATTTAGGAGTTTTTTGGATGTTAAAATAATTTTTTTAAATGAAAAACCAATTTACAAGTTATTTTTCGATAATATAAAATAATTTCATAAATGTTAAATTTATTTCGAAAATATAAAATTATTTCCTAAATATAAAATATCTAAATTTTTCCAAAAATTATTTCAGCACTATAAATTTATTTCCTAAATTTTAAATTTATATTTTACATTTTTAAATTAAATAAATTTGTTTTATTTTATAGGATCATCGACGTCATCCTCCTTCATACGGCCAGTTATTTGGCGAGGATGCTTCGATTCCCGGATCCAATGGTCGTCGCGGATCCGGATCAGGATCGGGGTCGGGTTCGCAGGCTGCGAACTATCGTCCACGAGCTCCGCCACGAGCTTCCCCACTGCCTCAGCCAGAGCCTCATCCAGAGCCAGAAGAAGGCGAAGATGATCATCCCGATGACCACAATGAGCCCCCTCCACCGCCAAACGCGCCTCTTATGATGCGGATTTTTGAGCTTCTCCGCCAACCTGGACGTGAGACACGGCTTACGATTATCCATCCGTTGAGGCCTCGTGGTACATTATGGTATGTTTTAATTTTTTTCAATATTACTAATTAAATTTGTTTAGTGTAATTAATTTTTAATTACAAGTTATAATTAAATTATTAACATTCTAATATTTTGTTTAATAGGTTTACGGATAACAAGGTTGCGCGTTCGGTCACCAAGGCAATCAAGGGCCACTTCACTATGCCGCATCCTAATTGGAGCATGACGCCGCAGAATGTTCGGGATATTTGGTTCGAGTCATGGGCGGTAAGTCATTTTATATTATTTAATTTTATTTATTAAATTATTTGATTATAAATATATTCATAACATTATTCGTATTTTTGTAGCAAGGGTGGCATTGGGAGGAACCTCATACTTTCGAAGTGCGAGCGGCGTTCGAGAAGAAGACCCTAAAGCGTCTCAACGGTTACGTCCCGAACATGAAGAAAGCGGAGGGCAAGAAAGGCGATGAGGCGAAGCCGCTCGGGATGGATCCCGATGTTTGGTCGGGTTTAGTGCAGTATTGGGAGGATCCCAAATCGGTGGTTAAATCGGGGAAGTGTTCTGCATCTCGTCTCACGCCGGTGGCCGAAGGAGATGGACCTTCAAAGCATTGTGCGGGTCCATCATCATACGCCACAGTACGACTGGACATGGTAATATTTGTATTAAATTAATTTATTTGATTATTTATATTATAAAAATTTATTTATTATATATTTCATTTTTATCTCTGTTTATTTTTGTTTAACAGGCTGATGGCGATGATCTTCCTCCGGTGGTTAAAGTGATGGAGAAAACTCATCGGAGGAAGGATGGGACGTTTGTTACCGCTCAAGCGGAACAAACGTTCAATGCGTACAATGCACGACTAGAAGAGCTAGATGAGTCTGTCCAGTCTACGATGGGTCTCGAAGATTTCGATAGACTTTACGAGGAGGTAATTTATTAGGTTTTTATTTTATATTATAACTTATTTTTAATTATAACTTATTTTTAATTATTATTTTATTGTATAATACTTTTATTTTTTAGGTTGCACCGAAGAAGAAAGGACGAACGATGGGTGTTGGATCCATCAAAGATGTCCCGGCAGCTTGTTCGTCTTCTCAATATTCTTACTCGCCGGGTTCGTCTCATCCGCGTTTGACCGCTGAGTTGCAAGCTGCTAAAGCTGAGATTGCGGAGCTAAAGACCCATGTCTCGTCATTGAGCAGTCTCTTTGACATCATTGCAGTGGATACTCTGACATTAGCCACTGCCTTCCAAGGGATGAATCGTCCTCCACCGCCTCCTACACCTCCCGGTGCAACGCAATTCCACCAAGAGTTCGAAGATATCGTTAACCTAAGGACCCAACAACCGCCGTCTGATTAGCGTTTTAATTTAATTTGTAACGGATAATTTTATTTTGTATCGGATAATTTTTAATTTTTATTATAATAATTATAATAATTTTTAATTTATAATAATTTTGTATAATAATTTTTTTTTTTTAAATGTTATCATTCGACGCTAAATCGATGCTAAATCGATGCTTATGTAGCGTCGAATTAGCGTCGATACCTGATTCATTCGACGCTAATTCGACGCTAATTTAGCGTCAATTTGGCATCGAATGAATCAGGTGTCGACGGTAATTCGACGCTACATCATCATCGATTTAGCGTCGAATGAATCAGGTGTCGACGGTAATCCGACGCTAATTTAGCATCGAATTACCATCGATTTAGCATCCATTTAGCATCGAAACGTTTCGATGCTAATTTGACGCTACAGTAGCGTCGAATTAGCGTCGAAATTTTGTGTCGGATTAGCGTCGAACATCCGACGCTAAATTAGGGTCGAATTAGCGTCGAACTTCATTTCGACATTTCGACGCTAAAATAGCGTCGAAAATGAATTAGCGTCGACGGTTTAGCGTCGAAATATGCCGACGCTAAATCAGTGTTTTCTTGTAGTGCTCGCAAAATTCTTATTTATGTCGATGGCGGTTGTAGATTTTTTTCTTATCATACAACTCAAAAATTTAAAGATCTTTTAAAGGTATACTGTTCTTTCAAACTATAATTATTTTGGATTTCACGTAAATAATTATAAATTAAGTTTCAAAAAACTTTGAAAGTTTGAGCGAGATCTCAAGAGATCTAAGTTGCAATTATTAGCACATCTAGTCAAAGAACACCCGTCTTCGTCGAACGTTGGTTAACCGGACCCATATACCAACCATAGCCATGCAATCACGTAAAACATTAATAATTGTCTTTACACCACCTTTACATACTTGGCATATCTCTGTATAATTCAAATGTCTTCGGAACCGCTCATGATTTGTCAAGATTACTTGTTGAACAACTAACCAACGAAAGACTCTCACCCTTTCCGGCACATGAACCTGCCAAACCCGTTTATAAATGCTGTCCATGTTCGGCTTCGGTGAATTGTCCCGTGTTAACAAACCATATGCGAAACTCACCATAAAACGTCCATCCAAAGTTTCGCCCCAAGCCATACGATCCACTGCCCTGGTTACATTATCTACCACTCTTGCCGCAAGCTTTAATTTCTGATTTTCCACCACATAAGGAGATATCCTACTCAAGTCCCATCCCCTTCCATAAATCCACAAATCACATACCTTTAAGTCTCACTCAACCTCTGACAGCTGTCCCACCACAACCTCTGAGAGCGGTACATTTAACAACCACTTATTCGTCCAAAATCGAATGCCTTTACCATCACCAAGTACCCACATATATGCTTGAGTAATTACTTCTCTTATTCCGACCCCTATACTTGGCCAAATAGCAGACCAATTACTTTTCACCATTGTCCAAGAGTGATCATACACATCCCCAACTTTATACTTCTTTCGCACAACACGGGCCCATAAACCTCATTGATCACGCATGACACGCCATCCCACCTTGGCAATAAAAGCTTTGTTCATATCCTTGGCTTTACAAATACCCAAACCTCCATCGTTTTTTGGCGTACACACTTTATCCTATGCTAAAAGATGTTTTCGCCTCCGTTCTATTGCACTTCCCCAAAAAAAATCACGGGAAACCTTGTCCAATGTACTCAAAGTTGATGTCGGTAACATAATAGTACTCATCGAGTATACCGTAATCGAAACTATTAGATTCAAACAATCATTAGCTTTCAAGCATATATGAAATAAAAAAGGCAATTGTTAAATATGAAATCAGTATTAGCTCTAAGGTTTATGTCAATGATGGTTTATATAAGATTTTTGCATGGTGGTATAAAAAAGGGAATTTTGGGTTTAGAGTGTGGAAGTTTCAGCAAGTCAGAATCAAAAAGCAACCCTATATGGATAGTACGATAATGAAGTTTGCGAAAACACTTAGAGATAAACCATTTTTGTAAAGCCTTCTAGGTATATTACCTCTGACATTTTCCACAAGAAAGAATATGTCCTAGTGTATCTATATAACGACATAGATAGCGATCATAAATTATTCAAGCAAGTTAATGTTTAAAGGTTCATGATCACTATCTATGTCGTTATAAAGATAGACCAGAACAGTCTCTTTCTTGCAGGAAATGTCATAGGGAATATACCCAGAAGGCCTTACCATAAATGGTTTATCTTTAAGTGTTTTTGAAAACTTCATATCGTACTACCAATATGAGGTTGATTTTCGATTTTGACTAGCTGAAACTTGCACACTCTGAAACCAGACTCCCCCTTTTCATACTACCATGCAACAATCTTATATAAACCATCATACACATAAACCTTAGAGCTAATACTGTTCTCATACTTAAGAATTGTCTTTCTATTTCATATATGTTTGCAAGCTAATGATTGATTGAAGTGTATAATGATATATCATGGGTTTTACGGTTTTTAAGCCATGATATAAGTATGTTTTCTAGAGTCTTTCTGGTACTTTTCGAGTCTTTGGTTTTCTTATTAGGTACTTGGATGTTCGGAGCATTACTGGTGTTTACTGGAATATTTTGGAGCATTGTGGAATAAGCAGTCAAAGACACAAGTTCGGAGTTGAAATTTGCAGAGCCTGTCGATCGACACAGTTGTCATATCGATCGACACGAAGAAAAGATACCTGTCGAGCGACGCAACTATAATGTCGCTCGACACGACCAAGTTTTGGACCAGAACATTAATTCAGAAGATTTCCAATTTCTGCCCCAGAAGTTCCAGATGTTTGCAGTTCTGCCCCAGATCGTTTTTGTACCTTATATATACTTATTCAAAGCCATTGTTTTAGGCTAAGCTTTATTTTATTTCAAAGATTTTAGCAAGAGATACTTCAGAGATCTGTTCCTCGTCTCCAATCGGTTTCGATCTTTGTATCATTCTCTTTCTTTTAATAAAGTATTTATACATAAATCATGTTTGCATCTTTCATCATGTCTGAGTAGTTTACTAATTAGGTTTTAGGGTTTTCTAAGGATGATGAAAAGCTGTTAGGATTTATTTACTATTGGGATTGCATCATATAGGATTATTCACCTTGATTGCATTAACTCTGATTTAAGATTGATCACCTTAGGTTAGATGTTTTAGGTTGCTTAATAGATATGACAGTATTATTGAATAACTGGAACTGAATCATAGATGAGCAAAGATCTGATTCGCAACGACAGTTGGCTTCAGATCTTTGTGAACAATCAAACCTGTTTCTAATGCTTGTTTAAATTAATCTGATTTCGCAACGACAGTTGGTCTTCTAGGGTTTAAACATAGATAATAATTGCAACGACAGTTGATTTATTTTACATTAGTTTGAGTTCTAGAATTGCACTTCATAAATATCCCGATAGTACGTTTATCCTTCAGTTTGGAATCATTCCTGCGAATTTCCTAAGGCCTAGCGCTTGTTTCTTATTGAATTAAAGCTAAATCAATCATCATTATTTACTATTTTTGCATCTGTTTTACTTATAATCTTTATCACTTAGCATAATTTGAACATTGAAATCTACTGTGTTAACTTGATTCTCTGTGGAATTCGACCCCTAATTATTACATGATCTCTTAATTTGAGAGAGTTGCTCTAGGGATAATTTGAGCTTATCAAATTTTGGCGCCGTTGCCGGGGAATCATAAACCATTAGATTTTCTTTATTAGGATTTTGACTAAGTCTTTTTCTTTATTGTAATTTACTAACTAGTTTCTTCTGTTTTCTTTTTGTTTTGTGTTTCAGGTGTATGCCTAACCACGTCACAAGAAGCAGGAAAAACAAGGAACTAGTTGATTTTGATCTCGACTCTTTAGCACTTTTAGAACGCACCAACAGAAAAGCAACAAAAGAAGCTAAGAAGATGGTCGCGAACAAGGTTGTGTTTCAGAGAGAGAATGGTTTCTTCGATAAGGAAGGAAACATGTACAACGAAGATGGACAGAGAATCAATGCTGAGGGAAATGTCATCGTAGACCCTGCAGAGGTACAAGAAGCTGAGATCGCTCGACGCGAGGAAGAGGATCGTCTGATTCGTGAGGAATAGCTGCGTGTCGAGCGACAGGAAGAAGAGATTGCTTGATGCGTAGAAACACGTCGTGTCGAGCGACAGAACGCTCTTGTCGCTTGACAGGAAGAAAATGAACGTGTCGCTCGACACGGGGAGGTTGTCGCTCGACAGGGAGTGCAGAATCAGCCAGCTGCGCCAAGGAACGTGAATGCTGCTCAAAGACGTACACTTGCGGACTACAACAGGCCAGAGTAGTACTATGCTAACCGTTTTGCGATCTGCCCACCTCCTTTCCAGCGAAATAACTTCGAGATGAAGCTCGCTTATTTCGCTTTTGTATCTCAGAACCCTTTATGTGGGCTACCTCATGAGCACCCAATGAACCATCTAGAGAGCTTTGAGGATATCATATCCACCATTAAGACTAATGGGGTTTCCATGGACTACTTGTACTGCAAGCTTTTCCCCTACTCTCTCCAAGGGGAAGCTAAGAATTGGCTTAGGATGCTTCCACCGGGTTCCCTTACTACCTGGGACGATACTACGAATGCATTCCTGGCTCACTTCTTTGACGATGCTAGGTCTGAAGAGATACGGTCTAAGATTGCTACATTCAAGCAAGGCGATTTCGAGGCATTTAAAGCTGCGTGGAAACGGTTCAAGAGCTACCAGATAGATTGTCCACATCACGGGTTCAGTGAGGATAAGCTACAAAGCATCTTCTTCAGAGGGATAGCTATGCAGTACTCATAACTCTAGATGCTGCAAGCAACGGGAATTTCAACACAAATTCCCCAGAATCTGCTCTCCGTCTCATAGAGAACTTGGCCACTAGTAACAGCACCAAGAGCGTCGACTACGAGAGAAGCCAACTTGGTCAGAACATCAACAGAAATCAACTCGCTGAGGTTACTAAGAAACTGGACAACATGCATGATCTTCTAGCTGGGAAGAAATCAGTTCAGTTTGCCAAGGAGATTGAGGTATTCGAGCCAGAGAATTACACTGAGGATGAAGAGATAGCTTATGTCAACGGAACTGGTTTTCAGAGGTACAGTAATCAGTAAGGGAACAGAGGTTACAATAGCAACTATCAGAAGAATTATTTCACTGGAGCTCCAAGTTCGCCTACTTACACACCCAAGCCGCAATATCAGAAGGTTGAGTTTCAGAAGAGCGACTATCAGAAGCCGTCTCAAAGCAACAACTACACAGGGAACTACGGATGGACTAGCAATGTAACACCCAAGTTTTTTTTTTTATATACTAACATTTCTACCGCGGAAAAACATAATTAAACCATTTAATAAAATAATAAATCCAATAATAAAATAATAAAATAATTTCCATAAATCCAACAAGCCAAAGACCAAATTCAGGAATGAATAAATACTAGCAACCTAGTTCAACTGGTTCGCTAGACTAACAGCATAAATAAAAAAAACTCTATCATCCTCTTCCCTCGGCCTCGATTCCACGATCACATTTTTCCTTTACCTGCAACTCAAAAGAACACGGGAGTTGCGTGAGTATTATCATAAATACTCAAAGAAGCGGTCATCCCGCTTAATGGGTTAAACATAGCCAACATATAACAATTAAAAACAGTTTAACCAACAATTCCAATTCAGATTAAACAATAGCACAAAGTTTAACAAGTTCAGGTTCAGGTGTCGATCGACACACCCCTATGGTGTCGATCGACACTCGCAAACTACGAGTAACATTTTTCACGTGGTGTCGATCGACACAGCCTCTAGGTGTCGATCGACACCTCACTGCAGAACCCAGGACCCGAGTCTATCCTCACGCGACTCGATCCGAGGCTTCAACAATCATCACAGCGAACACAATACAATCATAACTCATCAATAAACATCTATCCAGAAATACACAAAACACAGAAACGCTAATCCACACAATCTCATCACTCAATCAAAAGTTCCATGAGAAACCCACGATCACGCACTTAACTCGCGGTTTCGGATCGGAACGGTGAAGAAACACGAAGAACACGGCTCAACAAGGCTGGAACGACTCTGCTTCGGACAGGGAACCACACGGAACACTCCACACACGAGAACTAGACCTTAACGCTCGAAGAGAAAGGTTCCCGTATTGATTTCTTTGCAACAATCAACCGAGAGCAACGATTCTCGAATTCTCTCTCTCAACTCTAAGGATTCTCAGCGTTTTCTCTGATGAAACGCGGCCACCAAAACCTCAGGACGATTAAATACTGAAGCCCTAGGTTTATCCCATTAAACCGAGCCAAACCGCAAATAACATTTTAACCCGATCGGTCAAAAACGCATGGTGTCGATCGACGCTCACCATGGGTGTCGATCGACATCCTTACCGAATTTCTACTTTTCGGTTTGGGATGTTACAATTCTCCCCCACTAACAATGGATTCGTCCTCAAATCCCGACAAAACCGTCTACTAAAGACTCCAAACCCGACCCAACCCGGTCAACTATCCGAGATCAAAACCCGATCCCCGAGGCTTCCGCTCAGTCTCACGTTCATACGCCCGTTATCAGACATCTATTACCCTTAACTCATTCCACATCCCTCCCACTCGCAGGACGCATCCTTTGAGCTATCGGTGTCACACCACTCTCACTCGCAGGACGCATCCCTTGAGCTATCGGTGCCCCGCACTCCTCTCACTTGCAGGACGCATCCTTTGAGCTATCGGTGCTTCGAGCCCCTTCCACTCTTAGGACGCATCCCTTGAGCTCCGGGTACACAGGGAAAGCTAAACAATCCCTTGAGAGAACGCATCCTCTCAAAACAAACAGAATGAGTTGCTCGGGACCGCAGCCCCTAGAGTAATAAATTCTAAAACGACTATAAACGTCTATCGACTAACTGCCTCTCGTGGCCACACATGATACTCCCTAACCCGGAATATCACCACAACACATACAAGAAATAACCATCTTATAAAAACAGATAAATAAGAACAACTCCATCTTATAAATCTCGAAAAGGTATAATCGTTACAACGAAAACAAAATACGACATAAGCAGCGAGCTAAACCGAAACTGGAACTACAAAGAGAAATAAAGCTCAAACGGCGACCTGCTTGTCAACCACTTCCCAAACTTTAACTTCATCTTTGCCTCGGGCTCCCAAGACTCCTCCTCGTAGCCCGCGCAATCCCATAAAACTCACAACAACGGAATCTTCTTCCGGCGCAACTCCTTGACTCTCCTCTCCAGAATCCTCACAGGAACCGCCAGGACAGACAAATCCGGCCAAAGATCCGCAGGGATCTCATGCACTAACTCCTCTGACTCATGCAGGCACATGGACACATGGAAAACCTTATAAAATGCCTTCATGATCGGTGGTAACTCAAGCCGATACGCCACCGGCCCAACTCGCTCCACTACAGGAAACGGACCCATAAACCGCAGACTCAGCTTGTTCTCCGAAATAGATCTATTAGGACCCCTCAACATAGCCATCTTGAGATACACGCGATCTCCTACCGCGAACTCAAGCTCTCGCCTCCGCTTATCAGCGTAACTCCTCTGACGATCCTGAGCTTCCTTCATGTTCAACCTCACAACACGGACCTTCTCCGTCGTTTCCTGAACATAAGTAGCTCCAAGAGTACTCTGCTCCCCCACTTGGGTCCAGCATAGGGGTGTCCTGCATGGCCTCCCATACAGAGCCTCGAAAGGAGCCATCCCAATAATCGCCTGGAAGCTGTTATTATAAGCAAACTCCACTAAGCTCAAATGATCAGCCCAGTGACCACCCCAATCCAATACACACATCCTCAGCAAATCCTCCATAGTCTGAATAGTCCTCTCTGACTGCCCATCAGTCTGCGGATGATAAGCTGTACTCATATGCACCTTAGTGCCCATCTCTGCCTGGAACGCTCCCCAGAACTCAGATGCAAATCTCAGATCTCGGTCTGACACAATGCTGGCTGGCACTCCATGCAGCCTCACAATCTCCTTCACAAACTTCTTAGCCAAAACAGTCGCGCCGTCTGTCTTTTTGATGGCCAGAAAGTGTGCTGACTTAGTCAACCGATCAATAATCACCCAGATAGCATCATACGTCCGCGAAACAGGTAATCCCACAACAAAATCCATCATGATCATATCCCACTTCCACTCCGAGATGGGTAAACTCTGCAAAAGACCACCAGGAACCTTGTGCTCTGCTTTGACCAAAGAGCACGTGTTGCACTTAGCAACATAAGCTGCCACATCTCTCTTCATCCCGACCCAGTGATAATACTGCTTGAGATCCCGATACATCTTAGTCGCTCCTGGATGAATTGAGAATTTGCTCGCATGAGCCTCTCGCAGAATCTCCTGCCTCAGTTCCTCAACCATGGGTACACAAACCCGACCGCGAACAAGAATTGCCCCATTTGATGAGACCTGATACTCAGACCCATTGCGGTCGACGCAGCCACTAAACGAGAATCACTCGCCTGAGCTGCAAGAATCCTACTCAACAGATCCGCCAGATCAACTGCCTCTAAGCCCAACGGCTCCTCTGACATAGCACATAACCACAAAGTGCTAACCTCGCTAACCAGCGACTCAATATCCTGCTCCAGAGATGAGTCCACTCGCCGACGACTCAAGGCATCTGCTACCTGGTTCGCCTTACCAGGATGATATACAATATCCAAATCATAATCTGCCAACAGCTCGATCCAGCGTCTCTGTCTCACATTCAGCAACGGCTGAGTGAAAATGTGCTGCAGATTCTTATGATCTGTGAAAATCAGAACCTTCCCACCATACAGATAGGATCTCCAAATCTTCAATGCAAACACCACTGCACCCAACTCTAAATCATGCGTAGGGTAATTACGCTCTGCGCCCCTCAGCTGCCTCGAAGCATACGCAATCACTCTACCCTCCTCCATCAACACACAACCCAAACCAATACCAGAACCATCCGTGTACACTACGTAAGGCTTACCCGGCTCGGGCAACGCCAACACTGGTGTACTCATCAACATCTCCTTAAGCCTCGGAAAGCTATCCTCGCACTTCTGAGACCAAACAAACGGGACATCCTTCCCGGTCAACTTTGTCATCGACTGAGCCATACTCGCAAACCCTTTGACAAACCTCCGATAATACCCTGCTAAACCCAGAAAACTCCTAATCTCGGTAGCATTAGTCGGTCTAGGCCAATCCCGAATAGACTCTATCTTAGCCGGATCCAGAGAAACTCCCTCTGCAGAGACAATGTGACCAAGGAATCCCATTTCTCGCTGCCAGAAACTACACTTACTTAACTTTGCATAAAGCTTCTGCTCCCGAAGCTTCTCCAGAACTAAACGCAAATGAACCTCATGCTCCTCCGTACTTTTAGAGTAAACCAAAATATCGTCGATAAAGATGATCACAAAGACATCCAGATACTCCTGAAATACGCCGTTCATCAACCACATGAATGCTGCTGGCGCATTCGTCAGACCAAACGGCATCACCACGAACTCGAAATGACCATACCGTGTCCTGAAAGCAGTCTTCCGAACATCAACCTCGACGATCGGAATCTGATGGTAACCTGAAGCCAAGTCAATCTTGGAGAACCAAGTAGCACCCCTCAATTGATCTAACAACACATCAATCCTCGGGAAAGGGTACTTATTCTTCACAGTGACCCGGCTAAGTCCCCGGTAATCGATACACAACCGAAAACTACCATCTTTCTTCTTTACGAACAACACCGGCACTCCCCACGGTGAAGTACTCGGACGGATAAAACCCTTATTAGTCAAATCCTCCAACTGACTCTTCAGCTCTGCCAACTCGGCTGGAGCCATCCTGTAGGGCGCCTTGGAGATAGGCTCTGTCCCGGGCTCTAACTCAATCGTAAACGGATCGGACCGAGACGGCGGTAATCCCTGCAACGACTGGAAGACATCCTCAAACTCCTGGACAACCTGTATCTCGCTCACCGCAACCTTACCAACGGACTCTGGCATAGAAATCGTCGCCAAATAAGCCTTGCATCCTCGCTCCAACATCTGCACTGCCTGAACCGCAGAAATCACTAGGCTCCCTGAAGTCGGTCTCACTCCCTAAAACGTCAACTTCTCAGCCTCACGCTCGAAAGACACTCTGCCTCGGTAACAATCCAGATGGACTCTGTAATGAGACAACCAATCCATCCCTAGGATAACGTCATACAGCTCCACCGGACTGATCACCAAGTCTGCTGGCATTGACTGCCCCGCAATCTGAACATCAACTGCTCTAGCACGGCCCAAAGTAGCCAGGAAACTACCTCCCGCTATCTTGACCAACCCTGAACGCTCACCAGCGCTGCTACGGATGCCACTGCTCTCGGCATGCTCCGGAGTAATAAAGCAGTTCGATGCTCCAGAATTGAAAAGTACATGGGACTCAAAACCTCCCACTAACAAGGTCCCTACACAAATCATATGCGTTGAGAACCCTACTAGACTATCACAAGCAAAATAACAGAAACAAACAACAATTCACCAGCTAAAGGATTCACGAAGTCTGAGTCTAAGATTTTACCTGTGATCGAAGCGCCGCCATGCTGCCCATGACCCACCTCTCCTAGGGTATAGACTCGCGGTGCTGGCCCGATCTGACCCAACGGCTGCACTGCCGCCAACTGCGCCACTGGCTGAACTGGAGCAAGGGTCATCCGCTGAGGTTTAGGACACATCGGCCTGATATGCCCGGGCTCTCGACAGTTATAACAGACCCTCGTATCTGCCTGCCGCGGATGCTGCTGTTGCTGCTCACCCTTCCTAGGGCAACTCGACAACTGATGCTCCAAACTGCCGCATCCAAAACACGCTCCGCCCTTCGAACCCTGACTGGGCCTGAAAGAGCCATCCCAGTTCCGTTTCTGTCCCTGCGTAGGCTTGCCGCCCTTCCCGGAACCAGAACCGGAACCACTCCGCGACTGTTGCTGTCTCGGCTGCACAGGAGGAACAACAGACAATGGAACCACCGCAGCTGCCTGCCCTCTCAGATCTTCCTCGATCCCCGCAGCAACCTCTACCAGCTTTTCCCTGGAGGCGTACTCAGTCACTCTGCACCTGGTCCGCAAATGTGGCTGTAGTCCCCTTAGGAACCTCTGGACCTGCGTCCGCTGATCAACTATGCCTCCTGCATAAGCTAGCAAAAGACCAAACTCAGCGTCGTACTCACGCACAGTATGATCCCCCTGAACCAGATCCACAAATCTCGACGCGAGACGATCTAATGCCTCCTGATGAAAATATTTGGCGTTGAACTCGGCCACAAATTCTCCCCAAGTCCACACTGTACCAGGCCTCCTGGCCTCAATATCTTTCCACCAAGCGTGCGCATCACCACCCTGATAGTGGATCGCCAGCTCCACCCGATACTCGTCAGGGCAACGAATCGAACAGAAATTGCGCTCTATGCGCATACGCCACTCATCAGCATCCTCGGGACTGACACCACCCGAAAAGAACGTCGTACTCATCTGCCGCATCTGACTCACCATCTCCAGGTAAGACGGACGCACCTCTGCAAACGTAGCCCTCTGCTGCACCTCCGCTTCAGGCGGAACCACTGGAGCCTGAACCGGAACAGCCGCCGGGAAACGCCCCAGTAACTCTGTCAAAATACCCTCCATGCGATCCACACGATCCTGAGCTGGAACAACACCCACACCCGGGCCCGCTCCTCTACCAGCCATCTCGGCGCCTCTCCCGGCACCCGCACCACTCACGCTAGCACTACCACTGGTATCGCTCACAGAACCCGTATGATGCGTAGGAGTCCCTTACGCATGCGTGGCACTCGAAGACAACTCAACCACTGGTCCACGACCACGACCACGACGACCTCTGCCCCGACCTCTACCACGACCTCTAGCTCCAGCGTCCATCTCTCTGCAACACTCACAGAACAGGACTATAAGCTACAAGAAGTCACAAACAAACACACAACTTACCGTGGAATCATTTTAAAAGGCCGAAGAGGATGATACTAAGACTCTATTAGATTGACTAAACACACGAATCAATTTAAAAACATAGTCTCAGACATCCAGATTCAATTGTCCTAAAACTGTCTAGGCTCTGATACCAAAATGTAACACCCAAGTTTTTTTTTTTTATACTAACATTTCTACCGCGGAAAAACATAATTAAACCATTTAATAAAATAATAAATCCAATAAACCAATAATAAAATAATTTCCATAAATCCAACAAGCCAAAGACCAAATTCAGGAATGAATAAATACTAGCAACCTAGTTCAACTGGTTCGCTAGACTAACAGCATAAATAAAAAAAACTCTATCATCCTCTTCCCTCGGCCTCGATTCCACGATCACATTTTTCCTTTACCTGCAACTCAAAAGAACACGGGAGTTGCGTGAATATTATCATAAATACTCAGTGGAGCGGTCATCCCGCTTAATGGGTTAAACATAGCCAACATATAACAATTAAAAACAGTTTAACCAACAATTCCAATTCAGATTAAACAATAGCACAAAGTTTAACAAGTTCAGGTTCAGGTGTCGATCGACACACCCCTATGGTGTCGATCGACACTCGCAAACTACGAGTAACATTTTTCACGTGGTGTCGATCGACACAGCCTCTAGGTGTCGATCGACACCTCACTGCAGAACCCAGGACCCGAGTCTATCCTCACGCGACTCGATCCAAGGCTTCAACGATCATCACAGCGAACACAATACAATCATAACTCATCAATAAACATCTATCCAGAAATACACAAAACACAGAAACGCTAATCCACACAATCTCATCACTCAATCAAACGTTCCATGAGAAACCCACGATCACGCACTCACCTCGCGGTTTCGGATCGGAACGGTGAAGAAACACGAAGAACGCGGCTCAACAAGGCTGGAACGACTCTGCTTCGGACAGGGAACCACACGGAACACTCCACACACGAGAACTAGACCTTAACGCTCGAAGAGAAAGGTTCCCGGATTGATTTCTTTGCAACAATCAACCGAGAGCAACGATTCTCGAATTCTCTCTCTCAACTCTAAGGATTCTCAGCGTTTTTTCTGATGAAACGCGGCCACCAAAACCTCAGGACGATTAAATACTGAAGCCCTAGGTTTATCCCATTAAACCGAGCCAAACCGCAAATAACATTTTAACCCGATTGGTCAAAAACGCATGGTGTCGATCGATGGCTATTGTTATGGCTATTGTAACTCGGAGCACAAGCAAGCTGGAACTAGTTCAGAACAAGGAAATCGATGAGGATCCAGTGGACGAGCCAATCGAAGGCGTTGAAGAGGGAATTTTTGAATCAGATGACTCTGTCGAGCGACACGAGGAAGTACGTCGCTCGACACGACCAGAAATATCAGATCAATCGACAGATAAGGAAAAATCGATCGACAGCTCAAAAACAAATGTGTCGATCGACACAGATACACGTGTCGCTCGACGCGATCCCCTGTCTGATCCGAAAGTCGCAAATTCTTCAGTATCTCCGACCGTAGCTGCTTACAAACCAAAACTCCCTTATCCTAGGAAGCAGAAGAACTCAAAACAGGAGCTGGATGATGCTAGATGCAAGGCTATGATGGATAAGCTTGTTATCGAAATGCCTTTGATAGATGCGATAAGAACCACTCCAGTTATCAAGCGTTATGTGAAGAAAATGGTTACTAGGAGTTTGACTCATGAGGAAGGATGTGCTATGATCAGCGAGCAAGTCAGCGCTATCATTCAAAACCGTATTCCAGAGAAGCTTGAAGATCCGGGAAGTTTTGTTCTCGATTGTTTGATCTTTCAGAAGAGGTTTCCATGTTCTCTATGCGATTTAGGTTCCAGCATCAACTTGATGCCTCTATCAGTTGCAATTGATCTTGGAATGAGAGACTTCCAACCTACTAGGATCTCTCTTATCCTAGCGGACAGATCGGTGAGGATTTCAGAAGGTGTTTTGGAAGACGTAATGATTAAGGTTGGAGAGTGTTTGATTCCTGCAGACTTTGTCGTCTTGGAGTACAAAGTAGAGCCCAAGGATCCACTTATCTTGGGTAGAACTTTCTTAGCTACAGCTGGTGCTATAATAGACGTCAAGGGAGGCCGAATTTCGCTGAATATGGGTGATCTGGAGATAAAATTCGACATGGATAAGCTGATGAGAAAGCCTACCATAGACGGTCAGACTTTCTATGTGGATACTATGGATGGCCTAGCTGAAGACTACCTTCATGAGATGAGTTCTATGGATCTTGATGAGACTTCTAAGGCTTATGCGACGCTGCTTGAAGCGAGTGAGACAGTGATGAATGTGGATGCTTCCAAGGATTTGGTTCGGATTTCTAAGACAGTTGTGAAGCGTGACGATTGGAGCGAGGAAAATGCTACAAAAATCGAGTTAAAACCACTTCCTGCAGGGCTAAGGTACGTGTTTCTTGGCTCTAACTCTACTTATCCTCTCATCGTTAGTGCTTTATTGAATAACGCGGAACTCGCGATACTACTAAGCAAGCTGCGCAAATTTTGCAAAGCTCTTGGCTACTCTCTTGATGATATTGCAGGTATCTCGCCAGACTTGTGTATGCACATGATAATTCTTGAAGACGAGTCTAAGTCATCAGTTGAGCATCAGAGAAGGCTGAATCCGAATTGAGTAGAAGTGGTCAAGAAAGAGATCATGAAATTGCTAGAAGCTGGGATCATCTATCCTATTTCAGACAGCGCATGGATCAGTCCAGTTCATGTGGTTCCTAATAAGGGAGGAGTCACAGTAATCAAAAACGAGAAGAACGAGCTCATTCCGACTAGAACAGTCACTGGACATCGGATGTGTATTGACTACATGAAGTTGAATGCAGCGACAAGGAAGGATCATTTCCCTTTGCCGTTTATTGATCAGATGTTGGAGAGGTTGGCTAACCATCCTTATTATTGCTTCCTCGATGGATACTCCGGTTTCTTTCAGATTCCCATTCTCCGCCAAAGGATGTGAAGTCTGTGAGAAGATTCCTAGGACACGCTGGTTTATACAGGAGATTCATCAAGGATTTCAGTAAGATCGCAAGGCCATTGGCTTCTCTCCTCTGCAAAGACGTGAAATTCGAATTTTCTGCAGAATGCGTATCAGCTTTTGAGCAGATCAAGAAAGCTCTAGTGAATGCTCCCATTGTGCAACCTCCAGATTAGGATTTGCCATTTGAAGTAATGTGTGATGCTAGTGATTATGCAGTAGGGGCTGTTTTGGGACAGAAGAAGGATAAGAAGCTTCACGCTATCTATTATGCAAGCCAAACGCTTGATGACGCGCAAAGGAATTACGCAACTACGGAGAAGGAATTATTAGTTGTGGTATTTGCCTTTGAGAAATTTTGTCCCTACCTCATTGGTGCTAAGGTCATAGTCCACACTGATCACTCCGCGCTTAAGTATTTGATGCAGAAGAAAGACGCAAAACCAAGACTGTTGAGATGGATTTTGCTTCTTCAGGAGTTTGATATCGAGGTCAAGGACAAGAAAGGTGTTGAAAATGGTGTTGTTGATCATCTTTCACGTATTAGGATTGAAGACAATGTTCCAATTCACGATTTCTTGCCGGAAGAAAGCATTAATCTGATCGAGAGTAGAAATATAGGGACTGTGTCAAGTGACATATCGTCGTGTCGCTCGACAGGAACAAAATTTCCTCAATCCGAGATTCCAGATTTGAACGTGTCGATCGACGCAGGAAGACGTGTCGCTCCACACGATGACTTCAGAGCAATTCCACATCCGGATTTTGTGACTACGATTCTTAGGGAATTTGCTTATGCCGTCACTGAAGTGGATCGTCCTTGGTACGCTGACATTGCCAATTACCTTGCTGCAGAGGATGAACCTGATGATCTTAAGGGATATGAGAAGAAGAGGTTTTTCAGAGAGCTAAGGAGGTATTACTGGGATGAGCCTTATCTCTATAGGCATTGTTCAGATGGAATGTATAGGAGATGCATCGCTGGTTCAGAGGTTCACAATGTGTTGTTTCACTGCCATGGTTCAGAGTATGCTGGGCATTTTGCTACTTTCAAGATGGTTGCAAGGTTCTCCAAGCAGGATTTTGGTGCCCTACAATGTTCAAGGATGATCACACTTTTGCCTTTAAGTGCGACACTTGTCAGAGGAAAGGGAAGATCAGCAAGAGAAACGAGATGCCACAGAACTTCATTCTGGAGGTTGAAGTCTTTGACTGCTGGGGCATCGATTTCATGGGTCATTTCCCGTCTTCTTATGGGAACAAGTACATTCTTGTAGCTGTGGATTACATCTCCAAATGGGTTGAAGCAATTGCTAGTCCAAAGAACGATTCAGCTGTGGTTCTTAAGCTGTTTAAGACCATCATCTTCCCTCGATTCGGAGTCCCTCGGATAGTCATAAGTGATGGTGGTCCACACTTTATCAACAAAGTATTTGCTAATCTCCTAAGCAAATATGGTGTTCAGCACAGAGTAGCTTCTCCTTATCATCCCCAGACGAGTGGACAAGTCGAGGTTTCAAACCGACAGATCAAGGAGATTTTGGAAACGACAGTGGGAACTACTAGGCGTGATTGGTCCGTTAAGCTGGATAACGCGATTTGGGCGTACATGACTGCATTCAAGACACCTCTGGGGACTACGCCATTTCATCTGCTTTATAGGAAAGTATGACATCTTCCAGTTGAGCTTGAACACGCAGCAGCTTGGGCGGTGAAGCGAGTAAATTACGATATCAAGAGTGTTGCAGACAGGCGTCTGATTCAGCTGAATGAGCTAGATGAGATCTGTATTCATGCCTATGACAACTCCAAGTTATACAAGGAGCGTACTAAGGTATATCACGATAAGAAGATTGTCTCCAGGAATTTCGAACCAAATGACCAAGTATTGCTCTATAACTCGCGTTTGCACTTGTTTCCTGGAAAGCTCCTTTCACGCTGGTCCGGGCCTTTCACTGTCAAGGAAGCAAAGTCACATGGAGCAATTGTGCTAGTGGGTTCAGATGGTCGAGAATTCACTGTGAATGGCCAACGGGTGAAGCATTATTGGGCACAAGCCAAGATTCCAGAAGGAAACATCATTCCTCTAGAAGATGCACCCGAAGCCTAAGATCAGACACAGTCAAGCTAGTGACTGAAAAAAAGCGCTTAGTGGGAGGCAACCCACTTGTAAGTGTAAATACTTGTTTTAATTTTTAGTTTTTGGTTTTATTTTTTTTCAATTTTACGTTTGGTTTTGGTATCATTTTTTTGGTTTTCAGCAAGTCGAAAAATCGGATGGAATTTCGAACGCGTCGATCGACGAGACCGACGTGTCGCTCGACACAGAACGTGTCGATCGACGGATTAATTTGTGTCGCTCGATACAAATAAAAAGCCCAGGTAAGTCTTTTCATATCCCGAGTCTCGTGTTCTTCATCTTCTTAATCAAAAACCCGAACCTCTCAAAAACTTTTCAAAATCCATTTTCTCTCTCGTTTCTTCACCGTTTTGAGTGGTTTTTGGCCCTAATCCACTCGGTTTTTCACCCTCTATCCGATTCTATCACTCTTTCACTCGATCTGCAAGGTATGTTCTCTCAATTTTGACTTTTTCAATTCGGCCCAAGGTTTGAAACTTCTAAATTCGACATGTTTCACTCGTTTATATGCATAAATTCAACTTGTTTAGGTTGTTTTAGAGTGATTTCGGTTTGCCCATGTTGTTGAATTGAAATTATTATGCAAATTGTTTTGGGAATTTGTTGATTTGGGAAAAACTTGAGAATTTCGGATTTAGAACGTTTTAGGGAATAAATGGTGTTGAATTGACATTGCCGGCAGTAATGTGGATGATTTGTGATGAAGATTTGGACATGCATTACACAATTTCGAAATTTCAATTTTTCGGTAAATTTCTTACGACTAATTTCGGATTTGTGTGTTTTTCTTTGGATTTTTGGTTTGTTTTGCAGATGGCTTCTCGCAAGCAACGGACTCCTAGCATTCCTGCTGTTCCTTCGCCCGTTGATGCCGAATTAGAAGATGAGCAGTTTGTGAAAGATTCGGAAACCGGAGAAATCTTGGAGAATGTTCTTCAGAGCGTGTTACCATGGCCTCGTGCAGAAGGAACGCCTATCCCAATTGTGGATACATGGGAACAGCCGACCACGAAGGTCATTTTGAGTGGAGATTCAGAGCAACATCCTATTTCCGTGTTATGGGATGATTATGAATCGATGTTTTACAATGGTTGGTTGAAAGTTAGGGTGAAGCCTACTCGGTTTCCAGACGAGCGAGCCTTGAGAATTATGGGAATTAAGGACGAGGTCCTCCAATTTCTTAGTAACGCCAATCTAGGGAACATTGCTACTAAGCACTACCCTCTTTACGCGGATTTACTACAGTGGACAGCCTGGTTTTCGAGCTGAGTTTGGCAGATTGTTTTTCAAGATTTTTGGTGTCCAATACAGCATTGCTTTTGACGATCTCGCTAAGATATATGGGTTTGATTTTCCGTGGACACATAGCTTCCTTCCGACTGTTTTCCCCGAGAAGAAAGACTTTTGATCACGTATTGGCACTGGCGCTTTCACCGGTAATTCTCCAGTAAAGGACATCAGGCACCCGGTTCTGCGTTATTTCATTCGTATGCTTGGTTCCTCGATTATGTGTCAGGTCGAATCCAACAAGGTGAGGGTTTTTGAGCTTGTCATCTTGTACTATGCCTTGCGACCATATCTTCACGACTTTGAGACTACTATCGAGACCGATGTGCACATGGGTTCGGTATTCGCGCATTATTTGGTTTCTCTGAAGACTACACCGTCTAGCAAGGAGAGTGAGAAGTCTGTCAACATTGGTAGCATTCTTCACTCCTCTTTTCCGTTTCTTAGACATTGATACCCGAGGTTGTGAAAAGATTCAGACTCCAATGTTGCTTGATCTTTAGCAACTACAGCGTTTCCAATGGATTAAGCCCGCTGATATGGCTTGGCTTTTTCGTGATCCTCTCCGAGGCAGAGTTCAGGTTCGCCTCCCACTTCCCGATTTAAATGATTTTAGTCATGATTCTTCCTTGCTACGTTTTGAGCCGGATGAGAGAGACGTGCATTCTGCCGATGGTTACATACATGCTCGCACTTTTATTGTTGCTTTTACTTCCCACCCGAGTGCGTCTGCGTCTACTTCACAGGGGCCACCACTTGAGTTCCCTGCAGAGCCCGAGGATTATTCGGATGTAGCATCAGTTCTCAGGTTTCAGTCGACTACACTTAAGAGGCTCTGTGATGCCATGGTGAAGGTTGCCTCTTGTGGATGCGTTCGTCCTCGACCACGTTCTCCTCCTGCACCTGCACCTGATGCTGTTTCTGATGATGAGGAGACAACTTAGTTCTTCATGATTGCCCAGTTTTTCATTTCTTTTTCTTTTCTTTTTATTTTTCTTCTTTTTCAGTCAGTTTTTCTTTTGATTTGAGTCAGTTATTTCGTTGATTTTCGAACCATTGTTTAAAACTTATGAATTTATCTATGTGGTTGCTTTTGATGTGTTTGCTTTGAATGATCTAACAGTGCCATGAGAGAAAGCTAACATAACATTTGACAACCATTGAGAATGACTTTGATCTGATCGTATGATCTCTCTGTCGAGCAACGAAGGTACTGTGTCACTCGACACGAGTAAAATGGTCATGTCGATCGACGGGATAGTCGTGTCGCTCGACGCGATTGCGGGGTAACCAATTTCACTTTGTTTTTCACATGGTTCGTTTCATATCTATTTTTATTTTTACCCACTCCGGATTTAATAACAGTGGGGACAGTGTTATTTAAGTCTGGGGGAGCAAGGTTGCTAATATTTGTTTTCTATTTTGAGTTTTATTGAGTCAGTCCTATTTTTGTTTTTATTTCGGTTCCAAAACTCCCTGAGACCTGCTTTGAATATCACTCAAGGACCATTTCCAATGGAAGATTGATTGATTTTACTAGGTGGGTAACTGGAAGTGGATCGGTTTAACGGAGCGAGTTCAGACTTTTGGAGAACGCCAGAAACGATGTTGCAGACCCCGCCCCTAATGAATTCTAATTTCTCGTCTTGGGCGTTGGTAATCGCGGGACTTAATTCCTCTTTCAGCACTAGCAAGGTGAGGATAAGCTTCCTGAGTTTTCCCTTAACATGATAAAAAAAAAAAGTGTTTTGAACAAAAGTCTTAGATAGAAAAGCGTAAAGATACTCGTGACCCTGTCTTCTCACAAGAAACAACAGTAGCGAGGCCTCGTGACCCTGTCTTCTCACAAGAAACAACAGTAATGAGCGCTATTCTAAGCAAACATAGTGATAAGTTGAATCCTATGAAACCATGCAAATGGATAGAATAACCTAAGGGAAACGACAAAAGGAGCAGTGCAGAAAAGTGTTTAAGTAAGGGAAAGAATCTATAAAGTCTTGCGATCGATATTCCCTCGATGAGACCGTACCTAAATGACTAAAGGGGTTTGCAGCTGAAGAGTCTGAGTTTCTCTAAGGGGTTTGGATTCAATCTGAAGAACTGCTAAGCTTCTAGGGACACATCGAAGTATTACCAGATATTGTCTATGCGGTATGTGGTTCCTAAAGGGGTGAGTACAACTGTTTTGCTTAGGGACAAGCAAAAAGCTAAGTCTAGGGGAGTTGATATATCATGGTTTTTACGGTTTTTAAGCCATGATATAACTATGTTTTCTATAGTCCTTCTAGTATTTTTCAAGTCTTTGGTTTTCTTATTAGGTACTTGGATGTTCGGAGCATTACTGGTGTTTAATGGAACATTTTGGAGCATTGTGGAATAAGCAGTCAAAGACACAAGTTCGGAGTTGAAATTTGCAGAGCCTGTCGATCGACACAGTTGTCATATCGATCGACACGAAGAAAAGATACCTGTCGAGCGACGCAACTATAATGTCGCTCGACACGACCAAGTTTTGGACCAGAACATTAATTCAGAAGATTTCCAATTTCTGCCCCAGAAGTTCCAGATGTTTGCAGTTCTGCCCCAGATCGTTTTTGTACCTTATATATACTTATTCAAAGCCATTGTTTTAGGCTAAGCTTTATTTTATTTCAAAGATTTTAGCAAGAGATACTTCAGAGATCTGTTCCTCGTCTCCAATCGGTTTCGATCTTTGTATCATTCTCTTTCTTTTAATAAAGTATTTATACATAAATCATGTTTGCATCTTTCATCATGTCTGAGTAGTTTACTAATTAGGTTTTAGGGTTTTCTAAGGATGATGAAAAGCTGTTAGGATTTATTTACTATTGGGATTGCATCATATAGGATTATTCACCTTGATTGCATTAACTCTGATTTAAGATTGATCACCTTAGGTTAGATGTTTTAGGTTGCTTAATAGATATGACAGTATTATTGAATAACTGGAACTGAATCATAGATGAGCAAAGATCTGATTCGCAACGACAGTTGGCTTCAGATCTTTGTGAACAATCAAACCTGTTTCTAATGCTTGTTTAAATTAATCTGATTTCGCAACGACAGTTGGTCTTCTAGGGTTTAAACATAGATAATAATTGCAACGACAGTTGATTTATTTTACATTAGTTTGAGTTCTAGAATTGCACTTCATAAATATCCCGATAGTACGTTTATCCTTCAGTTTGGAATCATTCCTGCGAATTTCCTAAGGCCTAGCGCTTGTTTCTTATTGAATTAAAGCTAAACCAATCATCATTATTTACTGTTTTTGCATCTTTTTTACTTATAATCTTTATCACTTAGCATAATTTGAACATTGAAATCTACTATGTTAACTTGATTCTCTGTGGAATTCGACCCCTAAGTATTACACGATCTCTTAATTTGAGAGAGTTGCTCTAGGGATAATTTGAGCTTATCATATAGTTTTTCAAGTTTTACTTAATTAGTATTATTCTATACTATATAATCAAGCATAAACTTTAGAAATATAATAGAAATTATCTATGAAGCATGTGTACCAATTTTAGGGGTCTAAATATTTAGGGTTGAAGGTATAAATTGTGACAAACAAATTACTGTCTTCTAACAGTCACTAATTTGTGACTAATTTATCCTATCGTCACATATTTGCAGTTGTTTTGCGACTCAGTTTTTAGTACTTAAGTGTAGTCGCCGAACAGTCACAAAATACGATTACGTTGTTAATGATTTGTGACTAATCTGTATGATTTTAAGAAATTCATCAAAACATTATTGGACATAGATTATTTTTAGGTTTCTACGTAGATTCAACTGCTAGTTACATATATTATCAACTATTAAATTTTTTAGTTTAACAAATTTATAAACTTTAACTTATGTAATATTTGTATCTTACATAATAATTGCCTTTGTATCTTATTATATAAAAGAGGATGCAAAAAGTTGTAACTCACAAGATCGCGACACATGTCTAAAACCGTTCAGATGATGACACGAGTATAAAACCGTTCGGATGATGACACGTGTTAATATACAAATACGTAAAATTAATTTTGATTTAGATAAAACTCTATTTTCCTAAACTTCAATTAAATATTAGTTTCAAATTAGTTGTCATTCTAGGGTTTTCACACAAATTAAGAAAATAATTACATTTTCTGTTTTACCTCTAATTAATGTAATTAATAGGGTCAAAAAGGGGATAAAAGTGTAAAAATTAACAATAAATACACATTGAAAATACAAAACGACAAGTAATATGAAACAAAAATTTACCTCTACAACGACAAGTATTATGAAACGGAGGGAATATAAAGCAACTAATCAAATAATAAAAAAAGAAAATTCTAATCGTCCAAAACTAATGTGAAGTGACATTTGTCTAACGGCAGGAGGTAAGTCCACTAAGAGGAGATACATCTGCCTACATTATGTGGGAATTAATTAGGCTAATGAGTCGGCTACTTGTAACCCAATATTGACAAAAAAGAAAAATAGATGTCCAAAATTTATTAGCAAAAGATAGAAAATTTCTAATGGTCTAAACTAATTACAAGGAAGAAAAATGTTAAATATGGATTAAAAAAATAAGTCAAAAATTGAGAATTTACAAACCATAAAAAGTAGACAAAATATAAATATCGACTAAGAAAAAGAAAAAAAAACGAGATGATATCTTACTATATAAAGTTAGATGCGCAAAATGATAACTCATGAGATCTTAAAACGTGTCTAATATCGTTCAGATGATAACACGTATTAATATATTGATGTATAAAATTAATTTTTATTTAGATAATACTCCTAAATAGTCCAAAACTAATTAGAAAAAAGAGGAGCATTTCTAATAGTCTAAACTTGTTAACGGAAAAAAGAAAACTTTTAATAGTTTAAACACGTAGGAAAAATTATAACTTTAAGATCGTGATATGTATCTATTAATGATCGGATTGTGACATGTGTTCAAGGTTAAATTTAAGTAAGAAAGTATAATTAAATACGGAAACTAACAAAATAATTATCATATAACTAACCAAATAATAATAAAATAAAATCAATAGTCCAAAACTAATTAGCAAAAAGAGGAAATTTTCTAAGAATCTAAATTAGTTGAGGGAAAAAAAAATTTAATAGTCCAAACGAACTATAAAAATATTAAGTTATTAATTAGAGCAAATATAAACCGTAAAAGAGTAGAGAGAATGCTATTGTAAATTAAAAAAAAAAAATTCGATATGATATATAAAATAAAATATGATTTGAATATGATATGATTTTTTACAGTTAATTTATATGATAAGTGTTGATTTGAATTTCATTTATATTTGATCCATGTAATATCAATTAGAACATGATAATCAAAAATATAAATTAATATGTCATTATTTAAGATCCGTTTATTTCAAAACATTATGATAACTAAGTAGATTACTAACTAAAAATTAAATATTTGTATTAATAACTTTTAGCATACTTACCCGCTTATTAACACGGGCATTAATCTAGTTACAATAGAAAGTATTGAAAATAGGGATACTAGTGGCACTACAACACCCTGAGTTCCTCGACTTGGTTAAAAAAAAATTCAAAAACTTATCAATATGAGATCAATGACTCGGATTAACTTTTTTTCGTTCAATTATGGATGTTCATAGAATTAGTAAAGGAAAAAATTTCAACAATTTATGAAAATGAGAGAATGACTCAAAAAAAATAAAAATGAAGAACAAAATGAGAAAATCCATGTTGGTAGCAGTATCTTTGATTTATCGGCATCATCTACCGGATTCAACAGAGGACATACAGAAATATATCCTCTTGAGAACCCTAACATATATCGAATGTAAAATTATATATTTCTGTATACACTTTCACATGTGTCGAAAAAACAAATGTGAAGAATGCACTTGTAAGCTTCCTTCATTGCTTGATTGGTGAAAAAATCAACGTCTCAAATTCTCCACGACGTAGTCCGCGTATAGATCCCTACATTACACAAAAGAGTGTATCCAATGTTAACTAATTCACTTTGTAAATTTATCATCCTCACTTATGAGTCCATATAATATTAATGCTTACATAGAGTGTTGAACTGCTTCGTAGGCTGCAGTCGCGGGAAGGAAGTCGTTAACGGCTACTTCCTTGTTCTCATTTTTCTTATCTGCAACAAGAATCTGAGAATATGAGTCTCATCTAATCCGGTGTACAGTATACTTTAGGTTCATTTCATCCGTAGCGAAATAAAAGTTGAGAGAAGGCGAAGAAAGAACACTTACAGTCTTCAAAGAAACGGCGGATCTCGGCCATACGGTGAGGGGGAAGCTCACTGATGTCGTTGTAATGGCGATACTCTGGATCGTCGGCGCAGACTGCAATAATCTTGTCGTCTTTCTCACCCTTTAAAAGCATAAAGAGCACTTAGTTACAACCTCTTTTGCTTTCTAAGGCCATAGGATGAGACAATCAAAGTAATGTTGTTTACCTGATCAATCATTGGCATCAGACCAATAGCCTTGGCCCGAAGAAAGCATCCTGGGATCACCGGTTCCTGTATAAAAAATTCAATATGATTCACATGACATATGTTTCTACGCGATCAATTTCACCAAACAGAAAAACTCTACACTCTGAACCAAATACCCAACCAAATCCTAGAACTTTAGAAGCATATCTCTTCCAACATCTCTAATCTGGCTACATTCAGTCCTAGATACAGTAGAATCTATAGCTCACAGTTGTGCTAAAGCTTACTAGATGCACAACAGACCAAATGGTATAATAAACATTATGTCATAATCACACAAGTTCACAAGATTGTATGAAGAAAAAGATTACCTGCATAATGACAAGAACATCAATAGGGTCACTGTCCTCACAAAGGGTACGCGGAATGAACCCGTAGTTATGTGGGTACACGACAGATGAGTAGAGAATACGATCGACCTGAAAAATATATGTAATGTTTAGACAATTGTATACCGTCTTGAATAGCAGAAGGGACGACAAAGATACCTTAATGAGACCGGTAGTTTTGTCGAGCTCATACTTCACCTTGCTCCCTTTTCCAATCTCAACCACCTGCAATAATACCTCCTTATGCTTTGTTAATGATTCCCACAGAAATATCTCAACGATTAAACCCATAAACCGGATTCCTAATCAGCATCACTCATATATATCCTTAGAGCTTTTGCTACCCAAATATCAAGAAATTTTTTTTAAAAAAATACTTACACAATTGAAGATAATTGGAGCTTCAGGTCCTATAAAACAAAGAAATAAAAATGTATAGAGTTAGTATCAGGAAGCAACATAATCATCTTCAGAGAAACCTTTACGTATAGCTTTACCTATCTCAAGATCATGCCAAGGGTGTGCAGCAACGGATCTCTGAGTCATGGAAGAAAGTATCCTCTCATTAAGAGGAGGAAGTGAAGTCTGTTTCTCAGCATAATTTCTGGTAGCAACCTCAATCGGTGGAGCCATTTCTGCAAACACACAAACTATGAGATCAATCTTTACAAATGTATTAAATTCCCCAAAATCAGGAGATAAAAGCCATATAACACAAAGATCTACGGCCCTACAATTCAATAAACAAGGCAATGCTGGACACAGAGACACAAGATACAAAAATCTTTTAAAGGAAAGTTACAGAAACGTCCAAGAAACGCTTTTTTTTTTTTTTTTTTTTGCAGCAGTTCATGAAAACCTTAAATGTATCTGCCGACAAAACCGTTTCTAAAACCATGTCTACAAATTAAAAAAAAAAAAAAAAAAAAAAAAAAAAAACAGGGCACTGTCTTTGAGAGAAAACGAGCAAACATTTTCCTTTATGAAATTTCGAAATCTAGAAATGTAAAACATTACAAGCGTGAATCTATCGAAACCCGACTCAGATCTACAGGTCACAGAGTCTAAGTCGGAGAAAATCTATGTCTAAGAACCGACAAAATTATCGCTCGTGGCTTTATGGAAGCAGATTAAGAAACCCTAGAATCCCTTTGAGAGGAAGAATCAAATCCGATTGAGAAAAGACCATTTCAACAAATCTCCTGAGCAAAAGTGACGAATGAAGAAAGAAACACAGACACAGATCTCGAGAAGAGAACAAACCGAGAAGCACCGATTCAGAGAGAGAGAGAGAGTAAAGGAAAGCTAAAGGAGGACGTAGCTGTAACTATACGCGTTCCCGCTCTCGGCTTCTCTGCGGAGTATTTGAAGACTCCATTTTAGAGAAATTAAATAAATAATTTCGAGGAAAAAGTTATTAAAATAAAAAAGCTTGACAAAAAAAACTTTAAATATCTTTAATTTTGGAAATTAATATTAATCGAATATGTCCTCCTGTACACATGTCAAGACATTATTGGATGATTGTGAGAGAGATATAGACGGAATTCCTAACGGCGGTGGGGTCAAGGTAAGGTTCGCTACACGTTAACGTGAGTCTGCAACTAGGATTGCCAAGAGTCCACGTTAAGTCTCCGTTAGCTGCTGGTAATGGGGAATATGCTGGAGTATAGAGAGTAAAAATCAGGTGTTTGCGAGTGCACCGAATATTATGATATGACATGACATAATATATCTGTCGGTGGAATACAAACCGCAATTAAAAGAAAAGCATTTCAAATCTTTCAAGTGAATATTCGTTTTGAACAAAATACATATAATCCAAAAAAAGAAGATTATACGCTGAAATGTAATGTACGTGGATAGATAAACTCTACATTGAATGTAGTAAGATCTGTATTATTTGAAATGTCATTCACTAGAGCTTCTAATTAGATGGAAATCAATAAAAGTTACTACAAAACGAAAAATATGTAGTGGTGATTAGGAAAGAGAATACAAGTGTGATTAGGCGAATCCTCTTTTGACTTTTTGTCTAGTAAAAGATTAATGAGATTTTTAATTTTAGCTACAATTTTGGATAATTGATCATATCCTAAAGATGTTTGGATAAACTTATAAACTAATCTTGTAGAATTAAATTACATGAAATAAAACGATCACATTTCACGTAATAATTGCAATCTACATTAAAAACAAATCTACGAATATGTATGATTTTATCTTTTTCGTTATCTAAAGCAAAGCTATGAAATACTAAAGTTAGCTTTCTTTTAATGGCAATGGAAACACTATTCGTATCCATTTAGAAAAGGAAACTTGTTACACCTGGACTTGGCCCAAGGCAAATCCTGCTCTCGGCCCAGCAAGCTCCAAGGCCCGTTTCCCAAGGATAAGATATAACTCATATTTAGTTACTTAATAATTAATCTTAGGTTACTTTGGTGAGGTATATGGTTAGTTTTTAACAATATGTACATTTAACCTAGATTAGAAGTCCTATATATAGTTGTATCACATTTGGGGGAAGACCCATGCTTTTTTACCACATTTGAATGCTAATACAATCCCATTTTCGTCCATCCTACTCGGAAAAATCATATCTCACTTAGTCTATTCGGAAGCCGAAACTGTCCGCTCTCCCGAACAGCATACTTATCTAACCTGCTCTCATCTACCATCTTATTTACAAAGAATCTCGAACCCCCTTTACAAATTCAGTGTAGAACCCGCTCTCCGAGTTCAACATTTGGCGCGCCAGGTAGGGGGTTCCTCCCGAAGATCTCTTTTTACGCCTCAAGATGGTAGATCTCAATAAAAACGCGAATTCTCGATCATAGTCCGGCCAAGCATTGGGAGGGACAGCCGCCCCCGCTCCCCCCCGGGCAAGCTCAACCCTTGTCTGCAAGTCCATCCGTCAACCCGACTCCCGCCCCGCGTGGATCCGAGCAGCCCTCAAGCTCAGTATCTGTCCTCCAACGACAAGGGTCCCCTATCAACCCTATCCCCATCCAGCAAGGGGTCGAGCATCTCATTGGAGCGGCCTCGGGTAGAGTTGAGCCCACCGGACCAAACCAAACTGACCTCCAACCGACCTCCGAACGCGTCGGGGATGTCCGTGCGCCTCCCACAACTAGGCAGGGCCACCCCCAACCGGAAGCTCGAACCGAGCACGCAGCATCCACCGTCGGACCTCAGGCGAAGTACGGACAGATAATGGATTTGTTGATGAATCGACTCGACCGACAGGATGAGCAGGCACGGCGAACAAGTGCCCGCCTCGAAAGCTTGATCGCATCGCAGGGACTGCCGCAGGATCCGAGCGGACGGGTACAGCCTAGAGCAACGTTCGAATCACCCACGGTACGCGCCAGCTCCTCTCCCACGATCTTCAATAGATTGGGCCAGGAAGCGGACCTCAGGAGAACGACCAAGTCCCTTCGGGAACGCCCCACCAAAGGAAGAAGGGCTACAAACTTCAATCCGCGGAGTTAGACGAGGTCAGGAACGAGATTCGGGAAATGAAGTTGACGATGCATCGTACACTTAGCGCAGCCCCGGAAATCGACCGCGTCCTAGCCGAGACCCAGCGAACTCTGTTCTCCGAGCACATAACCGCAACCCCGATTCATAGTATGGCAAAACTCCGTCTCCAACCCTATGCAAGAGACTCAGATCCGAAGCAATATCTCACCGCCTTTTCGATCGCTATGGGTCGAGTCTACCTCTCATCGGAAGAGCGTGACGTTGGGCATTGTTAATACTTCGTGGAGTACTTATCCGGCCCGGCCCTGGACTGGTTCTCAAGGCTGGAACCAAGATCGATCGGGTCCTTTATGCAACTGTCGACCGTATTCCTAAAATACTATGCGATGTACATCAGGGACAAAGACTCGGACGCGGACCTATGGGGGCTCATCCAGGGGGAAGGAGAACCGCTGTCCGACTACATAGACCGGTTCAAGGCCGTGCTGTCTCTGATAACGGTCACGGATACCTCAGGACTCGCCGCTCTCAAACAAGGCCTATGGCCTGGATCCAAATTCCAGGAACCGACTCGAAGATCCTGCATCCCACCCAGACGATCGAAGAGGCAATGCACCACTCGGTAGGACACATAAGGCTGGAAAAGAACCAGGCTAGTTAGCTGAAGAAGGCTTCCCCAAGTAAACCATCGATAACATGGCTGAAAGCAAAGGAGGTCACCGACGACACCTACCGAGAACCTCGACAACACTTTGACCTAGACTATAAGAGAAAACTCTCGACTAACATCGTAAGAACCAGCTTGAACACTCCTCTGAAGCAGTGGAATAAGTATCAACGGCCTTCGAAAGCCAAGGAGCCCTCGGGAAACCAAGCCTACTGCGAGTATCACCAAATGCATGGCCACTCGACCTCACAGTGCCGGCAGCTCAAGGAGCACCTCTTCGCACAGTATCAGACTGGTGCAGTCAAATTTGTGCCCCCGCCCGACTGCGGAGAAAAGAGGAAACCCAAAGAGAGCTCAGCCAAGAATGAGCAGAAGGCCAACAACAATTTCGACCTCCCGGTCCCCCCGAAACGGTTGGAGGCCGACGAGGTAACAGCAGCGAGGCAGGACCCGAGGAAGAAGGTGATGGTCATCATGGGGGGCTATAGTATTGCTCACGATTCCGTGAGGTCCCTCAAACAATATGAGAAGCAAGCGGTAATCGACCAAGGATGCTTCCAGAGATCCGAGATAGATATGCCGATCATATTTAACGAGACAGAAACTAAGCATCTTGCGATGCCCCATAAGGATACCCTCGTCGTCGAGTTGAAGATTGCCGACTGCGAAGTTGCTCGGGACTTGATCGACATCGGAAGTTTAGTTGATCTAATTTTCAAGGACACACTTCTAAGGATGGATATCTCGGACGATAAAATCAAGCCGAACGTTAGGCCATTGACGGGCTTCGACGGCGTATCCACCATGACAATGGGAACGATTAAGTTGACGGTACACTCGGGCGGTACCTTGCGAAATGTAAAATTCAAGTTCGTGGATAAGCCGGCCGTATATAACGCGATTATGGGAACCCCTTGGTTGTTTTCACTTCGGGCAGTGGCGTCCACGTATCACCAATGCGTTAAGTTCTTGACTCCAACAGGCGTGTTCACCATTCATGGAAACCAGAAGATGGCCAGAACATGCTTTATAGGTGAAAAAGATCTGCGTATGGTAAACCTGCAGATCAGCTCCTCCGACGAGCCCAACTCCTCAGAACCGAAGCAAGAGTCGACGATTCAGATTAGCATCGACCCGACGCATCCGGATCGTTGCATCAGCATCAGAGCCAAGCTCGCCAAGCCAAGCTCGCCGAGCCAATCCGCTCTTCTCTGGTAGAGTTCTTGGGCAAGAACGTGGGGATCTTTGCCTGGTCGATGGATGATATGAAGGGGATACTCCCAAGCATATCCACCCACGAGCTCAATGTAGATCCAACGTACAAACCAATTAAACAGAAGCGGAGAAAACTCGGCCCCGAACGGGCACAAGCAGTCAACGAAGAAGTAGCCAAGCTTCTAGAAGCAGGGTTGATCATTGATATATTAGTATTTTGGTCTCTTTTACGTATTGTTTCTTTAGTATTTTTGGTTCTTTCTAGTTCTTTTTGTGTCTTTTCAGGTTCTAGGAGGCTCTCAAGCATGGATTGGAGTCATTTGGGGGTCATTGGAGCAAAAGGGACGAATCTGGAGAAAAGATGGGGTTTTTCATAACCGAGTACCTGCTCGGTTTGGACCGAGCACCTGCTCGCCCGAAGACTCAAAGACTTGAAGCACCCTGGAAACCGGACCGACCGGTCCACACCCGAAGTCCCGAAGCCGAAGCTCCCTGGAATCTGGACCGACTGGTCCGGATGAGGAGACCGACCGGTCCCAGACCCGAAGACTTGCAGATTTTTGGGACGTCCGAATACGGACCGGCCGGTCCGGAACCAGACCGACCGGTCGGTCACCCAGAACCAAGTTGCCCTAATTTTTACTATAAATTAGAGGCAGCCACTTTCCAAAAGAGGAGTCCCATTTTTCTAATATTTTTCCATTCTTCACGTTTTTGAGAGACTGAGGACTCCTTGTTCCAAGTTCTTGAGGTCCTTCAAGTGTTTCTTCATTCCCTTGGATTTGCTTGTAATATTCGGAGAATCATTCCACAACATCTATTGAGAAGAATTCTAAATCCCTTATCTCTTTTATTATCATTATGAATTCTCTCTCGTTGATTGCTGCGTTTTTATTTTCCATGTTCGAGTAGTCCTTTAGCTAGATTAAGGGCTTTCAATGGTGAATTAGGATTGATTAGTGACTGAGCCAAATAGGATAGATTATCATTCGTCTTCATCAATTGGGATTCATAACGCTTAGATTAGCCTGTACACCTAATCTATGATTTTAAGTTTAACTTATTCACGACAGTGCTCTAGGTTGCTAGATAATCCATTGGTGAGCAGTTGGTGTGTAACCAACGACTGTTGATTGTTACCATCAATTGTGAACAAATTGAAACAATTCATTAATGCTTGTTTTCATCACTGAATCCAAACGACAGTTTAGGCATTTAGGTTGTTAGACAAAGATATTGATGCATCACGACAGTGGGGCAATATTACTTTTATGTTTGAGTTCTAGACCGTTCTTAAATTGAATCCTGAATAGTTGCTCAGTCCTTAATCCGAAATCACCGGCGAATGACCTTGATCTAGTGCTTGTTTTAATTGAATTTCTTATCGTTTAATTTGCTGTCTCGTTCATTGTTTCATTACAATCAAAAACCCATATTTTATCTTAGCTTTAATTTAAAATCTATAATTTCAAAGTGTAACCTTGGTCTCTGTGGATTCGATACCCTTTATACTACTGCGATTGTCTGTGCACTTGCAGAACTATTTTGGGATAAAACTCTATCACATCAATCATGGAAGTGCAGTACCCCGAGTGGCTAGCTAACTCGGCGGTAGTAAAGAAAAAGAACGGCAAATGGCGGGTGTGCGTCGACTTCACTGACCTAAATAAGGAGTGCCCCAAGGATAGCTTCCCACTACCCCACATCGATCGAGTGGTCGAAGCGACGGCCGGCAATGAGTTACTCTCATTCATGGATGCGTTTTCAGGACATAACCAAATCGCGATGTACCCCGAAAATCGCGAGAATACAGCCTTCATCACCGACCGGGGAACATACTGCTATCGAGTTATGCCGTTCGGGCTAAAAATGCGGGGGTGACCTACCAACGGCTCGTCAACAAAATGTTTGCCAATCAGCTCGGGGACACAATGGAGGTCTACATCGACGAAATGCTAGTAAAGTCCGCCTTCGCATCCGACCACGTTGGACTCCTCGCAGACTGCTTCAGAGTTGTGAACCACTACGGGATGAAGCTGAACCCAGTAAAATGAACCTTTGGAGTCACGTCGGGGGAGTTCCTCGGGTATATCGTCACTCAAAGGGGAATAGAAGCCAATCCAAAGCAAATCAACGCTATCATGAATCTCCCCTCCCCGAGGAACAAGAGAGAGGTTCAGCGACTAATCGGTCGAATAGCAGCTCTCAACCGTTTTATCTCGCGCTCGACCGACCGTAGCCTCCCCTTCTATAACCTCCTTCGAGGAAACAAAGCGTTCGTCTGGGACGATAAATTCGAGAAGGCATTCAAGGAGCTAAAGTTGTACCTTACATCTCCGCCTATCCTTTCCAAGCCCGAGCAGGGCGAAACTCTTTACCTCTATGTTTCGGTAACAAGTGCTGCCGTCAGCGAAGTCCTTGTTCGAGAAGATCGAGGGGATCAGAAACCAATATTCTATGTCAGCAAGTTACTTGACGGAGCAGAGTCGAGATATCCCACCCTCGAGAAATTGTCTCTGGCGGTAGTGGTTTCAGCTAGAAAACTGCGTCTGTATTTTCACTCGCACACTATTGCCGTAATGTCCTCGCAACCACTTCATACCATCCTGCATAGCCCAAGCCTATCCGGAAGAATGGCAAAATGGGCAATAGAGTTGAGCGAGTACGACATCGAATTCCGAACTCGTACTTGCGCCAAGTCCCAAGTCTTGGCAGATTTTATCACAGAACTACCGCCCGATTATGTCACCTCCGGGAAGGCCATAGATACATGGAGCCTTTACATAGACGGTTCTGTCTCACGGTAAGGAGCGGGGGTAGGGATATGGCTTGTCTCCCCGGCCGGGTAATTCTTCGAACAATCCTTCTGTTTGGATTTTCTCACTTTGAACAACGAAGCCGAATGGAAGCACCTATCGCAGGCATCCGACTGGCCAAGGTAGTCGGAGTGCACAAGTAACATGCATACAGCGATTCCCAGCTCGTCACAAACCAACTCAACGGCGACTACGATACCAAGGGCGAGCGGATGGAGGCGTACCAGCGACTCGCTAGCGACCTCATCCTCTAGAATCTCGATAGCTTCTAGATCACGTAGATCCCCCACGCGGAAAACGCCGATGCACCCTCGCCTCCAGCTCGCCCTCCCCGTTGAAAAGAACAATCCTGGTCAAAACGATCGCCGAGCCAAGCATCTATCTCCCCCGAGGCAACGGCAGGGTCACGATTGTAATGAATGAGGACGACGATGGCCCCATTCCACCCGAACATATCGCCCCCTTAAGGCCTTGCACCAACCTCGACTGGCAAAAGGAGATAATCACTTACATAAAACATAGCGAGCTCCCGACAGATAATTGGGCCGCACGATAGATTCACGTCCGAGCCTCCCACTACGTCATCATCGAGGGCAAGCTCTATCGGTGGAGCACAGCATAAACCCTATTGAGCTATGCGTCGAGGGCGACATCTTCGAAATCATAGCCCAGAGCCACGAAGGGAACGGAGGCTGCCACGCAAGCGTGCAAACTTTCGCTCTCAAAATCAAGAAATTGGGCTACTATTGGCCAACCATGCTCCGAGACTGCATCGAGCACGTCCGATGCAGCGAAAAGTACCCGAGGCATGGCCTAATGATCAAGTCACCAACCAAACTGCTAACCACGGCCACTATCGCCTACCCCTTCATGCAAAGGACGATGGACATCATCGGCCATTTCCCGAAGTCGAAGCAAAAGCGGTTCGTTATCATAATCACAGACTATTTAACCAAGTGGGTCGAAGCCAAGGCCTACGCCTCTATCCGGGCAAATAACGTTCAGAACTTCGTCTGGAAGTTCCTAATATGCCGCCACGGCCTCCCCTATGAAATAATCGCCGACAATGGCTCCCAGTTCATATCCAACATGTTCGAAGAATTTTGTTCGAAATGGGCTATACGCCTTAACAAGTCAACCCCGAGATACCCCCAAGGGAACGGCCAGGCCGAGGCAACTAACAAGGGGATTATCTCCGAGCTCAAAAAGCGACTCGACGACAAAAAGGGAGTTTGGGCGGACGAACTCAACGACGTACTCTGGGCGCTCCGGACAACGCCAAAAGAGTCGACAAGGCGAACGCCATTCTCCCTCGCATACAGGCTCGAGGCAATGGCCCCAGCCGAAGCCGTCGTCCAGACTCTGCGCAGAGAGAAAATGCCAAAAGATCCACTCGCTAACGCCGACGCAATTCTAGACAATCTTGACTACCTCGAGGAGGAACGCGATTCGGCGCTCCTCCGAATCCAGAATTACTAGCAGGCAGCGGCCAGATACTATAACAAGCGAGTCCACAACCGCAGCTTCAACGTCGCCGACCTCGTTCTGCGCCAGGTCTACGAAAACACTAGGGAGATCAATGCTGGCAAGATCGGTGCCAATTGGGAGGGCCCTTACAAAGTCACATCGATCGTCCGACCAGGAGTATACCACCTCGAGACCATGGACGAAACCCCCGTCCCTAGAGCATGGAACTCTTTCTCACTCAAGAGATACCACCACCAACCGCGCCTCCCGAACGGACTAACCCGCCCTCCCCACGTCACTTAACCAAACTTCGCGTCTGCCAAAAAAAGAAGAAGGGGGTACCTCGTACTCCCACTCGTTCCGAACGAGCTACCTATCTATCACTTTTAATCTGAACTACGTCTGGCTTGATCCCTATTTAACAGGTACGTAGGCAGTTTCCCCAGAAGTCCAGCCGTGATAATGAAAACTTTTTATCTACCTGGTCTTATGCTAACAAAGCTAAAACTTAACCTTCCCGAAGCTCCGAGCTAAAATCTGTATCAATACCCCGACCAGGTACTCGACCAAAAGAATACTCACCCGCGTTTCCCAAAAATGCAGTAGTGAAATAATCTACAAATTTCTCAATTGGAAGTTAACCCGAATAGGAATTTAAGCCAGGCCCCGACCTGCATGTTTTCCTAGGAATGTCTAAGTAATTGTTAAGCCGAGTATCCTCGCAAACTTAGCCACAAGACGGAATTCGTCGTAAGCCAGGTTCCGACCTGCAGACAAACCAATCCGGCTGTCCAGCGCGCAAACCTGGTCGGATTCATACAAATACAAACACAAACGCCTGAGTATCGTACCCAGGCGCATAAATAAAGTTGAGAAAGCAAACCCGAGGACATCCTCCTCGGGCCCGTTATGCCTAAGACTCTAGGACTTAGTCGCTTAAAAAGAAAGTCAAGTTTTCATTCAAAAAACCCAAGGATCTATTCCTCGGGCAAAACAAAAGAGGATCCATAATTACATAGAAATACGCCAGACGCGACACCTGGCCGGAGCATAACAGAGAAATATCAAAGCAAAACATTTAAAATTCCAAAGAGCTAGAAGGTCGAGGAACCGTATCCATAATGCTGCTCGAGTCTTGGAGAGTGCAATACTCTTTGAGCCGTATCCGTAACGCTGACAAAGCCCGGACAGTAGAAGGATCAGGGGCTCTCGCCGGTCACCAGCTCGCGATCTGCCTCCCTGGCCAGCGCCTGCCCGGATGGGGCAGCTTCGTTCGTTTCCCTACAAATACATTCATTGTTCAAGCCTACCGATATTCGAAAGAAAAAGCAGAACAGTGGGAAAAGCAATTTCAAGTGACCTATGACGACCCGTGTTTGGACCTCTCGGCACGCCCCCTGCCAGGGCCGCGACCCGGTCAGCAGGAGAACCGCTCTCAGCTGCGCCACCGATACCACCGGACGCCTCAGACGAATACCTGCCAAGAGTTTCGGCTACCCAAGAATCTTTGATCTCGTACTCCTTGGGTCCGAACGGGGAAGAAGGACGGTTGACCTCATAGCTGTCCAGGAGAATGCAGGCCCCCGGAGCAAATGTGTACTCGCAGCCGGAGAGATCTATCATCTCCTTTGCTTGAATCTCCCTCAATAGACCGTCATATTTGGCCTGAATCCCGGCCCCGTCCTCCAGAAGAATCACTACTCCGGTCACCGCCATCATATCCGCATCGTCCACCTGGGTCTTAACCTGACTGGCTCGGCTAACAAGACTGAGATAGTCCCTCTGTTCGAGAAAGTATTCTCGAGCCCTAGTAAGCAAAGCTTGCGCCAACCCGACAAGCTTTGTGTGAGTGTGTTTGGCGGCGGATCTGGCGTACGCACGCTCATAATCTCTCTGGGACGTGCACAGATGGGATATCTGAGTTTGAATGTGCTCGGCCAGCTCGGTATTAGCCCACTCGACCGCCCTCAGCCGCAACTTGAGGTCGGGGTACTTTTGCTCAACAAGAACCCTCAGGTCGACCTCGTGCTCGACCATCCGATTAAGCTCCCTCACGGCAGCATCCCGCTCCGCAGAATATCATCTTAGCCCCTCCAACTCCGCCGATGAACCGCCGCGAGCCCTCAACCACTCATTTTCCCTTGTCAAGGAGGCCTTGTCCTCCTTCAAGGATGTATTTTCCCTCACAAGTTGCGCGATCCAACCCAGACAACCGTCCCCCACCGCTTCTAGTTCGGGGCTCGTCAAAGTTACGTTCCGAGCCGATAATTCAATCGGAACCCGAGTGACTGGGGCGCTCTCGTCCCTCGATCGCTTTCTGGAAACGATCCCAGTCACTCCTGGTGACCCGCCAGAAACACCACCTCGGCAATCAGGGACAGAAGCTCCTCCCGCCTTGGTAGCTGAAGACCCACTCGGCCCACCAAAGAATCTGCGCACGACTGTCGTGGCGATCCGGCCGGGATGGTTGAGCTGAAAAGGTGGAGGTTGGTCAAGCGATACCGTGGCCGGTCTCTTCCCATGAGCCCAGAAATCCATCCCTTCGGGGGAACGCCTCGCCTCCCTAGAATATTGTCGAGACGAGACGACACCACTTGCTCTAACGATATAAGCAGAAATGACCAGGGCATTCTCGTCCTTCGACCGCGTCCTCAAGATGGTCCTGACCACTTCCGGCCTGGAATCCGTCTGCCTCGGCTCGGTCGAAGGGTTGCCTCTGAGACCGCTAGCGATGGACTCCCCCGAGTTGGACGGGATGTATCTGCTCAGATACTCGAGGGGATTACCCTCGTCATCACTGACTTCCAACCGCCTGAGGCGGAATGATCGCGGAGGCGAAGGCTGGTCGAGATCTATTATAGCCATCCCTTTCCTGTCATCATGAGGTCCCGAGGTAGCATGGGAAGGAGAACCAAGAACCGGACCGGCATCATCGGAAGCAGGCCTAGGCGCCGAAGAAGGGGGACGTGCGGCATTCCCTCGATCGGTCCTCCGACGGGCCCCGCATGCCGACGAGTTAAGGACAAGTTCGGAGGAAGAATTTTCAGAGGACATGATTCTGACGGGAAGAGAGAGTCTAGGTGCAAAATCGAAGGAAAAAGTTGAAAGCGAAGGGGATGGAGAGAGAAGAAGTCGAGGAAAATGAGGGTGAAGGAAAGGATTGAAGCAATTTTATAGAGGGGAGCATGAAGGGTCGCATTAACTACAGTCGCGGGAATCGAAGAAACGCATGGCGGGACAACGAACCGTTTCCTAGAACAGGAAACACTAATTACTCTGGGCGCAGGAAATAGCGGTGACGCGGCAAAATCGAAGTTCCCTCCACGAGCATACTTCATCCAACGAGTCCGAGAGTAGGTTGCGACCCGAGCCTCAGACCAAGCAGACCAAGATTCGTCCACCGAACACAGCTGTCGACCGGGCTTTTCCGCTCTCCGATCCGCTCGCATGACAACCTCGATGAGCTCGGTTTGCTCGATCCATCGACTTGGGGGGGGTCTACTTTTACACCTGGATTTGACCAAAGGCAAATCCTACTCTCGGCCCAGCAAGCTCCAAGGCCCGTTTCCCAAGGATAAGATATAACTCATATTTAGTTACTTTATAATTAATCTTAGGTTAGTTTTGGTGAGGTATATGGTTAGTTTTTAACCATATGTACATTTAACCTAGATTAGAAGTCCTATATATAGTTGTATCACATTTGGGGGAAGATCCATGCTTTTTTACCACATTTGAATGCTAATACAATCTCATTTTCGTCCATCCTACTCGGAATAATCATATCTCACTTAGCCTATTCGGAACCCGAATCTGTCCGCTCTCTCGAACAGCATACTTATCTAACATGCTCTCATCTACCATCTTATTTATAAAGAATCTCGAACCCCTTTACAAATTCAGTGTAGAACCCGCTCTCCGAGTTCAACAAAACTGAATCAAAAAATTTTTGAAAAGACAAAATTCTTATTGGCTGTGAAAAAGTGAAGAACGTGTGGACTTGTCCGCAGAGGATGATCGGTGGATATTGAGGTTGAGTAACGTATGCTCATGCAGTCGATAGATGCTACGTAGGATCATTGTAGGAATATACATACATATCCATGCTTTATTCTTTGGGATTATTATTTCATTTGCTTAACATCGAAGCCAAAGAAAAAGTTATCTAAATCTTGCTAATTTGACAATCGCCCTCTCTTTTTTCCTAACCTTTGCGTCTCATTGGAGTTAGGCGGAGGATTCTGCTAGGTCAACTTTTAGAGCTAATAGACAAGCGAAGAGATAATGACTTTTAAGACCTTAATCGCAAGGATTTATCGAGAAGAAAAATAAATTAGATATTTCTTTGTCTGGTAAGCGTTTAAATTTGATTTAGACAAGTTTAAACACATACAAGAACTACGTGCTAAAAAAGAACTAAAATTAATCAAGAGGCAGAAAGCTACTTGCCTCCCATACTATTTATTCATCTTTTACTCTCTTTTCCTGATCGAACGTTTTTTATATAAAGAAGATTACATTCCTATGAAGAAGGAATCACTTACATAGAGTAATATAATGCTGCCTTAGCCAAGGAATCAACAATCACATTGTTTGAACGAGGTGTAAAAGAGAAAGAAATAGCGTTAAAAGATAAACTCATGAAGCTAATTTCATAGAGGGGTCCCTTTAGCTCGATGGTAATTGTAACCGAGTTGATGGTGGAGATGAGAACCCGGGAGTCTGAAAATATATCCAGCTCCTTAATACCGAATGCCATATTGCCTCTTGGAGAGCCATTTTCATGGCCAATGCTTCGGCATATAAAGTTGAGGCTACGTGACTGTGTGACGACGAATTGTGAAACAGAGGAGAATGAATTCACTCATAAAGGTCCGGCCCATTCCACAATCTCCTGAATCTTCCTTCCATGCTGCGTCGACGAATCCATTATCGGGCTTAGGCTGAATTATTCTTGCGTGTTGTGGCGATATAGGTTTTTTGCTCTTTTGGTATAAAGATTTGGGCTTTGATGTCATTCTCTTGCCTCGATCGTTTTTAGGATAATTTCTCCTCGGAGAAGCTTCGATTTTCAAAGACAAGCTGATTTTTTTGTTTTCCATAGATTCCACAATAACCAAAGGTATATTGGAGTAGATCCAATACCGGAAGGAGGTAGGTTAATCAAACGCTTGAGTTCAATAAGTAGTTTCTTAGATGAGTTTATTAACTCCGGTTGTTAACTGAAGATTTTAACAGATTATTGAACAACGAGGATAAGAGAGATGACCCAAGGCGTCGAAAAATACAGAAAATGTTTGCTTTTAAAGGCTCCAATATTTTTCAGATAATATGATGAATCAGTTGTTGGACCTTTTAGTCATTTCTCACAAATCCTTTTGTTGTAGGTTACAGAATCACAACTCTGAGATTTGCAAAAAACTCTGGTCACACAAACTTTTAATTTCTATCATAATTTTTGGGTTTATTTTTTTATAGTCTACTTTTAAATAAATTTTCCTTTAATGAATTACCTTGATAAAATGAATACAAAACAAATTTCAAAAAGGAAAATCATATAGCTGCTCAAAATAAGACCGTGTTTGGCTATGGACTTTTTTTTACTGAATGTGGAGCTCAATCTTTAATGCCTAAGAAAAGGATAAAATTCATACCTAAAGTTACAGTTCATACCCATCCTCGTTTACCATCACAACACTCAGGAAACTTCTCCAAAATCCCTTTTAAACACCTATAGCATCTTACAGCCACTAAGTCTTTCGTACATTGCACCATGGCATACAAATTCTCTCCCCCAACTCTCTTTTCCCCTACCGCATACTTGCCCCCATCCTTGGCTTCAATGGTGCCTTTTTCTGTGAGGTTCTTTAGGAAAGTCAAGACCTCCTTATGGAACAACTTTGGATCACCGCTCACATTATTCGCATTGGATAAATAGAAATTGTTCTCTTTATCAATTGTATTGTAAGAATAAACTGAAGTTATCACAGAAAGACATTGGTCATACCAAATTACTGCCCCTTTGTTTCCAGGACATCTCTTACGTAACTGTCACATATATACGCATATGTATCCATGGTCAAAAACAATATACAATATTATATTTTCCATATGGTATAATATATACTAAGTTTTACTAGTTCTAAATCTCTATAAGTTTTGTTTTAGCTCAACTAACTATGTAGAATGTCACAATCATCGAATGTGTATCTACGACTTAAGAAAACACATCTGATGTGTATGCGCAAATAATTTTACATGCTTGAATTGCTATACTTCATTAGATTACTAAAAAACAATAATTCAGTGTTGCGTTGTAAGAGAAAAAGATATTCTATTTTTTAAATGAAACAAAAAGTTATGACAACATCACTTATTGTAACACAAAGACAATAATATTGAAGTGGTTGTTACCTCAGAAATGGCAGTGTTAACACAAGAGCGGCAATTAGACCCATAAGAGTCGCCACGACATTGGTAAATGACATATGCGGTGTTGGGTTCCTCACCTTCTTTGGGGTAGAAGAAACCGGTGCGAAAATTATCTGTCGTAGACTCGACGTAACGAAGGACTGTGTTGAGACTTTTCTCAAACGCACTCCCTGGTGTGAATTTTCCTTGGGTGTTGTTGCATATGTGGTGCAAATACGCATTGGTGAGGTTGAGCGATGAAACGTTGCTTATAAAGAGGAGTTGTATGGCCACCATGGTCAAGATAAGGACCGATCCGAAAATTGAAGACATTGTTCGCAATATTAATTCGATCTTTGTCCCAAGGGTATGTTTTTTTATTAAGATGAATCGTTGAGCGGAATTGTTTTCACTTGAAAGTTTATGAGCGAATTTGGATCTTAAGTGGAGCTTTTTTTTTTTACAATGGTTGGAATCATCAGAAGTTTTCATGTTACAGTGACATTCTACAATTACATAAAAATAGTGTGTGGAGAGAAGAGTTGGCGTTTAGAGGTATTTGCGGCGATGCGAAAGAGCCTGTGAAGAAGTCAAAGTTTGAAGGTTAATTTAATTTAAGACATACAATACATACGGCTTCTGAAAGCAGTGTTAATTTTCAGATACACTAAAATATAATTTAGTATGTTATGATATTTTATTCCTTTTTAAATGTATTAATCAATTGATAAATACAACATTCCGACTTGCATTTTCCTTAGGAGTTGTATGGCCACCAGGATCAGGACAAGAACCAATACAAGACGTTTGGAAAAATAATTGATGAATAATTGAGGAGTTGGAATGTTCACATAGGAGACTCGTGCGACAAAGCAAAGAGATCTCACACGCTCCTCTCAAGTGCGATTTTGAAGACCCCTTCACCACCACCGTCCACCGAAGCCGGCGAGTCGAATCTCGTCGGCGTCGCCTTCGTTTTTCTTCGCTCGTCGACGTCTCTTCTTGCTTCTCCTTTTATTCTCGTGATGTCGTCTCCTTCTAACTGTCTTTCAAACTTTCCACCGCTATTCGTTACCACCCCTCGCTGTCATCCCTTTCAGCGTCCTCGCCGCTCTCCGTCGCTATCCATCTCCTCTCCGCCGGTGACTCTCTTGCTTCTGACCATTGGAGTACTCTTCTGGCTTGTATCGAGATCTCGAACCAAGCTAGTTGACCCGTCAGAGCCTCTAGAGCCACTACAAGAAAACACCCCCATTTACGAGGGCGATTTTCGTCGCAAATTCGTAGCAAACGGCTATTTGCGACGATTTTTCGTTTGTCGCAACAAGCTCGTCGCAAACCAAAATTCGTCGCAAAATCGTCGCAAATTTATCCATAGTCGCAAAACCGTCGCTATATTAGCGACGGTTTTGCGAATATACTTTTTGCGACGGTATTGCGACGAATACTGTTCACCATTGGTTTGCGACGAAATAGCGTCGGTTTTACGTGGTAAAAGTTTGCGTCGACTTAGCGCTTTTGCGACGTTATTACGACGTCTTTTTTGCGTCGGTTTTGCGTCGAATAGTTTTGCGACGGTATTGCGGCTTCTATTTGCGACGATATTGCGACTAGTTGTTTGCGATATGTTTGCGTCAAACAGTTTTGCGACGCAATTGCGGCTGTTATTTGCGACGGTTTTGCGAGGGTTTTCGATGTCATTTATTAAAAAAAAAAAAAAAAAAAAATTTATAATTTAAAAAAATATAAATTCGAAAATATTTTAATTTTAATATAAAACATAAAATAAAGTTTAACATAAAACATTAAAATACATAAATGTAAAACCGAAAACAAATCTAATCGAAACTGATATCATCGACCGGATCCCTGGTCGATGTGCCTCCTTCGTCGTCTCTCCTACTCATAATCTCGCCAAGGACGGGGTTCGTCTTCGCTAACTCCGCGAACATATTATCATAGACGGTCATAGTCCTCTCTAACTTTTTCTCCGTTTCGCCGAGCCGTTGTTTTGTTTCCTGGAGCTCCTTGGCTATTTGCGGATCAGAAGCAAATCTCGAAACGGGACAAAATGGCACTCCCTGATCATCCGTCCGGATAGATCCTGTAAATGCCATCTTTCCCTTACGGGTTCGAGGAGCCATCTACAAAATAAAATTATAAGTTTACAATTTTACATAAATAATAATAATATAATAGTATAATAAATATTTAAAATTGTGAATAAAATTAAAAAGGAAATTAAGTTTTTACCTGTGATGCGACACGGTTGATCGCCATCGGTGTCATCTGAGTAGGTTGACCATCGGGAGTAAGCTGGGTTGAGAGTTCTTCGACTCGGTCAATGACATCGTCGTGGAGCTTGTGGACACGTTCATCAACCCATGTCCCGTCCGGCCTGCGGTGGGTCTTCTCCCAAACTTCTGGCATCGTTGCGGGATCTCCTTTTTCCACGGCCTGACAATGAAAACATATTAGAAGTTGAGATTTTTGTGACCGTAAAAATTGAAAGTAAAAAAATTAATAACTTACAATGTCAACAGCACGCTGAGCATAAGAAATATGTCCCGAATAGTGTTTTGAAGGCTGGTCACTACCGCCAACCTTCGTCAATCGAGCAGACGAGCACTGGGCAGACTTCTCCTGAGTTGTCTCCAACTCCCAGAAGGCGACAAGGCCAGCCCAAATATTGGGATCGAAGAAAGATGGCATACATACCTTCGGATCCGGATTCTTTTGCCACTTCTTCCACCGTCCTATTTGGTCGTTGAGACGGTTCTTCGCTTTCTCCTCAAATTCCTCACGAACTAAACCATTAATCGCGGGGTCCCAATAGTATTTTTGCTGCAAATTGTCATAAATTAGAACATAAGTTAGAAAATTACAAAATTGAGTAAATAAATAAAAGTTCAAAAAAAAATATGAAAAAGTACCGCGAATTGTTTGTACCACCGATCCTTGATCTCCTGGGTAACATACTTCCAACTCGTGTGGAAAATCTTGAAATCCCGCTCTACGATCTTTCTAATATCCCTTCCGACCGAAATTTTGCAAAACCTAAAAAAATATATAAAAAGCATATAATGTGTAAATATATTAATAATTATTAAACAAAATTAAATTAAAACTATGTAAAAAAAATTACTTACCACACAGCGTTGCCGGTAGGCTCAGGTTCTAAATGGGGAAGAACCTGCCGTCCGGGACTAACAAGAAGCTGCCCCATGGTCATGTCATCCCATGAAGGAACTTGTCCAGGGTTTGCCTCGGGAGGTGGCGTCGGCTGTAACTCAGGAATCCTGGAACTAGAGGGGGAAGCAGAGGCCTGCGCGGGATGTGTACGCTGGCCTGGTCGTGAATGACCTCTACCACGACCGACACCGGACTGTAAGAACTGGCTATACTCGTTCTCTTCCATCTAAATAAATTTGATAACTTTTGAAATTAGTAATTGCATATTAAAAAAAGATGTAATCTAATATTGATTTTAACAATTTTAATGATAACATTAAATTAACCTAATCAACATTAAACATCAAAATAATTTAACAAAATTAGTAAATTAACAATTTTAACTATTATAATATCAATATTAGTTAATCCTTAATTCTCAAGTACAATTCCATTCCTAATTAATTATTCCTAACCATTCTCCTATAAACCACAATTAACTAATAAATTATATACGAAAGAAAAATTTAAAATTCATAAAAGAAAAGAAAAATTTAGAGATTTACCTTATAAGGTCGGGAATGATTTGGAAGGTCGAGGGAACTTTTTGTTAGAGAGAGAAACGTTTTTTGTAGAGAGAGAAGAGAGATGTGACGAATGAGCGAGGGATTGGAATTGCTTATATAGGGAAAACTATCCCTCGCACTTTCGTCGCAATTCGGTCGCAAAATGGGCCGAATATTTCGCCCAATCCATGTTTGCCGCCCACAACTTTTCGTTTCCCGCGCAGGTAGCGTCGCAAATGCCTCGCAAATATTAACAAAGCATCGCAAATGCCTCGCAAAGTGTAAATCCCAAGGTGAATGTACGATCAATTAATAGAGTTGACCGTAATTATAGTCGCAATAGTGTAGCAAAATTAGCAACGGATTTGCGACGAAATCGTCGCAAATACGTCGCAAATAAACAATTGCTATGCATTTGCGACATGTTCGTCGCAAATCCCACGCAAATGAGGTTTAGGGTATACTTAGGGGTTTGGATGTTTTAGACCAAAATTACGATTCATAATAGGTAAATATACACTTGTTTAGGTCCTTGGTGCATGTATGAAGCAAAGTTAGTCTACTAATTGAAGTTTTTCGTAAAATCGGCAAAAATGATAGATTGATCATATTCTTAGTATAAGTACATGTATGTGATACTTCGTTATATATGTTTCTCGATAATGTTTTGATAAGTTTATTTGAATAATTATAGAGGGATTGTTATTTATTAGACGACTCATACATTTATATTCGAAGAAGAGCCAATTGAAGCGATATAAATAATGTATTGGTTAGAGTTTAGGGTATAGGGATTCGTCGCAAAAACGTCACAATTTTGATAATTTGCGACGTATTTGCGACGAATCCCTCGCAAAAACGTAGCAAATTCCTATACCCTAAACCTTTGTCTTAATTACTTGGACATTGATGCAAATAATTTTATATATCAATTAGGGCCTCAATGATATGTTTTTATATTCGAAGAAGAGCCAATTGAAACGATATAAATAATGTATTGGTTAGAGTTTAGGGTATAGGCATTTGCTATGTTTTTGCGAGGGATTCGTCGCAAAAACGTCGCAATTCTGATAATTTGCGACGTATTTGCGACGAATCCCTCGCAAAAACGTAGCAAATTACTATACCCTAAACCTTTGTGTTAATTACTTGGACATTGATGCAAATAATTTTATATATCAATTAGGGCCTCAATGATATGTTTTTATATTCGAAGAAGAGCCAATTGAAACGATATAAATAATGTATTGGTTAGAGTTTAGGGTATAGGCATTTGCTACGTTTTTGCGAGGGATTCGTCGCAAAAACGTCGCAAATTCCTATACCCTAAACCTTTGTGTTAATTACTTGGACATTGATGCAAATAATTTTATATATCAATTAGGGCCTCTATGATATGTTTTTATATTCGAAGAAGAGCCAATTGAAGCGATATAAATAATGTATTGGTTAGAGTTTAGGGTATAGGCATTTGCTACGTTTTTGCGAGGGATTCGTTGCAAAAACGTTGCAATTCTGATAATTTGCGACGTATTTGCGACGAATCCCTCGCAAAAACGTCGCAAATTCCTATACCCTAAACCTTTGTGTTAATTACTTGGACATTGATGCAAATAATTTTATATATCAATTAGGGCCTCTATGATATGTTTTTATATTCGAAGAAGAGCCAATTGAAACGATATAAATAATGTATTGGTTAGAGTTTAGGGTATAGGCATTTGCTACGTTTTTGTGAGGGATTCGTCGCAAAAACGTCGCAATTCTGATAATTTGCGACGTATTTGCGACGAATCCCTCGCAAAAACGTAGCAAATTCCTATACCCTAAACCTTTGTGTTAATTACTTGGACATTGATGCAAATAATTTTATATATCAATTAGGGCCTCTATGATATGTTTTTATATTCGAAGAAGAGCCAATTGAAGCGATATAAATAATGTATTGGTTATCAGATTATCAGTATTGTGACGGATTTGCGACTAATTCCTCGCAAAAACGTAGCAAATGCTTATATATCTTGTTAAAAAAATTATTTTTTTTACACCACACTCGAAAATACATACTTAATATATACACATTGATAATATTAAATTTATTAATCTTCTTCATAATGATCAGAAACATAACGTGTTGGGAATGTCCTGAAATCAGACTTGTAGTCACTCTAGTGATAGTTGTACTGTCGAGATTAGACATTCATATAATTCTAGGTGGTCATGACGTTTTGCTAGAAACCTCTGATGATCTATGAGTTATGAACTCATTACTAGTATTATATGATCCTACAGGGTCACACACCTAAGCAAGCTGGATGAGCTTTATGTGGGAATGATCATTAAGAGTAATGATCTAGGTAATGTGTATAAGATACACATTATATACGAGTTTAGAGGGTGTGTCGATCGACACAAAGAGTTGTGTCGATCGACACGAAGGCAGAACCGAAATAGTGATTTCGGTTTAATGACACAATTGATTCTGGTTCGGTTCAGAATTAATAGGGTTTTCTCAAGGGCCTATATATAGGATAATAGGCACGACCTTGATACCCAATCCTGTTAGTCGCAGCCACCTCTTTAGAACTCGGTGATCCCCAGGAGATCCGATTTCCGGTACTAGCATCCCGGCGGATTCCAGTTTGTGTGCGTGTGGACTAACGGTAGAGGCACAACGATTGAGGTGCTGATAATCTCGAATTCCCTGATCTATTCCGCTGCAAACTCCAGGTATAATCGAGATCCAGTTTTTCAGTTTATCCGTTTACAAACCCTAGATCCTAGGAAAAGGAACTGTAACGTAGGTGGATTAATAGAGATTAATCTGGATAACCTAGTACAAATTCCTACAGTGGTATCAGAGACTTAGGGTTTAACGTTGAAATCTGATGAACAGTAATCGAATTTGATATAGTTTAGTTTGCAAAATCGTTTTGATATTAAACTGCTCAAAATCGTAAAGTTACCTAGTCGTGTCGATCGACACAATGGTTGTGTCGCTCGACACGACAGTCTCTGCCTTGTGTTCAATGAACCGGTTCAATTGGATTGAATCGGTTATCGCGCTTGGTTAACAAATCAATTAAACCGGTTTATTTCGGTTTACTGCGATTTGGTTTGTGTCGATCGACACAAATGTTGTGTCGCTCGACAGAGACCAGAATCGACCCGGTTCAATTGGATTGACCGGTTGTCGATCCGGTTCAATTGGATTGACCGGTTATCGCAAAATTGATTTGGTTTGGTTTGTGTCTATCGACACAAATGTTGTGTCGCTCGACAGAGACCAAAAACCGACCCGGTTCAATAAGATTGACCGGTTATCGATCCGGTTCAATTAGATTGACCGGTTATCGAAGATTGAATCTGGTTTGGTCATGTCGATCGACACAAATGTTGTATCGATCGACACAGACCGGTTATTGAAATTTTGTGTCGGTTATCGAATCCGGTTCAATTGGATTAATCGGTTTTCGATGAACTATAACAGAAGAGTAAGTGTCGATCGACACTAAGGTAATGTCGATCGACAGCTTAAGCAGATTGACGGTTAGTGAACCTGAAATCAAATAACCGAACCGGATTCAATGAGATAGGGTTCCTGAATGCATATATGATATGTATTGAGGATTAAATGTTCAGTTCCTCGACTAAATATCAAGTGTTCTGGATGTCTTCCCGATCTTGTCAGCTGTCAAGGCTCATGTCATTGCGCGATAGGCTTGCAGTGCAAGGTATCTGCAGTTACATGAGTGAGGCAGTAGGTAATTGAGTTGATGGGCTTGCAGTGCATGGCATCGACTATTACATGACTGAAGAGATTGGTTTACTTGAGTGGGCTATCAGAAGTTCTGGGCCCATAGACATCAGGTGGACAAAACATAAGATGTTTTATCCGCAACCAAGAGTCATATTGGATGTGATTAGCAAGGTGTTTCTTACCTAGATAGCTAAGATTTGGGTGATAGCCAGTGGCTCGCTCGAGTTTTGGTGAAGTATGGATCTTGGATCATTATATTCTATTGAGGAAACATTGTTTTGAATATAATGCGAGTTTTCTTAATTGTTAAGATTTCTCATTTCCTGAATATCATAACTGATTTTTCTTTTCTTATTTCAGTTATGTCTAATCAGAACTCTTTCTTGTTGAGATCCGTCCTTGAGAAGGACAAGTTAAATGGATCCAACTTCCTTGATTGGTATCGGAACTTGAGAATTGTTCTCAAGCAGGAGAGAAAGGACTATGTCCTTGAGAAAGCTCTCCCCGAGAAACTAAGGTCAAATGCCTCACATGCAGTATATGATGCTTGGAATAAGCATTATTATGATGTGGTCGATGTGAGCCGTCTGATGAGGGATACCATGAACTCTGAATTGCAGGGGCAATATGAGAACGTGGAATCGCCTATCGAGATAGTCACTAGCCTGAAAGCTATGTTTCAGGAGCAGACTCGAACTGAGAGATACCAGACGGTTAAATCTCTGTTTGAGTGCAAGCTACCAAAGGATGCTCCAGTAAGTCCTCATGTCATGAAAATGATAGGTTATATTGATAACCTGAGGAGACTGGATTGTTCTATTAGCCAAGAGTTGGCTACTGACATCATTCTGCAGTCCCTGCCGACGAGCTATGATGAGTTCATCAAGTACTACGTCAAGAATGTCTTGACGAAGACGTTGACTGAACTGCATGATATGCTCAAGACAGCTGAGCTCAATATCAAGAAGGGCAAAAGGTTTGTGAAACCTGGTAAAGACAAGGGTGATAGAAAGGCCATCCAGATTATGAATCAGGACAAGCCCGGGTCTATCACTAAACCCGAGTCTGGCCCATCTGATGATGATGCATGCAGCTACTGTGGGGAGCCAAGGCATTGGAGGAGAAAATGCAAGAAATACATGGAAGATTCTATGGAAATAATGGAGATGTATGACACTCCTTATTCAGGTATTTGTGTTATTTCAAGTTCTATCTCATGGGTATTAGATACCGGTTGTGGTGCTCATGTTTGTTTAAATATGCAGGGCCTGAGCAACAGTAGAACATTGAAGAAGGGACGAATGGAGGTGTTCAACAGGAATGAAGCAAGTGTTGCTGCATTAGCTGAAGAAAGTGTCAAATTTTAGTCGCCTTCAGGCTTGGTTTTAGAAACTAAATTATTGCTATTGTGTATCTGCTATGAGCAGAAATGTCATTTCATTTTCTTGTAAGGATATGAGTGATTTTATTTTGATAAAAGACAAATGTTGCTCTTTTGATCTTAATAATACGTTCTATGATAGCACCCCATTAGAGAATGGGTTTTATGTCTGAAACCAATCTATGTCTGTCTATAACATAAACACAAATCGGTTCCCTAGCATTGCCGTTTTGGGCCACAGAGGATCCAAAGGTTCCATAGTGATGGGCTTTTGAGCTCATTTGATTGTGAATCATATGACAAAAGAGAATCCTGCTTATTGGGCAAAACGAATAAGGCCTCTTTTAATGAACCAAATGAGAGGGCCAACGAATTATTGGGCCTTATACATACAGATGTGTGCGGCCCGATGAGCAACAGTGCTAGAGGAAACTTTAGTACTTCATTACTTTTACTGATGACTTTAGTATGCATGGCGATGTCTACCTAATAAGTCATAAGTCGGAATCCTTTGAAAAGTTCAAGGAGTTCCAGAATGAAGTACATAATCAAATTGACAAAAGTATTAGAGATCCTCGATCAAATCGCGGAGGAGATTTTTTTTTTTTTTTTTTCTTCGATCCGATCGCGGAGGAGAATACTTAAGTCAATAGATAAGTGATCATCTGAGAGAGTGTGAAATTGTTTCACAAGAATTGGATCTTATTGGATATGGTTCGATAGATGATGAGTCACAAAGATCTTCCATTGTCTCTTTTAGAGATATGCTCTAGAAATGTCTGAGTTTACACCAAATTGGGTTCCATCAAAATCAATTGCAAAGACACCACATATGATGTGGACTGGAAATGTTCCAATTTGTCTTTCTTAAAATTTTGGGGTTATAAGGCTTATGTAAAATGTTTAATAAGCTCGCACCCAAATCTGATAAGTGCTACTTCGGAAGGTTATCCTAAGGAAACCAAGGCTTACTACTTCCATAACCGTTCTATGAACAAAATGTTTGTTGTTAAGAACTGTGTTTTCTAGAGAAAAATTGTCTTTCCAAGAAGAACAGTGGGAGTGAAGTATATCTCGAAAATGTTCGAGAATCACAGGAGACCACTCGACCTGTTAAGGAAGAGGAGCAACTGGATCTACAAAGAGTTGTAGAACCTACACCTGTGGTGCCTAAAGTTCGCAGATCCGAAAGGATTGGTAACGATCACGAGAAATATGGATTTCTTATGACCGATTGTCATGACTTGTTGATCATTGACAATGACGAGCATGCGAATTTTGAAGAAGCAGTGTTGGGCCCGAACTCCGAAAAAAGGCTTAGAGCCGATAGATCCGAAATGGGATCCATGTCAGAAAACCAGTTATGGTACTTGGTAAATTCACCCGATGGTGTAAAAACCATTGAGGGTAGATGGGTCTTCAAAAGAAGATTGACATGGATGGATATATTAAGATATATAAAGCTAGTTTAGTGGCTAAAGGTTTCAAGCAAATCATGGTATTGACTATGATGAGACCTGTTTCCATTCGCTATGCTTAAATCCATTCGGATTATACTAGCAAATGCCATTTATCATGGTGATGATATTTGGCAAATGGATGTGATCCAAATAATGCTGGGAAAGAATGCAAACTTCATCGATCCATGTATGGATTGAAGCAAGCATCACGGAGTTGAAATCTTCGTTTTGATAAAGCTGTCAAAAGGTTTGACTTCATCAGGAACGAAGAGGAACCATGTGTTTTCAAGAGGACTAGTGGGAGTGTAGTTGCATTTCTCATTATGTATGTAGATGACATACTTATTCTCGGAAATGACGTTCTGTTGCTTTAGTTTTTGAAACTTGGCTCGGAAGTTGTTTTTCAATGAAAGGCGTGAAATTCTTGGAATAAGAATCTATAGAGATAGATTGGGTAGGCTAATTGGATCGTGTCAAGATGCTTATGGTGATAAGGTCTTGGACAGATTCAGTATGCATGATTCCAAGAAGGGCCTTATACCAATGTTTCATGGCATTAATCTTGGCAAGACGCAGTGTCCCCAGGCACAGGCTGAGCAAGAACATTTGAGTAGAATTCCCATGCGTAAGCAGTGGAATCTATCAAGAATGCCATGACCTGCACTCGTCCAGGTACTGCTTGTGTTCTAAGCATGACGAGTAGATACCAATATGATCCAAGTGAAAGTCACTAGGCAGTTACCAAGAATATTCTCATGTATTTGAAAAATACTGAGGATAGGAGCTTGGTGAACTAAGGAAGTAAGGATTTTTTTGTTGAGAGTGATTAGACGGACTAAGACAATTTCTGGTAGGAACCTGATTGTGTCTTGTGTCTATACTGCGGTGCGGTTTGTAGGAAAGGGTTCTAAACAAAGCATCACAGCCTGCGGTTTGTTGGAAAGGGTTCCAAGCAGAATGCCGCAGCCTCTCCCACGACCTAAGCATGAGTTTCACCCTCCTGCTGTAGGTATTGGAAATATTAAGATATGATCTTAATTCTAGTGGGAGTTGTAAAGGATTTAGTTATGTTATGATATTCATGCTGACATACTACGGTTATGTCAAAATGAAATTGTTTCATTTATTATTTGATTATTGGATAATCGAATAATAGTCCCAAGATAATTTATGACATTCTATAGGTCATCAAGTTGAGGACTTGATCATGAAACCCTATGAGAATTAAATGTCATAGATTATATTTGTCCCTGGTCGAGGTTGTTAATGTGGGACACTAGCAACCGCGAGAGACTGGCATGTGAGGTGACTGATGACTAAGTTTCATGGAGTCATTAATAAGAGTATTAAAGTCAATCACATGGATATATGTTGGAGAACATATGATTGGACATGACCCGCTAATGAGAACTCTACGAGATAACTATACAAGTGTCATAAGAGCTTCTCATTATGACTATAGAGTATAGTCCTTAGACCTGAGTTCATCATGATTTCTTACATGTGAATTGGTCCGTTTTGACTTTGTCAAACGTTATCCGTAAAAGGTGACTATAAAGGCATTGATTGGGCGCATCATGAAGTGTGTGAAGGAACAGAGGGATGGAACAAGATGGGATTTGTCCCTCCTGTATAGCAGGAGATAAATATCTCAGGGCCCATCGAAGATTTGATACTAAGAAATGTGTGGCCGCACTCAAACGAGCTGAATGTCAGCTGTTTGTCTTGTTAGTATAAATCGGAGTTCGATGAACATGATTTTGGTTGAATAAGGATGACACGGTTCTTGCCTTATGCCAGATCGGGATATAGCGACAAAGGGATTAAAGGAATAGATGATTCCAGTACAAGTGGGAGATTGTTGGGAATGTCCTGAAATCAGACTTGTAGTCACTCTAGTGATAGTTGTACTGTCGAGATTAGACATTCATATAATTCTAGGTGGTCATGACGTTTTGCTAGAAACCTCTGATGATCTATGAGTTATGAACTCATTACTAGTATTATATGATCCTACAGGGTCACACACCTAAGCAAGCTGGATGAGCTTTATGTGGGAATGATCATTAAGAGTAATGATCTAGGTAATGTGTATAAGATACACATTATATACGAGTTTAGAGGGTGTGTCGATCGACACAAAGAGTTGTGTCGATCGACACGAAGGCAGAACCGAAATAGTGATTTCGGTTTAATGACACAATTGATTCTGGTTTGGTTCAGAATTAATAGGGTTTTCTCAAGGGCCTATATATAGGATAATAGGCACGACCTTGATACCCAATCCTGTTAGTCGCAGCCACCTCTTTAGAACTCGGTGATCCCCAGGAGATCCGATTTCCGGTACTAGCATCCCGGCGGATTCCAGTTTGTGTGCGTGTGGACTAACGGTAGAGGCACAACGATTGAGGTGCTGATAATCTCGAATTCCCTGATCTATTCCGCTGCAAACTCCAGGTATAATCGAGATCCAGTTTTTCAGTTTATCCGTTTACAAACCCTAGATCCTAGGAAAAGGAACTGTAACGTAGGTGGATTAATAGAGATTAATCTGGATAACCTAGTACAAATTCCTACATAACGTTCTACTCCGCCATCTTCGTCATCATCGTCGTCCTCATCTTCCTCTTCGTCTTCATCAAACTCATCTTCGTTTCCTTCTGAATCCTCGAATATCACATCAAGACCACTATGAAGTGGGTCAATTCTTGTCAAATCGGTGGTTACCTCTGTAGGGATCGAAACTTCTTCGGTTCTTGCAGGTTGCACTGGGGGTTGATCATCATCAGCGTCAGCTGCTAACCCCCCGACAATTCGACCCTTTGGGTTAACTTTAATCACGGATAGCCAATTTTGATCCCGTCGTCCACGAGTACGAGGGTAAGGAATGAAGACTACTTGCTCTGCTTGGGATGCTAAAACAAATGGCTCAAACTTGTCAGTGTAGCTCCTATTTCCTTTTACATCAACAACTCCAACTTTGCTGGTTCTAACCCCGAGACCATTGGATGGATCAAACCAATCACAACGAAATAATACACTTTTCAAGTTCAACACACCAGCATACTCAATCTCAATGATTTCTTTCAAAATACCATAGAAGTTTGTATCGCCCGGGACATGAATACCATAATTTGCAGTGGCTTTATTTTGTCCATGTTGAAATGTGTGAAAAACAAAGCCGCTAGTACAATACATCTTACTCGTTTTTATGCTTGCAATGGGCCCCAAAACAAACTCATGTACCCATAATGGCCAACTTTGTCGAGATTTCTTCGCCACCTATTGTCAAATTGAAATAATTAGTATATATATATATATATATATAAGTAATACTAATATAACTCATGCATGGTTCTTACCTTCTCCCGCATCCAGCCAGCAAAATCACGTTCTATGTAAAATTGAACTTCTTCATCATTTAGTTCAGGAAATGCTTCTCGTATTTGGCCTTCTAACATTCTGTACACCCGTTAATTAGTTGTATATATATTCTCAATTAATATATATAAATATATACATATATATATACCTCTCATATGGCTGAAAGTAGTTACAATTTAGCATTATATACGTGTGGGCAGCTTGCATATGCTTGAAATCACACCACGTTGATTCCTTCACTTTTCCACCCATCCGACCTACATCACAGAAAACATCTAGTATACCCTCCAAGTGATATGTTCGGCCAACCCCACCATCGTCGTATCGTCTACGACGGGTTTTCTTAGTTTTCACGGTTTGGCTAAAGTAGTAAGTAGAGAAGTTTGATGTCTCCTCTGTCAAACTTCCAGCAATGATTGATCCCTCTACTCTTGCGAGATTTTTCGCCTTCATCTTCAAATGTTTGAAGAACCTTTCGAAGGGGTACATCCATCGAAATTGGACTGGACCACCCAAATCTAACTCATGTGGTAAGTGTACAACGAAATGTTCCATCACATCAAAAAAGGAAGGTGGAAATATCTTCTCTAAGTTGCAAATAGTGAGTGGAATGTCTGAATTCAACTTCGAGATTTCGTCCTTCATTAAGGTTCTGGCACATATGTCTCTGAAAAATGCTCCAATACCCAAAATGCCAATCCGGTCCGGATTAAGTTAATTAATACAGTTACAAAATACATGTATGTGTATATTAATAACCATAGATAAACGTAACACCTGCAATTGCCTCGTGTACATCCTGCGGTAAATGCTCTTGAAAGGCAAAAGGGAGTAGTCGCTGCATGAACACATGACAATCATGGCTCTTCATCCCAGAAAATTTCCCCCCTTGCTCAACACACCTTGAAAAAGTTGACACGTAGCCATCTGGGAACTTCACCCACTCCTTAACCCAGTTAATCAAAGCATTCTTCGCAACAGGTGATAGTCGGAAACTGGGAATATGTGCCCTACCATCTCCTGTTAGATGCAACTCAGGCCTTATGCATAAAGCCGCGAGATCCAGACGAGATTTCCGATTGTCTTTTGTTTTCCCTGCAACATTCAACAATGTGTGTATAATATTCTCAAAGTAATTTTTCTCCACATGCATGACATCCAAGTTGTGCCTCAGCAGATGCTCCTTCCAGTAAGGCAATTCCCAAAATATACTTTTCTTATGCCAGTTATGGTATACCCCATACCCAACAGGCATATTTGCTGGATTACTTTACCAATTACCTCCAACTTTTACAGTTTCTTCCACACCATATCCATCCATTTGTTCTTCCAACTCCTCACCTGAGAGGTAAACCAAGGGGGAGGTTTTAACAACTCGATTTCGAAATAACGTCCTACTCTTTCTATAAGGATGATCCCTTGGAAGAAAACGACGATGGCAGCCAAACCAGCAAGCTTTCCCTCCTGCTGACAATTGAAATGATTCGGTCTTATCTAAACAATAAGGACATGATAACTTTCCGTGCGTTGTCCATCCAGATAGCATACCATACGCCGGAAAGTCGCTTATCGTCCATATGAGGACAGCCTTCATGTTGAAGTTCTTACGGCTCGACGAATCAAATGTCCGTACACCAACATGCCACAACTGCTTTAGTTCCTGGATAAGAGGTTGTAGGAAGACATCAAGTGATCTTTTTGGATGCTTTGGCCCTGGAACCAAAATGCTGAGAAATAAAAATTCTCGATGCATACACATTTCCGGTGGGAGATTATATGGCGTCACTATGACTGGCCATAACGAATATTGCCTACCAGACATCCCAAAAGGACTAAACCCATCAGTGCAAAGACCCAAATACATATTTCTATGTTCTACAGCAAAGTCTGGATGTACCGTGTGAAAGTGTTTCCACGCCTTTGCATCTGATGGATGGGCGACCACCCCTTCCTCACAATCGTGTTCTGCATGCCACCTCATTGCCCCTGCTGTCTGCTCTGATTGATATAATCGCTTCAGCCTATCTGTTATTGGAAGGTACCACATACGCTTGAATGGAACTTTGATGCGACCACTAGTCTTCTTATATCTTGGATGAGAGCAAAAATGACATTCCTGCAGCTGAGCATCATCTTTCCAAAAAATCATACAATTATCAATGCAGACATCAATCATCTCAGACGGTAATCCAAGACTTGCTACCAATCTTTGTATCTCATAGTAACTCTCTGCAGAGTTATTACCCTCTGGCAAATACTCTTTAAACAATTCACCCCATTTATCCATGCAATTTTCACTAAGGTTATCTTCGCTTTTAATTGTCATCATCCTAGATGCTAACGACAATTTTGAAAGCCCTTCTCTACATCCTTCGTAGATAGGTTCGTTAGCAGCATCTAATATATCACAAAAATTTTTAGCACTCGGTTTTGGTTCTTCAAAAGTATTATCACTAAACGAAGCAGTAGTTTCTTGAAATGCATCATTGACCATAGCATTAAACCTATTCCCATCTGTATTTCCATATGCAGATTCATTAAAATTATCATGACCATACTGATAATTACTATCCTCATAATTACTACCACCTTCTACATTCCCACGATAACTCTTACTTGAACTACCCGGAACATTGACAACAAAATCCTCCCCATGCGAAAACCAAACATAGTAGTTAGGTAAAAACCCCCTCGTAAATAAATGTTTCCAAACAGTTCGCGTATCATGTGGAGCAAAGTTTTTGCATTTCACACAAGGACATAAAATTTTCATGTTACCGTCGTTGGTATATCCTGCGACAGCCCCTTGGTTGTTTATCGCCTGGGTCAAAAACTGGTCAAACCCTTCTCTAAATTCTCTAGACACTTCGCCAGTTTCTGGATCTTTACGGTTGTACATCCATGCTCGAACCACGTACACCTCATGATGCGAAGACATCTTCGATTAATTATCAAAATAATTTTTCTATTTAATAAATTTTAGAAAAAAAAATTTTCTCCTCGAATTGTTTTTACATTATGATTGGAATGTTTGTTGTGAATTCGTTCATCACACATCGGAGGTTTTTATAGAAAATTGGTTTGTTTTGCTACTAATTTGCGACATTTTTGCTTCTATTTTGCGACTCGTTTGCGACTAAATATTTTGCACCCATAGACAGGTAAGCATCATAAACACGTGTTGTAATAAATTCGTCGCCAAATGGTAGCAAATTTTATTTCGTCGCAAAACAGACGCTAATTAATCGCTATTATTACAAAATATCTTACCACGCAAAATCCTCGCAATATTTGCGACGATATTGCGGCGACTATGCGGTATCGACGCAAAATCATCGCAAATTTTGCGACGGTTTTGCATCCAAACAGACAAGTCGACGCAAAATCGTCGCAAATGTGTATTTATAGTTTGGTAAGTTATTACGACGAAACTTTTGTATTTATAGTTTGGTAAGTTAAGATTTAATTTGTACTTTTTTGTTATTAGTATTAATGTGTTAGGGTGACAAGTAAATTTTTGGAAACTTATATTAATATAATATTATGATATTTTAACATTATTTTATTATTTTAACATTACTAATTAACATCGATGTTCATAAACGTACGTACAATTGATAAATATATATATAGTACATTATTGCTTAAAAACTTAATACAAAATAAACTGCTAACATAAACACATATTTATTTTCATTTCTTTTATTGATGACGTAATGTATTACTCATCATCAATTTCTTCACCACCATCCGTTGTTGACCCTTCGTCAGATTCCTGGGATAACCAATTGTTTGGATTTCGATTAACACGACTACTACTACTTTCTTCGAAGAACGTTGTAGCCATGTTTTCTTTAGATATAACCTGTGAAATCAAATTCTTGAGTTATGTGTAAGGATACTACTTAATACAATACCTTTAAAATATATATTCTACTTAACTTACATTGCTTATATTCTTAAGAATAATGTTAAGATATGTTGTCGCCCTATCAAACTTAACAACTACAACCTCCTTTAGAACCAATATCGAACCCTCCTTTATGTGCGGCCCATATTTGTTATCAGATATGGCGGACCTATGAATGCTCGCTTGTACAGTCCCGGTAGGATCCTTCAAGGAAAACAAATAACATTTATCGATTACTAAATATATAATTTGTTAAAAACATCTTTTCTTATAACTTATATATACATTATATTTTACCTTTAGTATGACCATCGCGTCCCCCAATCCATTAGGTTCCATTTTATGAATCACTGCTACCACATATGGTACGTGACGCCATTGTGGTTTTATTTGATGCAACTCTTTTACCAGTGTCCACCCACGTGTGTGTCCACCTGTATATATTCAACGTAGAATGAGTAAAATATATATAAGTAAATGTCAATTAAACAATATACAAACTTTGAAATATAATTATTTCTGTTTCTTAATTACTAATATATATTAATAATAATAACATTTCATTATACCTGTTAATTTGTTCACATTTGCAATTGTCGTCTTCCAAAGGACATCGGTGAACAATGGATCTTCTGCCTCAACAACACAGTTAACCATCTGTACATGTCTCTCATAAGAATTGCATTCTTCCAGCATCAATTCTTCAAGTTTTTTCCTTGCCCGTTCTTCTGCTTATCTCCCACCAACCGGACCCGGAATCAAAGATCGATTGTTATCCATATTTGTTGAAGTATAGAATTTGTGAGATAATTAATGTGGATTTTATAGAATGTTCATTTCAGTTTGCGACTAATTTGCAACTATTTTCCAAAACTTTTGCGACTGATTTGCGGCTAAAATATTACACTCATAAACAAGTAAGAATCAATTAAAACGTTTCCTACGCAAATTTGCGACGGTTTTGCGACGGTTTTGCGAGTTTTTAACACTTTTCGTCGCAAATCTCTCGCAACTAGGACGCAAATTTGCGACGATTAAATTCCGTCGCAAATTTCTGTCGCAAAAGCACCTGTTTTCTTGTAGTGAGATATCAAAATCAACTATTTTAAAAAACAATTTCAAAAATACCACTGTTGAATTATTTATTTTCAATCATGCCACTATCACATGCACATTTGCGAACATGCCACATTTTTATAAAATATACGGATTATAAGGTTTTAAAACCTTATAATCCGTGGTTTCTAAAAAAGTCTGAAAATGTTAAGGAAAAACAAAATTTTTATAAACAGTGACACGCATGCAAACTATTTTCAATAGTGGCATGATTGTAACGAAGCGTTGCTTTAAAAGCCACATTGTGTTCACTGAGATCAGAGCGTTAAATGTGTTCAGTGATTCTCAATCATTGATTAATCTACTCAATTCCGATGGAGTGGTAAACGAGATGAAAAGCCTTCTTTTGACATTTGATGACTCCCTGAGTTCCTTTTCTTTATCTATCTGCTTTATAGATGTTTCCCGAATGGTTAATGTGGACGCCAATAGCTTGGGAAAATCAGCGCTACATTCGCCAACTTGTTCCTCCTTGTATGGATTTGTTCTTCCTAAGTAATGAAAATTGGTATGATAAAAAAAATAAAGTAATAACTTTTTGTTATATTTAGTTACTTCGGTTCGATTTTATTCATTAAAATATATACAGTAAAACCTCTATAAATTATTAATGTTGGGACTATGAAAATTTATTAATTTAGAGAGTTATTAATTTATCGATAAATTAATAATTATTAATTTAAAGAGAGATCTTTCTAATCCATGATTTTTTTGACAATTTTTTATATTTAAAATAAAAAATGTACGTAAAAGTTCATAAAAAAAACTTTTATTTGAGTAAGTTAATTGTTTATATATATTTTATATATTCATCTTACTCTATATATCTTATGTTATTAATCTCCACCATCATTATAAGATGAAAGCTAATAACCTATTTGACTATTTATAAGCAAAAACAAATTGTTTGCTACTTTGTTATTCACGATGAAACTGAAAAATGAGATAATCATAGTTTTAGAAGTATTTAATCATAAGAAAATAATTATCACATATATAATTCTTCAACTAGTTGAAGATTAAGTTTACAATACCATACATTTTGATGCAATAAGAAAAGTTAGAGTTTAGTTCCAACAAGATTCTAAATTTAAGAAGAAAATATATAACACTATGATCATACTTTACTAAACTATCTTATATTTATATATATGCGTATAAAATTTATAATTATTAATTTATACTATTATTGGGAACATATTGTACATAAGAGTTTGAAAAAAATATTCTCTTATCATTTTATCGAATTTTGCTAATTTTTACATTTGCCAGATTCTCGGGACCGGAGAATTTTATTAATTTATGGTGATTATTAATTTATAGAGTATTAATTTATAGACGTTCTACTGTATTCTTTTATTTTTTGTCGTCTATGTGAGCCACAAGACCGGCCCACTAGACAAATTGTATTTATTCCCTCACATGGGAGGGAGAGGTCGAACACTCGACCTTGAGGTGCCAAGATAAGTGGTCAGACCACTGCACTAACGTGCTCTCGGCTCATTAAAATATATACTTATAACACCACTAACTCAACATCTTTAAAAAATAGCTAATTTAAAATGACACTAATACCTAATTTAAAAAAGTACACTTACGGTCATTGTGTTTGAAGAACAGAACTTGAAGAACAATAATAGAAATGGTTTATGCTCACGTCTTATAAAAAATAAACATGCCTAAAAATCAAATTCTAGAAGATTGGAAAATATACTATTTGGATACTTTATAAAAAGAAAAAAGTACCTTATACAGAAGAAAAAAAGTTAATACAAATCTATATCAATCCATAACAATCAATAACAATCCAAATCTATACCGGTAGATTTGTCTACAACATTGATTTGTTTGACCATCTCTCCTTTACCAGCAAGGCTCCTGAAGTTTTCAGTTTTCATACTCTGGTCCACAGGTTTTTCTCGATAGGGGAGAAGCCGATTGAAGATTTGCCAAGGATTCCAGAAAATTGTACCCATTCTTTGAAGAATACTCACCATCTCTAGTTAAACCCCAACTTTTAGAATCCGCTCTTTGCAATGAAATTTTTATATCCAAAATCCACTGACTTGAAGCCACTTTTAAACAAGTTTCGACCATGGAGTATACTCATCCAAATGTAAGAGAGATGTTTACCAGGCCACATTGTAGGAAAGATGAGTTCTTGAAGTATCGATGGCAAAGTATCTTAATTTAAGAATTGTGTGAGTCATTGGACAAAACGGATGTTAAGTATCCTCCGAACCAAAATGGGTTATTTTCAAATACTCTCAAATTTTTGAAACTAAACCATTATTTGTGGATGCGAAAACCATCATCATAGATAGCACAGAAAGAAAAGCAGCACAATACCGGTTTACTCAATTTCAATGAAACAGCAACGTATTTAACCCAAACCGTAACCGAAGACCACGCGGCCATAGCTAACACAGATCTCCATCACGATCAAGACCCAACGGTCCAGATCTATTCCCTCTCCATCTCCTTCTTCTCTAAAGAAGAAAAATATTATTCTGAAATCTTCGAAAAAGCCGATCGGGAGAAGAAAACAAAATTCAACGACCGTCCGGTAACTGTCTAGCTCCGTTCTGGCGATTCATCTTCTCCGATCAGATCTGGTAACTCTCCCTTTTACCGATTTGGAATTTGTGTCCCTTTCGCGATTCTTTGTAACGTTGATTGTTTTTGCCTACCAGTGATTTGTTTGTCCGCTATTACTTGACGATGGCTGCTCCTCCTGCTAGAGCTCGGGCTGATTACGATTACCTCATTAAGCTTCTGTTGATCGGAGACAGCGGTAGGTTTCTTCCTTCAAATCGTAATCCTTCAATTGATTCTCGCGATTTCTCTTTGTTGATATGCTTTAAGTTTTGTTTCCGCTTACGAATTCGTCGTAATGGGATTTAGTAACACCTCTTAGTTACGCAGATTCGAGTTTCATCAGCTTCAAATTTTGAGTTCTTATAGAGAATTCCGAGACATTGGATTTAGTGTGCTTAAACGAGTTTTGAATTCGATTTCCCGCACTTGCGAGAATATGATGATCTTCCTAGTTTGGTATTATGCTAGAGTATAGAGAATGTACAAATGAATGCTCCCTTGTTTTGGTAACTATTTAACTATACTCTCTAGATCTTGTTGTTCCAAATGGTTTAGATTAGTCTTACCTTTGTATGTGTAAAACCGCCTTTCCTTGAGCCGGATTGATCGAATATTCCTTTTGTTGATTGACTATGTTCAGTTCATGGATTATTCAAAAGCTTCTGCTTTATCTAACTTTCTCATGTATTACATGTACCAGGTGTGGGTAAGAGTTGCCTCCTCTTACGTTTCTCGGATGGCTCGTTTACCACCAGTTTCATTACTACTATTGGGTATGATTATGTCTTCATTGCATGACACTGTTGTTATCAATTGCTCGATGTAGTTGTTTGTTCCCACTCAAGTTGGATTTTTTGTTGTTGTTGACAGAATTGATTTCAAGATACGGACTATAGAGCTGGATGGGAAGAGAATTAAGCTGCAAATCTGGGATACTGCTGGACAGGAGCGGTTCCGGACAATCACAACTGGTCTCTCTTCTATTTTGCTTTAGAATACGCCATATGCTTTGGTTATGCATTCTTGCCTTCCTCACTATGGGGGAAATCTCTAAGTGTCAACTAATTGGTTTGTTCTTATTGCAGCATACTATCGCGGTGCCATGGGTATTTTGCTTGTGTATGATGTGACCGATGAATCATCTTTCAACAGTAACTACTTTCTTCACTTTTAACTTGCCAGTTTAATTAGTTCTACTGTGCAACTACCAAACTTTTGCAACTGTTCTAAAGTTTATATTCTTCCATCTGTTAGGATTAGTATTTTCAAGTCAACTAATTTGCTCTTTTCTCTATCCTTTGCTTTCTGAATTTCAGACATCAGGAACTGGATCCGTAACATTGAGCAACACGCTTCTGATAATGTCAACAAGATTTTAGTGGGGAACAAGGCTGATATGGATGAAAGCAAAAGAGTCTCTCTCTCTCTCTCTACCCTTCCCTTGTATCTTCCTGCTTATTTATTGCATGATTTTGTTTGGCTAATACACCGAATGGTTTTCTTTTTTTCAGGCTGTGCCCAAATCTAAGGGCCAAGCTCTTGCAGATGAATATGGAATGAAGTTTTTTGAAACTGTATGTTGTGGTTTTTGTTTTACTTAAAAAAATATATAAAGGCAAATGTCTAAATTTTTTTCATTTAGTTAATGTTGACGAGTTTACTATTGCAGAGTGCCAAGACAAACTTAAACGTTGAGGAAGTTTTCTTTTCAATTGGTAAAGACATTAAGCAAAGACTTTCAGATACCGATGCAAGGGCTGAGGTTTGTTCGAGCATTAGAATTCATTTTCACTGTCATCATGTACATTGCAATTAGGTACATTCCACATTTTAGTATGTGCATCAACCGTTTTAATGTCGATTTTTAATATCCTTTTGCAGCCACAAACAATCAAAATGAACCAATCCGACCAAGGTGCAGGGACATCACAAGCTACACAGAAATCAGCGTGTTGTGGTTAGTATAAACCGAGTCCACGACACCATCAAAGGAGAGAACCAGGCTACTACTGCAAGCGAAAAACATGGTATTGTTTTTACCTTTGGAAAGACAAAAACAAAAAAAGGAAATCTTTTATGTTTTTCTAAATGAGATGGTGTTTCTTCGTATTCTTTAACTTTCATCCTTTCCATTAACGGTATAGTCTGAAGGATACAATTCGTAATCCAAATTCCTTGTATGGATTCTCTCTAACATCAGATATGACTTATCATAATATCAGTTTATCTCACTCACTCACACCAACTATCTTTTCTAATTGATCATTCTGTGAATCTGGTACGACTTTATATCTCCATTTTAAAGATTGAATGGGTTTAAATCTTTTATTAATACAATGAATTTGTGTTGGCATACATTACATACAGAAAGAATGAAAATAATGTTTTGTAAATTACATAAAGAATTTCAAAACCTAACTAGAGACAAAAACACACAAACAAAAAACTAATTTGCAAACTTCAATGTGGAACCAAAGTCTTTGCAAGTATATATACAATATCATTCTCCAACGGAGTTAAATTCAAATCCAAGCACAAATCCCTCTTGCTGCTATTGCATCGATTCAAAACTGGTCTAGTGTAAACCACAGAAGAGATAACCGATGGTTCGGATATCATGCTCGCCCTATGCTTTCGCATGTGACCGCCTAGAGCTTGACCGGTCCCAAACATTTGACTGCAGATTGAACACTTATGCATATCATTCCCATTGTTACGATGCTTCACCTGTTCATGGTCAACGCTCAGCTTAGGTTTCTTGTGGCTAGCTCTATGACCTCCGAGAGCTTGGAACGAATCAAATTTCCGGTTACACGTTTTGCATTCAAAGTGGTTGTCGTTGGTTTTGCTTCCTGTAGATTTGTTTACAACATTGATTTGTTTGACCACGAAACTCCGAGATAACATCATTAGACTTTTTACTATGTCTTTATGTTTGATGGATTCTTCATAATCAGAACGGTCTCTCTTCATATTTTCGGTTGATTATATTTCTATAAGAGAAAAGAGCAAAGATAGAACGAAGTAAAGATTTTGTTATGAAGATTTTGAGAGGGATGTAATATTTATAAGCATAATAGACAAAGTTTAAGAGGTTTTGACTTCTTCGTTTTTATTGGACCAGAAAAAGTCGTTTAAGTTATTCAAATAAATTAAGCAGCATTACTGATTTGACGCATGCTAAATATATCCACTATCACAAGGCACATTTTTGTTGTTAAATAGAAAATAAGTCTCTTGGAACTGCGTCAAATATATTTATTATCAACAAAAACAATTTTACTAGTGCACATTTTCATGTTGGTTTCTTCTAACTTTATTAAGCAAGCACACACGTGATTCTTTTATTGACTCTACGGCGCAAATGAGCACGTGCAGATTAACTAATGAAGAAAGTCAAATGATTGAATTTCCAAAAGTCATACAAGTTACAACTGTTTTTCACCTACCTAGACTATGTCTATATAGATATACGTATATGAAGTGTGCACCGCAGCCGCATTGTATTTGTAAACATATATACCCGTGAGACGTCAATACGTCATCAATGATGAAATTATGACGGCTTATAAGTTATTAAACCGATTTAGATTGTGATTTGTTAGACTTTTAGATTAGAGATGGTTAATGGTGAAAGAGTACATCTGAACGAAGGTATACGGTTTTGGACAAACGATCGAGTTTCCTATCTGATAATAAAAACATGGTTTGTTCTATTAGTGAAAGTAAGGAGAAACAACTAAGTGTTGCAAAGACTTCTGTTCAAACAGAGTCTTTGCCTTCTACCAAAACGCAGCATCTTGATCAAGACAGAGTCTGTGTGTTTGGCCCAACAACGAGAAAGCCCACAGAACAAAAGGAGACAAGAAAGTCTTCATCTTCACCGATAACGGTAATCTTATCTAGATCGTCATCGGATTCACTATACTTTAGTAAAGACAAAGGAGCATTCATGCCAGCTACGGAGGTACGGTTTGGGTCCTTGCCGTTAGAGATTAATCAAGTAAGATGATGACAAGTGGATCTATGCTTTATGCTTTAGGGTTTTGGGATTTAGCTATATAAGGCAATCTCTTGTATTCAGTATTATTCAGTGAAATAAAATCTAAGTTTTCATTCAATAACTTTCTCTTTATTGAGCTATAAGCTCAACTTTCATGGTATCAGAGCCATGGATTCTTCCATGGAGCTCTACTCTGTTTCGTCTTTGAATATTACGAATTGTGTGACCGTTAAACTCACACAGGGTAACTATATCTTGTGGAAATACCAATTTGAAACCTTCTAGTCTGGTCAAAATCTTCTGGGATTTGTTACAGGTTCTCTCCCATGTCCTGTGTCTACTCTTGCTGTACCGGGTATTGATGGCTCAAACACTCATGTCTCAAACCCAGACTATGCTACTTGGCTTCGATCTGATCAGGTGGTAAAATCATGGTTGATTGGTTCGTTGTCTGAAGATGTGTTGAGTCTGGTTGTTGGCTGTCCCACTGCTCAAGATGTGTGGTTAGCTCTCGCAACTCACTACAATAGGGTATCATCTTCAAGGCTCTTTGATCTTCAGAGGCGTCTTCAGACCATCACAAAGCATGAAAAGACCATGGCTGAATATCTCCGAGAAATCAAAACCATATGTGATCAGCTCAACTCTATTGGTCATCCTGTAAGTGAAAAAGCTCAAATTTTTGCTGCTATTCATGGTTTAGGAAGGGATTATGAACCTATCATCACTGTCTTAGAGAGTACTATGGATGAACAGCCTGGACCTAGCTATGAAAATGTAGTGTCTAGGTTGATTGGGTTTGATGATAGGATTCAAGGATATACAGTCTCCTCTGATGTTACTCCTCATTTGGCCTTTATGGTTTCTCAACAAGATAATACATCTCAGTCCTACACGAATAGAGGTAGAGGATCTTATAGAGGTTCAAACAGGGGAAAAGGCTCTTATTCTACTCAAGGTCGTGGTTTTCATCAACAAAACTCAGCCTCCTCTGGATCATCTTCCTATGGTGGTTCATCTTATAGTGGTTCTTCAGTTGGTTCAGTAGGTAATAGTTCCAAACCTCAATGTCAGATCTGTGGTAAAAGAGGACATGTTGCTTTGGATTATTGGAATCGCTTCAATAAAGTCTATCAGTCGGATCAAGGTCTTCCTTCTGCTTTTGCGACTATGCGTATCACTGATGTCATTGAGTTGTCTGGTCAGGAGTGGTTCCCAGATACTGGTGCCACAGCCCATGTGACGAATTCTCCGCAGCATCTTCATCAAGCCTTGCCATATAATGGAAATGATTGTGTTATGGTGGGGGATGGCAATTTCCTTCCCATAACTCACACTGGTTCAACAACTATGCCCTCTACTTCAGGTAATCTCCCTCTAAATGATGTGCTTGTTTGTCCGAGCATTGCTAAATCATTGCTCTCTATTTCAAAGCTTACTTGTGATTACCCATGCTCCTTTGAATTTGATTGTGATGGGGTACTTGTTAAGGACAAGGCAACACATAAAGTTCTCACACTGGGAAGAAACAGTGATGGGCTATATGCGTTGGAGGATCCTACCCTGCAAGTGTTCTTCTCTAGCAGACAAAAGATGGCAAGTGAAGATACATGGCATAGGCGTTTAGGACATCCCAATGCTCAAGTCCTTCATCAACTATCAACCAATAAAGCTATTTCTATCAGCAGGAAGAGTATCCAAGGAGTTTGTGAAGCTTGCAGCCTGGGAAAGAGTAGCTGATTACCGTTTTCCTCCTCTATGTTTGTTTCATCTAGACCTCTAAAAAAGATTCATAGTGATCTCTGGGGACCTGCACCTGTTGTGTCAGGCCAAGGGTTTAGATTCTATGTAATCTTTGTAGACAATTGGTCTCACTTCACTTGGTTTTATCCTCTCAAGTTTAAATCAGATTTCTTTACAGTCTTCTTGAAGTTTCAGAATCTGGTTGAAAATCAATTTAATTGCAAAATTGGTTCCTTTCAATGTGATGGGGGTGGTGAATTTACTAGCTCTAAGTTTCTTCATCATCTAGAGAAGTGCGGGATACAACAATATATCTCATGTCCTTATACCCCTCAGCAAAATGGAATTGTTGAGAGGAAACATAGGCATTTGGTGGAGCTGGGGCTTTCTATGATGTTTGAGAGTAAACTACCACAAAAGTATTGGGTTGAAGCTATGAATACCTCAAACTTTCTGATCAACCTTCTTCCTACAACGGTTCTACCCTTCAAGCACAATCCTTACCAGCAATTATTTGGTAAAACCCCTGATTATACATCTCTTCGGATTTTTGGTTGTGCTTGCTTTCCTACATTAAGGGATTATGCTCAGACTAAGTTTGATCCCAGGAGTCTAAAGTGTGTTTTTCTAGGGTATAATGATAAGTACAAAGGATACCGGTGCTTATATCCCCCTACATGAAGGGTGTACATAAGTAGGCATGTGATATTTGATGAGCAAGTGTTTCCTTTTGCCAATGTCTACAGATTGTTACATCCCTTGTCATCAACTCCTCTTACTACTGCTTGGCTTCAGGGGTTCCCATCAACTTCAGTACCTTCTAAAGACACAACACCTGCTTCGACCTCATCCAGTTCAGGTTCTGTGTCATCTCTATCTAGTTTGATTCCTCTTTCTAGTAATCCTTTTGCTCTGCTTCAAGATCTTCTTGAAAATGATGAGACTTCTGGAAACTCTGGGTATAGTTCTTCTACTTTTGATGAATCCACATGAGGAAATGAGAATTCAGGAGTGAGTAGCTCTCCTCCTGTTCAAACAGAGGAGACTCCTGGAGATAGTGGTCTGTCTTGTTGGAATTCGTTCAGGTTTTACCGGATTAATCTCTATTAATCAACCTAAGTGACAATTCCTTTTCCTAGGATCTAGGGTTTGTAAACTATGAATCTGACAAGAACGGATCTCGAATATACCTGGAGTTTATGCAGCGGAATATGATCAGGGATTCGAGATCTAGAGCGCCCCAAGTGTTGCGCCTCTACTGATATTCCACACGCACACAAACTGGAATCCGCAGGGATGCTAGTGCCTGGACTCGGATCTCTCTGGGATTCTACGTTTTCAGAGGCGGCTATGGACTTTTTTTAGTTGCTAGGTTTTCGTGCCTCATATCCTATATATAGGCACGTGAGAAAACCTAATCTTCTAGGAAATAAACCGGTTCAAATTAAGTCAGAAAACCGAAATCCCTATTTCGATTATTGACCCGTGTCGATCGACACTACTCTTTAGTGTCGATCGACACCATCTTTAAAACCATGTTTCTAATGTGTATCATATACACATGTCGATCGACACCACACTATGGTGTCGATCGACACAACCTCTTAAACATGTTTCTTATGTGTATCAAATACACATCATTTGGATCATTACATTAATGATCATTCCCACATCAAGTGAATCCAGCTTACTTAGGTGTGTGACCCTGTAGGATCATATAATACTAGCAATGAGTTCATAACTCATAGATCATGACTAGTCTCTAGCAAAACGTCATGACCACCTAGTATCATATGAATGTCTGATCTCGACAATACAACTATCACTAGAGTGAATACAAGTGTGATTTCAGGACATTCCCAACAATCTCCCACTTGTACTGGAATCAACCATTCCCATAATCCCTTCGTCTTTATATCTCGATATGGCATAAGGCAAGAACCGTGTCATCCTTATTACAGCCATTATCATGTTCATCGAACTCTGATTTATACTGATTAAAACAAACGACTGACAATCACCTCGTTTGAGCGCGGCCACGCATTTCTCAGTATCAAATCTTCGATGGGCCCTGAGATATTTATCTCCTGTTATATAGGAGGGACAAATCCCATCTCGTTCCATCCCTGTTCCTTCACACACTTCATGATACGCCCAATCAATGCCTTTATAGTCACCTGTTACGGATAACGTTTGACAAAGTCAAAGCGGACCAATTCATATGTAAGAAATCATGATGAACTCAGGTCTAGGGACTATACTCTATAGTCGTAATGAGAACCTCTTATGACACTTATATAACTATCCTGTAGAGTTCTCATTAGCGGGTCATGTCCGATCATATGTTCTCTAACATATATCTATGTGATTGACTTTAATACTCTTATTAATGACTCCATGAAACTTAGTCATCAGTCACCTCACACGCCAGTCTCACACGGTTGTTAGTGCCCACTTTAACAACCTTGACAAATATAATCTATGTCATTTATCATTTATAGGGTTTCATGATCAAGTCCTCAACTTGATGACCTATAAAATGCCATAAATTATTTTTGGGACTATTATTCAATTATCCAATAATCAAATAATATATGAAACAATTTCATTATGACATAACCAAAGTATGTCTACATGAATATCATAACATCACTAAATCCATTACAACTCCCACTAGAATTAAGATCATATCTTAATATATCCAATACCTACAGCAGGAGGGTGAAACTCATGCTTAGGTCGTGGGAGAGGCTGCGGCGCTCTGCTTGGAACCCTTTCCAACAAACCGCAGGCTGCGATGCTTTGCTTAGAACCCTTTCCAACAAACCGCACCGCAGTATAGACACAAGACATAATCAGGTTCTGACCGGAAATCGTTTTTGTCCGTCTAACCACTCTCAACAAAAACCATTACTTCCTCAGTTCACCAAGCTCTTATCCTTAGTATTTCTCAAATACTTGAGAATATTCTTGGTAACTATCCAGTGACTTTCACATGGATCATATTGGTATCTACTCGTCATGCTCAAAATACAAGCATCATCTAGACGAGTACAGGTCATGACATTTATGATAGGTTCCACTGCAAAAGTTTGGGAATCCTACTCAAACGTTCTTGCTCAGCTAGTATCTAGGAACACTGCGTCTTGCCAAGATTAATGCCATGAGTCATTGGTATGAGGCCCTTCTTGGAATCATGCATACTGAATCTGTCCAAGACCTTATCACCATAAGCATCTTGACACGATCCAATTAGCCTAACCAATCTATCTCTATAGATTCATATTCCAAGAATGTACGCGGCTACTCTCATGCCTTTCATTGAAAAACAACTTCCGAGCCAAGTTTCAAAAACTAAAGCAACGGAACGTCATTTCCGAGAAGTAGTATGTCATCTACATACATAATGAGAAATGCAACTACACTCCCACTAGTCTTCTTGTAAACACATGTTACCTCTTCGTTCCTGATGAAGTCAAACCTTTTGACAACTTTATCAAAACGAAGATTTCAACTCCGTGATGCTTGCTTCAATCTATACATGGATCGATGAAGCTTGCATTCTTTCATCTGCCAAATCTCATCACCATGATAAATGGCAGTTGCTAGGATTATCCGAATGAATTTAAGCATAGCGACTGAGAATAGGTCTCTTCATAGTCATACCATGAATTTGCTTGAAACCTTTAAGCCACTAATCTAGCTTTGAATATCTTGATATTCCCATCCACGTCAATCCACTCAATGGGTTTTACGCCATCGGGTAAATCTACCAAGTACCATGCTTGGTTTTCTGACATGGATCCCATTTCGGATCCAGCGGCTCCAAGCCACTTTTCGGAGTCCGGGCCCAACACTGCTTCTTCAAAATTTGCAGGCTCGTTATTGTCAATGATCAACAAGTCATGACAATTGGTCACAAGAAATCCATATTTCTCGTGATCGTTACGAATCCTTTCGGATCTGCGAACTTCAGGCACCACAGGTGTAGGTTCTACAACTCTTTGCAGATCCAGCTACTTCTCTTCCTTAACAGGTCGAGTATTCTCCTGTGATTCTCGAACATCTTCGAGTTTTACTTCACTCCCACTGTTCTTCTTGGAAAGACAATCTTTCTCTAGAAAACATTGTTCTTAGCAACAAACACTTTGTTCTTAGAACGGTTGTAGAAGTAGTAAGCCTTAGTTTCCTTAGGATAACCAATCGAAGTAGCATTTATCGGATTTGGGTGCAAGCTTATTAAACATTTTAAATAAGCCTCACAACCCCAAATTTTAGGAAAGACAAATTGGAACATTTCCAGTTCACATCTCATGTGATGTCTTTTCAATTGATTTTAATGGAACCCTATTTAGTGTAAACTCAGACATTTCTAGAGCGTATCCCTAAAAGAGATAATGGAAGATCTGTGTGACTCATCATTGATCGAACCATATCCAATAAGGTCCGATTACTCCTCCGGAAACTCCAATCCATTAGCGCGTTCCAGGAGGAATGAGCTGTGAAACCATTCCAAACTCTCTCAGATGATCACTTATCTATTGACTCAAGTATTCTCCTCCGCGATCGGATCGAAGAAAAATTCTCCTCCGCGATTTGATCGAGGAGCTCTAATACTTTTGTCAATTTGATTATGTACTTCATTCTAGAACTCCTTGAACTTTTCAAAGGATTCCGACTTATGACTCATTAGGTAGACATAGCCATGCATACTAAAGTCATCAGTAAAGGTAATGAAGTACTAAAAGTTTCTTCTAGCACTGTTGCTTATCGGACCGCACACATCTGTATGTATAAGGCCCAATAATTCGTTGGCCCTTTCATTTGGTTCATTAAAAGAGGCCTTAGTCATTTTGCCCAACAAGCAGGATTCACTCTTCTCACATGATTCATAATCAAATGAGCCCAAAAGCCCATCACTATGGAACCTTTGAATCCTCTGTAGCCTAAATGACAATGCTAGAGAACCGATTTGTGTTTATGTTATAGACAGGCATAGACTGGTTTAAGACATAAAACCCATTCTCTAATGGGGTGCTACCATAGAACATATTATTAAGATCAAAAGAACAACATTTGTCTTTTATCAAAATAAAATCATTCAAAATCATACAAGAAATTGAAATGACATTTCTGCTCTTAGCAGGTACATAATAGCAATTATTCAGTTTCTAAAACCAAGCCTGAAAGCGACCACAAATGGAAACTTCCTACAGCTAATGCAGCAACCCTTGCTTCATTCCTGTTGAACATCTCCATTTGTCCCTTCTTCAACGTTCTATTGTTGCTCAGGCTCTGCATATTTAAACAAATATGAGCACCACAACCGGTATCTAATACCCATAAGATAGAACTTGAAGTAACATAAATACCTGAAGAAGTCTCATACATCTTCGTTATTTCCATAGAATCTTCCATGTATTTCTTGCATTTTCTCCTCCAATGCCTTGGCTCCTCACAATAGCTGCATGTATCATCATCAGATGGGCCAGACTTGGGTTTAGTGATAGACTCGGGCTTGTCCTGATTCATAATCTGGACGGCCTTTCTATCACCCTTGTCTTTACCAGGTTTCTGAAACCTTTTGCCCTTCTCGATGTTAATCTCATCCATTTTGAGCATATCATGCAGCTCAGTCAACATCTTCGTCAAGCCATTCCTGATATAGTCCTTGATGAACTTATCATAGCTCGAGGGCAGTGACTGCAGGATGATGTTAGTAGCCAACTCATGGCTAATGGGACAATCCAGTCTCCTCTGGTTATCAATATAACCCATCATCTTTATGATGTGAGGACTCACTGGAGCATTCTCTGGTAGCTTGCACTCAACTAGAGATTTAACCGTCTGGTATCTCTCAGTTCGAATCTGCTCCTGAAACATAGCTTTCAGGCTAGTGACTATCTCGATAGGCGATTCCACGTTCTCATATTGCCCCTGCAATTCAGAGTTCATGGTATCCATCATCAGACGGCGCACATCGACCATATCATAATAATGCTTATTCCTAGCATCATATACTGCATGTGAGGCATTGGACCTTAGTTTCTCGGGGAAAGCTTTCTCAAGGACATAGTTCTTTCTCTCCTGCTTGAGAACAATTCTCAAGTTCCGATACCAATCAAGGAAGTTGGATCCATTTAACTTGTCCTTCTCAAGGACGGATCTCAACGAGAAAGAGTTCTGATTAGACATAACTGAAATAAGAAAAGGAAAATTCAGTTATGATATTCAGGAAATGAGAAATCTTAACAATTAAGAGAACTCGCATTATATTCAAAAACAATGTTTCCTCAAATGAATATAATGATCCAAGATCCATATTTCACCAAAACCCGAGCAAGCCACTGGCTGTTACTCAAATCTTGACTAATATAGGTAAGCAACACTTTGCTAATCATATCCAATATGACTCTTGGTTGTGGATAAGACATCTAATGTTTTATCCACCTGATGTCTATGGGCCCAGAACTTCTGATAGCCCATTCAAGTAAACCAATCTCTTCAGTCATGTAATAGTTGATGCCATGCACTGCAAGACCATCAACACAATTACCTACTGCCTTACTCATGTAACTGCGGACACCTTGCACTGCAAGCGCATCACGCAATGAAATGAGTCTTGACAGTTGACAAGATCGGGAAGACATCCAGAACACTTGATATTTAGTTGAGGAACTGAACTTTCAATCCTAATACATATCACATATGCATTCAGGAATCCAATCTCATTAAATCTGGTTCGGTTATTAGATTTAAGGTTTACTAACCATAATCTTAGTAGGCTGTCGATCGACACTACCTTAGTGTCGATCGACACTTACCTCTCTGTCTCAGTTCATCAAAAACCGATCAATCCAATTGAACCGGATTTGATAACTGACACAAAATTTCAATAACCGGTTCTGAAGGAATTCGTTCAGGTTTTACCAGATTAATCTCTATTAATCAACCTATGTGCAATTCCTTTTCCTAGGATCTAGGGTTTGTAAACAACAATCTATAAGAACCGATCTCGAATATACCTGGAGTTTTGCAGCGGAATTGTTTCAGGAATTCGAGATTAGCTGCACCTCAATCGCTGTGCCTCTGCAGTTGATCCACACTCACGCAAATAGGAATCCGGCAGGGATGCTAGTGCCTGGAACGGATCTCTTGGGAAAATAGGTTTTCAGAAACGGCTGTGTGTGTAAAAAAAAAACCCTCTTTGATTTTCGTGCCCTATAACATATTTATAGGCATGCGAAAAACCTAATTGAACCAGTAAACAAACCGGTTCAAATCGAGTCATTAAACCGAAATCTTTATTTCGGTTCAGGCCTCGCGTCGATCGACACACTCTGGTTGTGTCGATCGACACGTTCTAAAACCTCCTAAATAATGTGTATCAAATACACATCATTTGGATCATTACATTAATGATCATTCCCCTAAAGTGAATCCAATTGCTTAGGTGTGTGACCCTGAAGAATCATATAATACTAGCAATGAGTTCATAACTCATTGATCATCATTGGTTTCTAGCAAAACATTATGACCACCTAGTATCATATGAATGTCTAATCTCGACACTACAACTATCACTAGAGTGACTACAAGTCTGATTTCAGGACATTCCCAACAATCTCCCACTTGTACTGGAATCATCTATTCCTTTAATCCCTTTGTCGCTATATCCCGATCTGGCATAAGGCAAGAACTGTGTCATCCTTATTCAACCAAAATCATGTTCATCGAACTCCGATTTATACTAACAAGACAAACAGCTGACATTCAGCTCGTTTGAGTGCGGCCACACATTTCTTAGTATCAAATCTTTGATGGGCCCTGAGATATTTATCTCCTGCTATACAGGAGGGACAAATCCCATCTTGTTCCATCCCTCTGTTCCTTCACACACTTCATGATACGCCCAATCAATGCCTTTATAGTCACCTTTTACGGATAACGTTTGACAAAGTCAAAGCGGACCAATTCACATGCAAGAAATCATGATGAACTCAGGTCTAAGGACTATACTCTATAGTCGTAATGAGAATCTCTTATGACACTTGTATAGCTATCTTGTAGAGTTCTCATTAGCGGGTCATGTCCGATCATATGTTCTCTAACATATATCTATGTGATTGACTTTAATACTCTTATTAATGACTCCATGAAACTTAGTCATCAGTCACCTCACATGCCAGTCTCTCGCGGTTGCTAGTGTCCCACTTTAACAACCTCGACCGGGGACAAATATATAATCTATGACATTTAATTCTCATAGGGTTTCATGATCAAGTCCTCAACTTGATGACCTATAGAATGTCATAAATTATCTTGGGACTATTATTCGATTATCCAATAATCAAATAATAAATGAAACAATTTCATTATGACATAATCGTAGTATGTCAGCATGAATATCATAACATAACTAAATCCTTTACAACTCCCACTAGAATTAAGATCATATCTTAATATATCCAATACCTACAGCAGGAGGATGAAACTCATGCTTAGGTCGTGGGAGAAGCTGCGGCATTCTGCTTGGAACCCTTTCCAACAAACCGCAGGCTGTGATGCTTTGCTTGGAACCCTTTCCAACAAACCGCACCGCAGTTTAGACACAAGACATAATCAGGTTCCTACCAGAAATTGTCTTAGTCCGTCTAATCACTCTCAACAAAAAATCCTTACTTCCTTAGTTCACCAAGCTCCTATCCTCAGTATTCTACAAATACGTGAGAATATTCTTGGTAACTGCCCAGTGACTTTCACTTGGATCATATTGGTATCTACTCGTCATGCTTAGAACACAAGCAGTACCTGGACGAGTGCAGGTCATGGCATTCTTGATAGATTCCACTGCTTACGCATGGGAATTCTACTCAAATGTTCTTGCTCAGCCTGTGCCTGGGGACACTGCGTCTTGCCAAGATAAATGCCATGAACCATTGGTATAAGGCTCGTCTTGGAATCATGCATACTGAATCTGTCCAAGACCTTATCAACATAAGCATCTTGACACGATCCAATTAGCCTACCCAATCTATCTCTATAGATTCTTATTCCAAGAATTTTACGCCTTTCATTGAAAAATAACTTCCGAGCCAAGTTTCAAAAACTAAAGCAACAGAACGTCATTTCCGAGAATAAGTATGTCATCTACATACATAATGAGAAATGCAATTACACTCCCACTAGTCTTCTTGTAAACACACGTTTCCTCTTCGTTCCTGATGAAGTCAAACATTTTGACAGCTTTATCAAAACGAAGATTTCAACTCCGTGATGCTTGCTTCAATCTATACATGGATCGATGAAGCTTGCATTCCTTCCCAGCATTATTTGGATCACATCCATTTACCAAATATCATCACCATGATAAATGGCACTTGCTAGTATAATTCGAATGGATTTAAGCATAACGAATGGAAACAGGTCTCATCATAGTCAATACCATGATTTGCTTGAAACCTTTAGCCACTAAATTAGCTTTATATATCTTAATATATCCATCCATGTCAATATTCTTTTGAAGATCCATCTACCCTCAATGGTTTTTACACCATCGGGTAAATTTACCAAGTACCATAACTGGTTTTCTGACATGGATCCCATTTCGGATTTATCGGCTCCAAGCCATTTTTCGGAGTTCGGGCCCAACACTGCTTCTTCAAAATTCGCATGCTCGTCATTGTCAATGATCAACAAGTCATGACAATCGGTCATAAGAAATCCATATTTCTTGTGATCGTTACCAATCCTTTCGGATCTGCGAACTTTAGGCACCACAGGTGTAGGTTCTACAACTCTTTGCAGATCCAGTTACTCCTCTTCCTTAACAGGTCGAGTAGTCTCCTATGATTCTCGAACCTTTTCGAGTTTTACTTCACTCCCACTGTTCTTCTTAGAAAGACAATCTTTCTCTAGAAAACACAGTTCTTAGGCAACAAACATTTTGTTCACAGAACGGTTGTGGAAGAAGTAAGCCTTGGTTTCCTTAGGATAACCTTCCGAAGTAGCACTTATCAGATTTGGGTGCGAGCTTATTAAACATTTTACATAAGCTTTACAACCCCAAATTTTAGGAAAGACAAATTGGAACATTTCCAGTCCACATCTTATGTGGTGTCTTTGCAATTGATTTTGATGGAACCCTATTTAGTGTAAACTCAGACATTTCTAGAGCGTATCTCTAAAAGAGATAATGGAAGATCTTTGTGACTCATCATCTATTGAACCATATCCAATAAGATCCAATTCTTGTGAAATAATTTCACACTCTCTCAGATGATCACTTATCTATTGACTTAAGTATTCTCCTCCGCGATCGGATCGAAGAAAAATCTCCTCCGCGATTTGATCGAGGATCTCTAATACTTTTGTCAATTTGATTATGTACTTCATTCTGGAACTCCTTGAACTTTTCAAAGGATTCCGACTTATGACTCATTTGGTAGACATCGCCATGCATACTAAAGTCATCAGTAAAAGTAATGAAGTACCAAAGTTTCCTCTAGCACTGTTGCTCATCGGGCCGCACACATCTGTATGTATAAGGCCTAATAATTCGATGGCCCTCTCAATTGGTTCATTAAAAGAGGCCTTAGTCATTTTGCCCAATAAGCAGGATTCACTTTTGTCATATGATTCACAATCAAATAAGCCCAAAAGCCCATCACTATGGAACCTTTGAATCCTCTGTGGCCCAAAACGGCAATGCTAGGGAACCGATTTGTATTTATGTTATAGATATGCATAGATTGGTTTCAGACATAAAACCCATTCTCTAATGGGGTGCTATTATATAACATATCATTAAGATCAAAAGAGCAACATTTGTCTTTTATCAAAATAAAATCATTCATATCCTTACAAGAAAATGAAATGACATTTCTGCTCATAGCAGATACACAATAGCAATAATTTAGTTTCTAAAACCAAGCCTGAAGGCGACTACAAATGGACACTTTCTTCAGCTAATGCAGCAACACTTGCTTCATTCCTGTTGAACACCTCCACTCGTCCCTTCTTCAATGTTCTACTGTTGCTCAGGTCCTGCATATTTAAACAAACATGAGCACCACAACCGGTATCTAATACCCATAAGATAGAACTTGAAATAACACAAATACCTGAATAAGGAGTGTCATACATCTCAATTATTTCCATAGAATCTTCCATGTATTTCTTGCATTTTCTCCTCCAATGCCTTGGCTCCCCACAGTAGCTGCATGCATCATCATCAGATGGGCCAGACTTGGGTTTAGTGATAGACCCGGGCTTGTCCTGATTCATAATCTGGACGGCCTTTCTATCACCCTTGTCTTTACTAGGTTTCACAAACCTTTTGCCCTTCTTGATATTGAGCTCAGCTGTCTTGAGCATATCATGCAGTTCAGTCAATGTCTTTGTCAAGACATTCTTGACGTAGTACTTGATGAACTCATCATAGCTCGTCGGCAGGGACTGCAGAATGACGTCAGTAGCCAACTCTTGGCTAATAGAACAATCCAGTCTCCTCAGGTTATCAATATAACCTATCATTTTCATGACATGAGGACTTACTGGAGCATCCTTTGGTAGCTTGCACTCAAACAGAGATTTAACCGTCTGGTATCTCTCAGTTCGAGTCTGCTCCTGAAACATAGCTTTCAGGCTAGTGACTATCTTGATAGGCGATTCCACGTTCTCATATTGCCCCTGCAATTCACAGTTCATGGTATCCCTCATCAGACGGCTCACATCGACCACATCATAATAATGCTTATTCCAAGCATCATATACTGCATGTGAGGCATTGGACCTTAGTTTCTCGGGGAGAGCTTTCTCAAGGATATAGTCCTTTCTCTCCTGCTTGAGAACAATTCTCAAGTTCCGATACCAATCAAGGAAGTTGGATCCATTTAACTTGTCCTTCTCAAGGACGGATCTCAACAAGAAAGAGTTCTGATTAGACATAACTGAAATAAGAAAAGGAAAAATCAGTTATGATATTCAGGAAAAGAGAAATCTTAACAATTAAGAAAACTCGCATTATATTCAAAACAATGTTTCCTCAATAGAATATAATGATCCAAGATCCATACTTCACCAAAACTCGAGCGAGCCACTGGCTATCACCCAAATCTTAGCTATCTAGGTAAGCAACACCTTGCTAATCACATCCAATATGACTCTTGGTTGCGGATAAAACATCTTATGTTTTGTCCACCTGATGTCTATGGGCCCAGAACTTCTGATAGCCCATTCAAGTAAACCAATCTCTTCTGTCATGTAACAGTTGATGCCATGCACTGCAAGCCCATCAACACAATTACCTACTGCCTTATTCATGTAACTGCAGATACCTTGCACTGCAAGCCTATCACGCAATGACACAAATCTTGACAGCTGACAAGATTGGGAAGACATCCAGAACACTTGATATTTAGTCGAGGAACTGAACATTTAATCCTCAATACATATCATATATGCATTCAGGAACCCTATCTCATTGAATCCGGTTCGGTTAACTGATTTCAGGTTCACTAACCGTCAATCTGTTTAAGCTGTCGATCGACATTACCTTAGTGTCGATCGACACTTACTCTTCTGTTACGGTTCATCGAAAACCGATCAATCCAATTGAACCGGATTCGATAACCGACACAAAATTTCAATAACCGGTCTGTGTCGATCGACGCAACATTTGCATCAATCGACATGACCAAACCACATTCAATTTCCGATAACCGGTCAATCCAATTGAACCGGATCGATAACCGGTCAATCCAATTGAACCGGATCGATAACCGGTCAATCAAATTGAACCGGATCGATAACCGGTCAATCCAATTGAACCGGGTCGATCACCGGTCAGTGTCGATCGACACAACACTTGTGTCGATCAACGCCAACCAAATCGCAACAGACCGAAATTTATCGGTTTAATCGATTTTCTAACCAAGCAAGATAACCGGTTCAATTGGATTGAACCGGTTTATCAAATCGCAAGGCAGACTTGTTCGTGTCGAGCGACACAACAGTTGTGTCGATCGACACGACTAGGGCTTTCAAATAAAACCACAGAGCCGATCGCGTCGAGCGACACAACCATTGTGTCGATCGACACGATCAATTCTCAAACCGATCAGGAACAAAATTTTACAGAAAACGTTTTTCGCGAATATGATTTGAACAGATCGTTTTACAGTTCTTATATATCAAGATGTTAAACCCTAATGCTCTGATACCACTGTAGGAATTCGTTCAGGTTTTACCAGATTAATCTCTATTAATCAACCTATGTGCAATTCCTTTTCCTAGGATCTAGGGTTTGTAAACAACAATCTATAAGAACCGATCTCGAATATACCTGGAGTTTTGCAGCGGAATTGTTTCAGGAATTCGAGATTAGCAGCACCTCAATCGCTGTGCCTCTGCAGTTGATCCACACTCACGCAAATAGGAATCCGGCAGGGATGCTAGTGCCTGGAACGGATCTCTCGGGAAAATAGGTTTTCAGAAACGGCTGTGTGTGTAAAAAAAAAACCCTCTTTGATTTTCGTGCCCTATAACATATTTATAGGCATGCGAAAAACCTAATTGAACCAGTAAACGAACCGGTTCAAATCGAGTCATTAAACCGAAATCTTTATTTCGGTTCAGGCCTCGCGTCGATCGACACACTCTGGTTGTGTCGATCGACACGTTCTAAAACCTCCTAAATAATGTGTATCAAATACACATCATTTGGATCATTACATTAATGATCATTCCCCTAAAGTGAATCCAATTGCTTAGGTGTGTGACCCTGAAGGATCATATAATACTAGCAATGAGTTCATAACTCATTGATCATCATTGGTTTCTAGCAAAACATTATGACCACCTAGTATCATATGAATGTCTAATCTCGACACTACAACTATCACTAGAGTGACTACAAGTCTGATTTCAGGACATTCCCAACAGGTTCGTGTCGATCGACACTACATTAGTGTCGATCGACACTGACTAAACCAGATTCAATCTTCGATAACCGGTCAATCTAATTGAACCGGATCGATAACCGGTCAATCTAATTGAACTGGGTCAGTTTTGGTCTCTGTCGAGCGACACAACATTTGTGTCGATCGACACGAACCAAACCAAATCAATTTTGCGATAACCGGTCAATCCAATTGAACCGGATCGATAACCGGTCAATCCAATTGAACCGGGTCGATTTTGGTCTCTGTCGAGCGACACAACATTTGTGTCGATCGACACGAACCAAATCGCAATAAACCAAAATTAATCGGTTTAACTGATTTGTTAACCAAGCGCGATAACCGATTCAATCCAATTGAACCAGTTCATCGAATGCAAGGCAGAGACTGTCGTGTCGAGCGACACAACCATTGTGTCGATCGACACGACTAGGTTTCATTACCGATTTGAACAGTTTTCACGAAAACGATTTTACGAAAGAAAAAATTATCAAATTCGGATTCAGTTCATACAGATCACTAGTTAAACCCTAACGCTCTGATACCACTGTTGGAATTCATTCAGGTTTTACCGGATTAATCTCTATTAATCAACCTAAGTGACAATTCCTTTTCCTAGGATCTAGGGTTTGTAAACTATGAATCTGACAAGAACGGATCTCGAATATACCTGGAGTTTATGCAGCGGAATATGATCAGGGATTTGAGATCTAGAGCGCCCCAAGTGTTGCGCCTCTACTGATAGTCCACACGCACACAAACTGGAATCCGCAGGGATGCTAGTGCCTGGACTCGGATCTCTCTGGGATTCTACGTTTTCAGAGGCGGCTATGGACTTTTTTTAGTTGCTAGGTTTTCGTGCCTCATATCCTATATATAGGCACGTGAGAAAACCTAATCTTCCAGGAAATAAACCGGTTCAAATTAAGTCAGAAAACCGAAATCCCTATTTCGATTATTGACCCGTGTCGATCGACACTACTCTTTAGTGTCGATCGACACCATCTTTAAAACCACGTTTCTAATGTGTATCATATACACATGTCGATCGACACCACACTATGGTGTCGATCGACACAACCTCTTAAACACGTTTCTTATGTGTATCAAATACACATCATTTGGATCATTACATTAATGATCATTCCCACATCAAGTGAATCCAGTTTGCTTAGGTGTGTGACCCTGTAGGATCATATAATACTAGCAATGAGTTCATAACTCATAGATCATGACTAGTCTCTAGCAAAACGTCATGACCACCTAGTATCATATGAATGTCTGATCTCGACAATACAACTATCACTAGAGTGAATACAAGTGTGATTTCAGGACATTCCGAACATGTCTCAACATCCAATGGTGACTAGATCAAAAGCAGGTATCAAGAAACCAAATCCTAGATATGTGCTTTTAACTAAGAAGGTGGCATATCCAGAACCAAAGACTGTTGCGGCAGCCCTGAAACATCCTGGATGGACAGCTGCTATGGGGGAAGAAATGCAAACCTGTGAGGACACAAAATCATGGTCTTTGGTGCCAAGAACTCCTGATATGCATGTATTGAAGAACAGGTGGGTATTTACTCCAAAGCTCAATCCAGATGGATCTGTGAATAGATTACGAGCAAGACTTGTTGCTAAAGGTTTCAACCAAGAAGAAGGTATTGATTATTTGGAGGCTTACAATCCTGTAGTTTGTACTGCCACTATAAGGACAATTCTTCACACTGCTACTGTTTTAAATTGGACTATCAAGCAGTTGGATGTGAAGAACGCTTTCCTTCATAGAGATTTACAGGAAACAGTTTATATGAAGCAGCCTACTGGGTTTGTGAATCCTAACAAACCAGATGATGTGTGTCTCCTTCATAAGGCTATATATGGCTTGAAACAAGCTCCTAGAGCTTGGTATGATAAGTTCAGCAATTATCTTCTAGAATATGGGTTTATCTGTAGCAAACATGACCCTTCTCTCTTTGTTTACACAACCAAGACTGAGGTAATCATACTCTTACTCTATGTTGATGATATGATTCTCACTGAGAACAATTATGAGTTATTGGAAAAGTTTCTAATGACTCTAAAGGAATAATTTATGATGAAAGATATGGGTTCTTTGCACTACTTCTTGGGAATTCAGGCTCAATTTCGTGAAGATGGCTTGTTCTTATCTCAACAAAGTTATGCTGAAGACTTGCTGGCAGTTGCGGGCATGAGTGATTGTACTCCCATTGCTACTCCATTGCTTCTACAACTGAACAACATTCCTGATCAGAATGTGGCTTTTTCTGATCCTAAATATTTCCAAAGTATTGCAGGGAAGCTTCAGTATCTCACCATGACAAGACCGGACCTTCAGTTTGCTGTTAACTATGTGTGTCAGAAAATGCGTCAACCCTTTATGTCTGATTACAACATGCTAAGAAGAATTCTCAGATATGTCAAGGGAACAACAGAGTATGGTATTTCATTCTCTAAACACACTGATTTCACCCTTGCAGCTTATAGTGACAGTGATTGGGCAGGGTGTCCATCATTTAGAAGATCTACTGCTGGGTTTTGTACCTTTCTTGGGAACAACATTATATCTTGGTCTTCCAAGAAACAACAATCAGTTGCCATGAGCTCCACCGAAGCTGAATATAGAGCACTTTCAAAGGCTACTTGTGAAATCATGTGGCTAAACTTCATTCTTCGGGACATTGGCATTCCTCAACCAGTTCCAACAACTCTCTATGGTGACAATCTTTCTTCAATACATCTGGCTGCTAATCCTGTGCTTCATCCCATGTCCAAGCATTTTGAATTAGATTTTCACTTTGTTAGAGAAAGGGTGGCCTTGGGAACTCAAGTTGTGCAACATATACCATCAAGGTATCAATTGGCTGACATCTTCACTAAGTCTCTTCTGTATGCTTCCTTTACAGAATTGAGATACAAACTTGGTGTTCAGTCTCCACCTACACCAAGTTTGAAGGGGGCTATTAGTGAAAGTAAGGAGAAACAACTAAGTGTTGCAAAGACTTCTGTTCAAACAGAGTCTTTGCCTTCTACCAAAACGCAGCATCTTGATCAAGACAGAGTCTGTGTGTTTGGCCCAACAACGAGAAAGCCCACAGAACAAAAGGAGACAAGAAAGTCTTCATCTTCACCGATAACGGTAATCTTATCCAGATCGTCATCGGATTCACTATACTTCAGTAAAGACAAAGGAGCAGTCATGCTAGCTACGGAGGTACGGTTTGGGTCCTTGCCGTTAGAGATTAATCAAGTAAGATGATGACAAGTGGATCTATGCTTTATGCTTTAGGGTTTTGGGATTTAGCTATATAAGGCAATCTCTTGTATTCAGTATTATTCAGTGAAATAAAATCTAAGTTTTCATTCAATAACTTTCTCTTTATTGAGCTATAAGCTCAACTTTCATGTTCTCCTCTACAATTTTAACTTCGAATAGTTTTTTTTTTTTGCTCGATTCTTGACATTAGCATTTTTACCCGCTTTATCTTACAACTAATTCTTACATATATATTCTACTATTTTATCATTGTTTCTTGCTTTTCCATACAACCAAAAAACAACCTGTAACATCAACCAAACCCTTAGACCCGAACATCGAAATAAAGATATCAATCTTCAGTCCTCGATGAACATTTAGAGAAAACAACCTCTGGTTTCAAGAAGCTGACTATTGCTTCAACTTCTCTACATGATTCCTGTAACAACAACAACAAAAAATGCAATAAATTTATAGGATTACAAATCCTATGGATTCTGAAACATTTCACTGAAAATCCAAATCCTGACTCATCCCAAATCTCCAAAACCATATCTTCTTTAATATAGCAAATTTTCAAGAAACTGGTGATTTCTCACTAAATCCTAACACTAGCAACACTTCTGACACAGCCATAAACACGTTCCCAACACTATACCTTCCAATAGAAATATCTACAAAAGGTTTTGATTGGTTTCTCGAATTTCACATGCAATTCAGCTTTCTCCAGAGATCACAATAACGATCTAATCAACAATCAATGAATGAATCAGCCAGTAGTTCATAATCCTAGCTCAACACTTGGCAAAATTGAGAATCAACGAATTCGAACTAGCAATACCTTTGATACATGAGCAGTTCCGATCAAATACACATCGCAAGATCCGCCTTTCCCTGTAGACTCACAAGTCAGAATCACAACGCTTTTCGCCAATTCCTCCGGTAACTCCACTTTCGTATCTGTAACGATATTGTTACGATTGCCACAAATGATATATTTGCCATAGTCACGAATATTCCACCGTGGTAATATGTGGTAAATCGTACCTTTGCCACATATATTCTATTAGAGCCCCACAAAATTTTGTGGCAATAGACAATTTTTCTTGTAGTAGTGTAAAACATTTTTTTTTTTTTTCATTTTTACTAAATATTTATTTATTTTACATAAAAGAAAAAACATAGTCTGAGTGCAGTGGCGAAGCTACATAGTATATAAGGGGGGCACATGCCCCTGATGGATTTTAAAAATTCCAATTTCTATGAAATTTTAATACTGCCCCTTTGTTTATTTATAATTCTACCCCTAATATTTTGAATTGTTTGGTAATGCCCCTCATAAAAATAATTTCTACATTCGACCCTGCCTGAGTGTGACCAACAAAATAAAAAGATGGTATTTGCAGCACCCTTTGTAATTCCTGAATGAGATAAATGGGCCAGTTGAAGAAAATAACAACAACGTGAAATCGGCGATTGAGCCTAGACCGTCTTTCTTCGCCGGAATCCAACACAAAGAATCCAACGGCGAGACACCGTCTTCGAGTTTCGGTTGATTTGGGTGCTGCAGAATTCGAATTTGGTTTCGTTTCTTCTTTTATCTGCAGCATCAGATTTGGGTTTACTACGATGCTGCAGATGAAGAAGAAACGAGACCGAATTCGATTTAAACGGGACCTGTTTCCTGATTTCACAGTGTTAGTGACACTCTCATCGGTTATTTATTTGGTGATACAAGTTTTGCATTGCAATTGATCTCATGAAGAGAAGGGCTCCATCATTAATTAGATAGGTTTTTACTTGCCTTTCTCTGTGCTTTATTCAATCTGAATGTTATTTCAACATATAAGCCCAAGTTTTGCTAACCTATTTACTCATGTATTGGCTTGCTCTTGGAATCTTGTAGACCGGGTTCATTTAACAATAACCAAGCCTGGATTGGGAAAGGGTCATAACCTTTGCAGCTGAAATCACCAACTTTTAAGACCAGGTCAGTCTAAGTGGACAACCAGTATGCAGTTGAAATGAAGGATTAGAAAATTGATAAGTTGAACAAATTGTTGGATATCAAATCCCATTTCATTGGATAAAGATATAAAATAGTACCTAGTCGAAAGTTTTTTATGTATAGTCTCTCTCTGGTATGTTTTGTTAACTCATTAGATCACTGTCATCATCAAGTTTCTGTTTCCAGCAGTTTTTTATGGATGCACGTTGTATGATAACCAAAAGACTTCTACTTTTCCTTGGTGTTGAAGAAATTTCCGGGGATTCTTTTTTTTTCTGGTGACTTGATCATAACTTACAAGATTTGCATTGACCCATTATTTTTCTTATGAAATGTGAATTCATCTTGCTCTGACCCCTATGTATGTTTGTGTGCTACAACAGAATAACGTATATTTTGTCTTCCTTGTCTAGGTATTATGATGAGCTCAAGAACATGCCGTTCAGTATTACTGGTGACTTTTTGTTGTCTTCTGCTTCATTCAGTTGATTCAAGAACAGATCCTTCAGAAGGTGATCATTTTTTTCACCATGAACGCACATATTCATAATCTCTTAAATTAAGGTAGCATTTAACATAAAAATGAACTTATGTGCCTCCACATATTGACTTATACATCTAATAATGATGTCAATTTGCATAAACATGGTCATTAGTCTTCCTCTCAATGTTTGATAGTCACCATCTTGATTGTTCGTTCTTCAGACTCCACCGTCTACCCAAATCTTATATGTCATTCCACAACGTGAAGATTGCTTTCCAGATTTTGCTAATATTTCTTAATCCATTGTTCAGTAAATGCTTTGCGGGTGATCAAGAGGAGTCTAGTTGATCCTATGAGAAATTTAAGTAACTGGAAAAAGGGTGACTCGTGCATATCAAACTGGACTGGCATTATATGCTTCGAGAGATCTCATGATGATGGCCATTTTCACGTCCGGGAGCTGTATGTCGCTCTTGTATTACCATTTGTCACATTTTTGTTTCTTCTTTTTGGTATTTTCCTTGTCTTTGTTAATGGAATGGAGGGGCTTCCTCTCCTGCAAATATTATGCATTGCCGTACTTACACCTCCTGTGATTTAAATATCGTGATGTAGCCAATTGATGATGCTGAATTTATCTGGAGAGCTGGCTGCTGAAGTTGGCCAGTTATCGCTGCTTGAAATTCTGTAAGATACGGAGTCTGATGAATAGTTTGATTGGCTTCCATTTACCTTAATGCATAATGAATTACCTATTTTCACTTGGGTTACCTTGTTGAAGTAATGTGATGTGGAACAACCTGACTGGGCATATTCCTTCGGAGATAGGAAGAATTTCTTCTTTGAAACTCCTGTAAGCTGGATCACATGATGTATTATATTCTTTCGCCTTGTTCTAGTGTTTTCGACTTTTTGTTTAGTTTCACTTATGGGGATAGTTTTAAAGAAGGCATTCAACAGTGAAATCATAGCATTAACAATTTCAATTTTGTTTGGATTATTACAATTGACTCTTTGCAACATTATTTGGACAGACTGTTAAATGGGAACAACTTCGCGGGTAGTTTACCCCCTGAACTTGGTAATCTTCAAAACCTAAACAGGCTTCAAGTAGATGAGAACAACATAACAGGCTCAGTTCCACTTTCATTTGGAAACATGAGAAGCATAAAACATCTGTAAGTTTATTGTGAAGTATTATCTTCTTCATAACAAAATCAGCAGTCACTTGTGGTTCATCATTTACTCACCAGTGGCTTTTGGGTCTTCAGCCACTTCAACAATAACACGATAAGCGGAGAAATTCCAGTTGAGCTATCCAAATTGCCCAAGCTTGCTCACTTGTGAGTTTTGTTCGTTTTCTTGATTATACATTTGGATACTGTCTTTGAAGTATTTATATTGATGGAACAAATCTCGTAGGATACTGGACAATAATAACTTGACTGGGACTTTGCCGGTAGAGTTAGCTCGATTGCCATCCTTGACCATACTGTATGTGCCTTCTGCCATATGAATTTTTTGTTTGCCTTTACGATATTTTGCGCAATTGCTAAACAAGTATTTCGCTTATGCAGTCAGCTGGATAACAACAACTTCATAGGTTCTGAGATTCCAAAGGCTTATGGAACGTTTTCCAGATTAGTAAAATTGTAAGACATTACAAGCAGTTTCTGCAACAAGTTTCAAATGGTTCATTTTTCTCGATTAGTTTGAACAGTGTGCTGAATTATTCTTTGCTCCCTCGCTTTTCCACTTGGCAGAAGTTTAAGGAACTGTGGATTGCAAGGATCAATTCCTGATTTAAGCAGGATAAAATATCTCAGCTATCTGTAAGTGTCTATGCCTAGTATTTGTGTAAAATGGTGTAATTCTGTTTACTGTTCCTCGAGTTTTTGATTCTTGTTTATTTATACTTCATTTCATTTACAGAGATATAAGTTGGAACAATCTCACAGGCACTATACCAGAATCAAAGCTTTCTGACAATATGACAACAATGTAAGCGTTTTTCCAAATCTTATACCTTTTAACAGTTTACTCAAATAAATACAAACACTTAATTACTTAATCGTCGAGTTTTGCTGTAGTGAACTATCTTATAACAACCTCACTGGATCTATACCACAAAGTTTCTCAGAGTTGGGCTCGCTTCAATTACTGTATGCAAACATTCATTGATCATTGAAATGAATTTCTGGTTTATCATATTTTTCTGCATTTTCCAATCATCTATAAGTACTTTGTAAGATTTTCTGTGTCATCATCTATCACAGTTCACTTGAGAACAACAGTTTATCTGGTTCTGTCCCAGCAGCTATGTGGGAGAATAAGTCTTTCGAGAATAGAAAGCTGCAAGTGTATGACCTCAACTCTTTGTGTTTTTTTTTTTTTTTTTTTTTTGTAATAATTGATAATTGTATTCCCTGAGGATGAAACTTTTTTTTGGATGCATGCACAGTGATCTGAGGAACAATAACTTCTCTGATGCCACAGGAAACCTGATTACGCCGGACAATGTTACCCTATAGTGAGTTTCTTTCTTCCTATCTTGAAGCGAATTATAAAGCACATCAAACATTTTGGACCGAACTGCATTTCCTTATCATGAGATTATAGTCTGTGCTTGCTCAGCCACCAAAAGCTTTTAAAACCAAAAAGTTTAACAATATGCATAGGTTTCTATACTATATTTTGCTACTTACTAAAATTTTTTTTTTTGGTGTCAAAAAGTCTTCGTGGCAACCCAATATGCAAGAGTGCAAGCATTCCCATCGTTAAACAACTCTTCGAATCTATTTGCGGCGAGAAAAAGCAAACTTCTACAAACTCAAATACGCATTGCAGTAATGTGTCATGTCCCTTTGAGAATGTGCAAGTTTCCCCAGGAATCTGCTTCTGTACAGCGCCTCTCACTATCGATTATAGACTAAAGAGCCCTAGCTTCTTTTTCTTCACTCCATATATTAAAAACCAATTCATGGAGTATATTACTACGTCCCTCCAATTGGAAACTCATCAGCTAGCAATTGATAGACTTGTTGATGAGAACAAACTGCGTCTAAGGATGTACTTAAAGCTGATTCCCAAAGGCAAACCAAAATTCAACATTAGCGAAGTCATACGTTCAGGAGCTGGTTTATGTCATGGAGTTTTGTTGGTAATGACTTTTTTGGACCCTATGAGCTGCTGGAATCCCTCTTGAAGGACCGTATGGTACAGTTTTCAGACCTATTCTTTAACAAAAAGGACGTAGTTTGTTTTAGTGATTTATATATTTAAATATTTGGATGCAGTTAATTTTCCAGAGAGTAGACTTAGCACGGTTGGATGGGTGATGATAGTGGCTGGCTCTCTCGTCGTGGCCATTGCTATATCTGTGAGTGCAACATTTCTGTATGTTAGGAAACGTCGTGAGAACTCGCATATACTCACCAAAAGACGTTTTTGTAAGCAACTAAGTAATGCGTATCTATGTTGGTATATCAATTTGTGTTTTCCTCGAACCATGAAACTAAGGATTCTTTTGTTATGTTTTCCAGTCAGGACGATATCTTGGGAAATAAAAGGGGTGAAAAAGTTCAGTTTTGTAGAATTGTCGGATGCAACTAATGGTTTTGATAGCTCCACATTGATCGGTAAAGGTGGCTATGGAAAGGTCTACAAAGTCATTTTGACGAATAAAACTGAAGTTGCCATTAAACGAGGAGGAGAAACTTCTCTGCAGGGTGAGAAAGAGTTTTTGAATGAGATTGATCTGCTTTCGAGGTTACATCACCGGAATCTTGTGCCGCTATGATAAGACTGGAGCCTATGCGTATGAGAAACCACCGATTCTGTTTCAGTACAGGAGAGGATTGAGGGCCAAGAAAAAGGGTAAGGGACATGAAGCCATTGAGCCGGCCCAGGAGAAGGATCCAGAAGGAGGCAGAGTTACACGTCACTAGGAGGATCAGGATGCATAACGGTAAAGTAAGAAGGACAGACAATAAAGTTAAGAGAGGGGAATCTATATTAGCTGCGTTTTGATTTCATTTGTCTTTTATCAAGTTTGTTGATCATTTTGGAGAGAGAGAGAGGTTGGAGAGTAAGGGACTCCATTAATTTCCCTGAGTGCTTGTAATTTTGGATTCTAGTTCGCTTTTGCTCAATAACATTCAGCCATATTCAGAAAAGAGGTGTTTGAGGTTACACTTTGAGAACATTACAAGGTTAACCGTAACAATTTTGGTATCAAAGCTCACTTCGATCCAACCATGCCGGAAAACAACCCAGATTTGTCACCAATCACGGAGGTTTCAAGAGAGTCTCAGTCCGATTATGACGCGGTCATCCAAAGTCCCTCAGTTACAGCTGCTCTCATTGAGATGCTGAACGAAAACAAGACCATGATGAAAGCGATGACGCGGAGGCTGGAGGCTGATGAGTTCCGCCGAGAAAAGTTCGAAAGGGAGCACTTTTACGCTGCGGGACCGGCCGGATCATCCCTGAGTGCATCTAACGCCACTCAACGCAAGGACAAGGGCCCGTTGTACATGCCATCAGAAAGGCCGTACACGCAATTGTTTCCGGAGGAGCCTCGCACGGCGGTGCAGGAGAACGAAGTGGTTCCGCTGGCGCCGGGAGGCCTTGCACGTCGTCTCGAGCTTCCCATCTTCGACGGCATAGGAGCCAAGAAATGGATAGCAAGGGCGGAGCAGTTCTTCGAAATCGAGAAATACGGAGAAACCCATAAGCTGGAGACCGCTCCTAGCAGCTTCACGGATGAAGCCCTCGAGTGGTAGAGAGATCGAAAACCCTATCAAAGCTGGGCCGAAATGAAGCAAAGGATCCTCGCCAGATTCGAAGCAGGTCACGCGAAGGGAGTAGGAGACAAGTTGATGAAACTCCGACAGGAGGGAACGGTGGCGGAATACTTCCGCGATTTCATCTCTTTAGCCACCAACGCACCGTCCCTCACGGAGGAGGTGTTGGAGATGGCGTTTATGTCTGGGTTGAAATCAGAGATATAGGCTCGCGTCCGTCTTTTCCGACCTAAAGATCTTCAAGAAATGATGGATTTCGCTCAAGAGGTGGAGGAAGGTTGGGGAAACGCTACGGAGCCGGGATCTGGGAGAAACAACATCGGAGGAACGAAGGGAGATCGGTTGGGCTCTTACCGGACACCTGGCCCAACTAGCTCTGGCGATTCCAAGTATACTAACGGGCCTCAACAAGGTAAGCCCACCAACAACTATGGACGGAGCAAGCCCACGTCGTCGTTTCAGGGAACTGAGTCGAAGAACCCTAATTACCACAACAGAGTCAAGCCTCCTTTCCGGAGATTGACTGCGGCGGAGATGACTCAACGACGGGTCAGTGCTTCTGCTGTGACGAGAAATGGCATAGCCATCACGTTTGTCCTCGTCGAGAGCTCCATATTCTACTGACGATGGAGGATGAGGTTGAAGAGACTTGGGAAGAGGAAGATGCGTCTGAAGGAGAGGTCACTGAGGAGAAAATTGCGGGGGTCGCCGAGTTATCCCTCAATTCCTTGGTGGGAATCTCTTCGCCCAGGACCATGAAGCTCCGAGGAACGATATGAGACCAGGAAGTGATCGTGATGATTGATTGTGGGGCGACTCATAACTTTATTTCGGAGAAGATGGTTCACAGTACTGGTGTTCCTCTATCCACGAAAAAAGGATATGGTGTAGTGACAGGGACGGGTATTACGGTTCAGGGCCGTGGAGTGCGCAAGGGAGTGACACTGCGGATGCAGGGGTATGAAATGAACACTGGATTCTTGCCTCTTGAGCTTGGAAGTGCCGACATTATTCTGGGTATGCAGTGGCTGATAACTCTAGGCAAGATGAAGGTGAACTGGAAGTTGCAGATAATCGAGTTCAAGGTCAACGGCGAGAAAATCGAATTGCGGGGAAATCCGTCTTTGGTCTGTGCTTCTGTATCCATGAAGGCACTACGAAAGGCGTTGGATGACCAGGGAGAAGGAACATTGGTTGAGTTTGGGGGGTTGCAGAAAACATCGACTCAAGACAAGGGGGTATCAGTTTCTCTGGCTAAGGTTATGCAGACTTTTCACCAAGTGTTTGCTGATCCTCTAGGGCTACCACCATCGAGAGGAAGGGAACATCAGATAATGCTGGAGCCAGGGGCAAAGCTAGTGACAATGAGGCCTTTCCGATATCCTCAGGTGCAAAAGGAAGAGATAGAGAAGCAGGTCACAACCATGCTTGCGGCCCGGATTATACAAGAAAGTACAAGCCCCTTCTCCAGTCCCGTTCTGCTAGTGAAGAAGAAGGATGGAAGTTGGCGTTTCTGCGTGGATTACAGAGCCCTCAACAAGGTAACTGTACCTGATTGTTTCCCTATACCCATGATTGATCAGTTACTTGATGAGCTGCATGGAGCAAAGATTTTTTCAAAATTGGATTTGAAGTCGGGATACCACCAGATATTGGTAAAGGCAGAAGACGTTCCTAAAACTGCGTTTAGAACTCATGAAGGGCACTATGAGTTCAGGGTCATGCCCTTTGGCCTCACTAACGCACCAACTACGTTCCAAGCTCTAATGAATGAAGTGTTCAAAAGTTACTTGAAGAAATTCGTGTTAGTCTTCTTCGATGATATCTTGATTTTTAGTAAGTCTATGGAGGAGCATGAGAAACATCTGTCTCTGGTTCTGGAAGTGTTAAGTCAGCAATAGATTTATGACAACAAGAAGAAGTGCCATTTCGGCTGCAGCCAAGTAGAGTACCTTGGTTACATTATCTCAGGCCATGGAGTGGCAGCTGATCCAGAGAAAGTGAAGGCGATGATGACTTGGCCTACCCCAGGGAATGTGAAGGCGCTACAGAAAGTTTTTTTGGGGGTATGGAGAAATAGCAAGGCCTCTGACGGCCTTATTAAGGAAGGACCAGTTCTGCTGGAGTGATGCAGCTGAAGTAGCTTTTCAAAAATTAAAAACAGCAATGAGTGAGGTCCCTGTTTTAACTATGGCTGATTTCTCTTCAGTCTTTGTAGTCGAATCGGATGCATCAGGTGTAGGTTTGGGAGCTGTGTTGATGCAACACAAAAGACCCCTAGTTTTCTTCAGTCAAGCCCTTACAGATCGTCAAAGGCTCAAGTCAGTCTACAAGAGGGAGCTAATGGCAAAAGTATTTGCAATTCAGAAATGGAAGCACTATCTACTTAGGAGAAAATTCATGGTGCATATTGATCAAAAGAGCCTCAAATTCCTCCTAGAGCAAAGGGAAGTCAATGTAGAATACCAGAAATGTTTGACCAAGATTCTAGGATTCGACTTTGATATAGTCTACAAGCCAGGGCTGGAAAACAAGGCGGCGGACGCACTGTCCAGGAGAGAGGGAATGCCTCAGTTATTTGCCATCTCAATCCCATCTGCCATTCAACTAGAAGAAGTTGACACTGAGATAACTCAAGACACAGAACTGAGCCGACTGAAGGAAGCTCTGATAGCGGGTTCACAAGACTATCCAGATTACGCGTTGGTAAATGGGAGGTTGCTTAGGCAAGGGAAAATAGTGTTGGTTCCTTCTTCTGGTCTCATCAAAACAGTCCTACATGAGTTCCATGATAGCAAGGTAGGAGGTCATGGGGGTATTCTAAAGACACAAAGAAGGATTGCGGATATTTTCTACTGGAAGGGAATGATGAGTGAAAACAGGAAATATGTAGCGGCTTGTCAAGTGTGCCAGCGGCACAAGTATTCAACGCTAGCTCCTGCAGGGCTGCTCCAACCGCTACCAATTCCAGGTAAAATTTGGGAAGACGTCTCTCTGGATTTTGTAGAGGGTTTACCTAAATTTGAAGGAATAGATGTGGTGATGGTAGTGGTAGACAGACTTAGCAAGTATGCTCACTACATTGGTCTTAGTCATCCGTTTGATGCTGCTATGGTTGCTGGAATTTTCATAAGGGAGGTAGTAAGACTGCATGGGTTCCCAAGAACTTTGGTTTGAGATAGAGCCACCGACTTCACCGGAAAATTTTGGAGGGAGATCTTTCGCCTGGTGGGTACCAAATTAGCACAGCCTATCACCCACAGTCTGACGGCCAAACCGAAGTGACCAACCGTGGCATGGAGACATATTTGCGGTGTTTTGCCAGCGAGAAACCAAGAACTTGGGCACAGTTTCTTCCATGGGCTGAGTTGTGCTACAATACCTCATTTCACTCGGCCATTAAGATGACTCCCTTCTTGGCAGTGTATGGGAGGGACCCTCCAACCCTAGTTAAATACGAGAAGGGGTCAACTTCTAATGCTGCCCTCACTACAAGAAAACATCCACTTTTCAGACGGACGGAATATCCGTCAGAAATTTTCGACGAAAGTCCAACTTCCATCAATCCGTCGAAAATCTGTCGGAAATTTCGGACAGATTTCTGACGGCCTCGGAAACTGTCGGAACTCCGTCGGTAATCCGTCACCTTATACTGACGGATTACCGACGGAACTAAGTCGTCATAATTATGTAACGTAATTCCGACGGATTCCGATGTCGGCAAAGTTTGATTGGTCACTTTGTACCAACGGAGTATCGACAGAATTCCAACGGACTCCGGTATTATAAATATGGGTGGAAACTTCTGCATTTCATCAGAACACAAAAATAGATTCCATAAAATAAGCAACAGGTTTTTTCAGCATGTCGGAAGATCTCGCATTTAGCGACCATCCTTGGATTTCTGCAGTTGAACACCTACGTGACACAAGTAAAATATTAGTTTTGTTAAATAGTATGAAACAAATGCAGTCTGATTTTGTTAGGGCATTTTTACAAAAATGTTTATATATATAAGAAATTGTGACGAAATTATGGAGTACGAAAGGTATATCAGTTTTAAATAAAATTTTTAGAATTATTTGTCTTAATCTAATAAATATTTTTATGTTACAGCATTTACATGTCCCTAGTCCAAACTTACCATCCTGATAAGACAGAATCCGCACTTGCTGTCTTAAAAGATGAAGAATTCTCGGAGTAGTTGAAATTTTATGTAAGTTTAATATAATTCTTTACTCTAACATTTCCAGATTTTCACGTTTATATGTTTAATGATTTCTTACTTTTATCGTTCATTAGGTTTTCGAAGGTTTAGCAAGTGGTCAAACTCTCCCGACATGGTTAGTGGAGTTTGCTAATGGTTTGCGCACCACCGCGACTTCATATCCCAAGTTTTGCACTAGGTGATATTCGTTTAGAATTCATGAGGAAGGACGACCGAGGTCAACTTCAGACTATGGTATTTCGTCGCAATCAGGTGATACCGTCTACTATGGCATTTTAAACGAAATCTTAGAAATTCGGTATCTAGGAATGTTGGACTTGAGGTGCATTGTGTTTATGTGCGATTGGTATGATCCATCCAATGGACGTGGGGTTCGAATTGACCCCCTTGGTGTGATTTCGATAAATTCAAGACGGAAACTACAGAAATACGATCCATTTATCCTTGAGTCGCAAGCAGACCAGGTATGAAGTCAATAATAGGTTTTCCAACATGCTCATACGATATGTTTTGTTATTCATGTATATTAACAAAACCAATTGTTTTATACTAGGTTTGCTACATTCCATATCCTCAAGTTTCCAATCGTACAGATCATTGGATCACAGTAACTCCAATTAACCCGAGAGGAAGATTATATGGAGTTCCAAAACATGATGCTCTCCAACGATCGAGATGTATTCAAATGTCACCTGCCGAGGAGGTGGATAACATTGACCTTGTTGTTCTAGTCACACATATCGGCGATGATTTAGTTCATTCAGACGAAGAGGAATCACGTGACGAATTTGATGACGATTCAGACTCCATCCCTAGTGAAGGTTCCTCAGGAGATTCGGAGTAATATTTTATGAAATTGTTTTTGCGTTTGTGAAATATTCCCAAACATTCTCATAATCCCTAAATCCCTGAATTCCCAAAATTCTCATCATCACTAAGTCTCGAAATCATAAATCTCAAAATCCCTTAATTCCTAAACCTCTAAATTCATAAGATTCTCATAATCCCTAAATCCCATAATCCCTAAATTCCTAAATTCCCAAAAATTCTTATAATCCATAAATCCCTAAATTCCTAAAATTCTCATCATCACTAAGTCTCGAAATCCTAAATTCCTAAAAATCCCTAAAACCCTAAATCCCTAAAATTCTCGTAATCCCTAAATCCCTAAAATTTTCGTAATCTCTAAATCCCCAAATCACTAAATAAAATAAAATATATAAATAACAAAGTCCGTCGGAAATCCGTCAGAAATTCCCGACGGATTTCCGACGGAATACCCTAAACTTTATACCGCCAAAACACATAGTTATTATCGAAAAGGCGACAGAATCCGTCCGAATTCCGTCGGAATTGGGTTTCGTGTTCCGTCGGAATTCTTAAATAAAACCAGACACTTCGTCTTCTCCGACGAGAAAACGGAAGACGAAAGTTTTTTAGCCAAAAAATCACCGGAAATCGCGTCTGTGAAACCGGAAAACGCCGACCCACCGACAGAACAACACCAATTCTCACACTCCATCCGGATTTCATCAAACCGATGTAAGTCAAGATTTGGATAATTTGTTCATGGAAATTTTTTTTAGAGATTTCGGATTGATTATATGTTGTTCTAAATTCGTAATTTGGATACTCATAGTCGAATTAGTTGTTTGAAAATGGGATTTGGTGATTGATTATGAAAATTTTATGAATTTAGAAATTTAGAAATTTAGGGATTTTGGGATTTTAGGATTATGAGAATTTTAGGGATTTAGGGATTTTTAGGAATTTAGTAATTTAGTTATTTTTCATGTTTAGGAAAGTAATTTCGATTATAAGAAATATTTGTTGTTTTAAGGATTAAAAGATTTTACGAAATAAAGAAGGTTACAATTTTTTGTAATTTTTCTAATGTTATAGAATTAGGGATTCTAATGAATACAAAACATAATTTTACAAATTGTAGGAATAAAAAACATGATTTGAAATTTTTTATTTCAATTGTTATACGTGTTATGAAATTTTAATAAATATTACTAATTTTTAAATATCTATATAATTTTCAAAAAGTAAAAAATACTAAATTACAATCATGTAATTAATATTATATGAATTGATTTATATGAACTAGATTTGGAAAAGTATTCAAATATATATATTCATTAAATTATATATTAATTTTAAATTAAAATTTTAACTACTTATTTTATATATATACAAATTACGAATCTTGGAATTCGTAGGGATTATGGACTATTTCAGCAGAATTTTGGAGGCGGTGGTTCCAGTACGGGGGTCGGAGTTTTAGTCAGTTCTAGATCCCCGACACTCCCTTTTTGGATACACAACAACCATCTCCTAATCGTACAATGGCCTCAGCTCCCACAGTAATTAGCATCGAGGATTTCGTATCACAACCCGGAAGGGATCGTTTGCCTTTCCTAGATCCGGACTTGCCTCTCAACACGACATGGTAAGTTTTATTTAAAAATGTTTTCAATTTAGTTAACTTAATAAATATTTTTCTTTAATTTTGGTTAGGTTTCAATTTTCGGGAAACAGGATATCGAGGTCTATCAACACAATGCTTAATTGTTTGATAACTCGACCGTATCCCACATACTCTTCGATGCCGGTAGGCGACCGTGACATCTGGTTTCGACAATTTGCGGTAATCTCTAAATTTTGTAATTTAGACAATTCACGAGTTTCTTACATTAAAATTTTATTTACTAAATCGTTAAAGGTTTTTTTCTTTCCAGCAAGAATTTAATTAGGACAGACAGCTGACCAGTAGGGTTCAACGGGAGTTCGACGCCAAGGCTTGTAGAATGTACTCGCGGAAGATGAACGAGTACAAGGACCTGTGGAGACTTGGTAAGATTCCTCGGGATATGAAAAACAATCCCGAGTTATGGGCTCAACTAATTGCGTATTGGGAACGGGAGCAAACTCAGTCGACATCTGCAACCCACTCTACGAACCGAAAGAGCGACCAGAAGGGGAAGACACCAGCGACCCATAACCTCGGAGCGACGAGCAAGGCGACTCGTGCAGAACAACTGGTAAGTTTCTTTATTTTGAAACATTTTTATAATCGTTAACTTATTTGCTTACTTTTCAATGCTAACAGTATAAAAAGCAAGGTACGCCTCCGTCACATCTTGATTTGATTAAAGATGCGCACACCAACATAAAGATTGGTGAAATTCAAGATGCACTTGCTCGTGAAATCGTGGAAAGCGTGGAGAGGCTCGGTGAGGATTACCTCGAATCCTAACCGATCGTCGAAGGAACACCGCCGCCCACCGAAGTTCCACTCGAGAAGATCAACGAGTTCACCTATGAGCTTAGTAACGTTTTCAATTATTAACGAATTTAAAATAACTTATAATACTTATACGTTATAACATTTATAGTTTTATTGTATATGGTAGGTTACTCCGAAGAACAAAGGTCGTGTCTTCGGTCTTCCGAAAGACAGTTCCACCTCTTCTGTGTCTTCATTCCGATTTCACGGTGATAGCGGTTTGCGGGCACAAAACACGGAGCTTCTCGAGCGGATGAACGCAATGGAGGCACAACGAGCAGCAGATGCAGAGCGATTTGAGGCACTACGCGCAGTAGATGCAGAGCGGTTTGAGGCACTATGCGCAACAGATGCAGAGCACATTCGTGGGATGGAAGAGAAGATGAACGAGTTCTTCCGTAATTTTCGACCAAAGTAGACTTTTAAATTTTATGTAAACTATTTGAAACTATTTTAAATAACTTTTCAAACTATTTTAATTTATTTTCATATTTAAATTTAATTTTATTTAAAATTTAATTTAATTAATTATAATTAGATTTAAAAAAATAAAAATTCCTAATGCCGTCGGAAATCCGTCGGTAACAGCCGCGGTCAAAAATCCGTCGGTTAAAGCCGTCGTCGGAAATGCGTCGGTTTGAGCCGCCGTCGGAAATCCGTCAGTATCCAGTACCGTCGGAAATTCGTCGGTATTAGTACCATCGGAAATCCGTCGGTATAATCCGCCGTCAGAAATCCGTCGGCGGTTGAATTTCCGACGGCTTTCCGACGCATTTCCGTTCTACCGATTGCCATTGGAAATTCGTCAACAGTTTCCGACGGATATTTAATTTCCGACAAGATAGATCCGACGGTACAAATCCGTCGGAAACACCCTGTTTCCGACGGATTTTCGACGGTTTAGGCCGTCGGAAAAGTGCATGTTTTCTTGTAGTGCCTGGAGGAACAGCTGGAAGAGAGAGATGCTACGCTTAAGTTACTCCAACATAACATGCTCAAGGCTTAACAGGTCATGAAGAGGCAAGCAGATGGACACATCAGAGAATTGAAGTTTGAAATAGGAGACAAGGTGTTCTTGAAGCCCAGGCCTTACCGCCAACAGACTTTGGGTAGAAGGGTCAATGAGAAGTTAGCAGCCAGATACTACGGGCCCTATGAGGTACTGGAAAGAGTGGGAGAAGTGGCTTACAAACTCCTGCTACCCCCAGAGGCTAAGATACATCCCACATTCCATATATCTCAGCTGAAACCTGCAGTGGGGAGTGACTTGGAACAGATGGACTTACCTCCACAACTAACAAGTGAGAATGAGATGGTAGCTGAACCAGAAGAGTGTTGGGGGGAAAGGGTTAACAAGATGACAGGGCAAGAGGAGGTCTTGATCAAGTGGAAAGGACTGTCGGAGATTGACAACACTTGGGAGTGGAAAGGTGTGATTGAGAGACAGTTCCCAACCTTCAACCTTGAGGACAAGGTGGTTTTCAAAGGAGAGGGTATTGATAAGTCTGGAGCCTATGCGTACGAGAAACCACCGATTGTGTTTCAGTACAGGAGAGGATTGAGGGCCAAGAAAAAGGGTAAGGGACATGAAGCCATTGAGCCGGCCCAGGAGAAGGATCCAGAAGGAGGCAGAGTTACACGTCACTAGGAGGATCAGGATGCATAACGGTAAAGTAAGAAGGACAGACAATAAAGTTAGGAGAGGGGAATCTATATTAGCTGCGTTTTGATTTCATTTGTCTTTTATCAAGTTTGTTGATCATTTTGGAGAGAGAGAGGTTGGAGAGTAAGGGACTCCATTAATTTCCCTAAGTGCTTGTAATTTTGGATTCTAGTTCGCTTTTGCTCAATAACATTCAGTCATATTCAGAAAAGAGGTGTTTGAGGTTACACTTTGAGAACATTACAAGGTTAACCGTAACACGCTACTTGGCTACAGTAGTGACATCGGGGAACAACTACGTTCTTTTTCATTAGTTTCCTTTATATCTATGTTTTCGACTAATCCACATACTTGTGCTGTTTGGTTCATGCACAGATACTGGTATATGAGTATATGCCTAATGGCAATGTGCGTGATTGGCTCTCAGGTAAGAAATATTCCTCCGAGTTCATTTCCTATTCTTTCAAGATTTGAAATAAGCACTATATTTGTTTGAAGTGTCCAACTTCTGCTGATCTGCTTCCTCATCGATGCTAATATTTCAGTGGTTTTACATTGTCATGCAGCTAATGCTACAGAAACATAGAACTTTAGTATGAGGTCACAAGTGGCTTTGGGTTCAGCTAAAGGGATTCTTTACCTACACACTGAAGCAAATCCGCATGTTATTCACCGTGATATCAAAACCACTAACATACTCTTGGACGGCCAGCTTCATGCTAAAGTTGCTGATTTTGGGCTGTCACGTTTGGCTCCTGCTTTTGGTGACGTAGATGGTGAGCCCGCGCATGTATCAACTGTAGTGAAAGGAACACTGGTAAGCTCCAAACTGGCACACTAGTCTATTGTGATCCTATATACCCAGTAGTGGCTTTTGACAAAACAATACATGCTCTTATATATATGCACAGGGATATCTGGATCCAGAGTACTTTATGACTCAGCGATTGACGGTGAAGAGCGATGTGTACAGCTTTGGAGTAGTGTTGCTTGAGCTCTTGACTGGAATGCACCCATTTTTTGAGGATACACATATTATCCGCGAGGTACTTTATTCTTTTTTCGGTTTAATCTTGGGCTTGGGGTGATTATTGTTTCCTGAATAAATCAACACTTTTCTTAAGACTTTCTCTGTACAATGATATACAGGTCAGGATGGCGCATGAATGTGGAACGGTTCTTTCACTGGCGGATATTCGGATGGGACATTGTTCTTCCGATAAAGTGAAGACGTTGGCAGAATTGGCGTTATGGTGTTGTGAGGACAGACCAGAGATGAGACCATCGATGTCAAAAGTGGTGAAGGATTTAGAAACTATTTGCCAATCTGTGCGAGAAACCGATGTTTTCTCTGAAACCACGGCATTGCTCTGCGGGAAAATGTCGTCGTCATCTTCTTCTGTACCCTAGCCCTTGGTTTTACTTCCTGGAAGTAACTTGGACAGTGGCTTTTTCCAAGCTGTACTACCTCGTTGACGTATCCTTGTGTAAGATAGGCTACATGAGACTAGTGAGAGTTGTGTTCTTCCATTTAGGAGATATTATGATTAAAGTGGGTCCAAACCAGTTTCTGTTGTGCTGATTCCTAACCATAGTACAAAGCCTCAAAATTATGAAAACTACGCAGATCAAAATTTCTTGAATCATGTATGCATTTTTCGTATACTCTTTATAAGGGTTGTGATTCTTTGGATGTTACTCATTTACAAATTATTTCATGTGTCATGTCATTTTATGCAACCACGGCCTATGACTAATTCTGGTCTGCCTGGATATTCAAGTTTAATATGTGAAACAGAAACGAAAGTATTATAAAATGTTTGGAACAATTAAAGTACATAAGTTCATGAATCAGTTCCATGAAGCACAACATAGGTGGGGCAGGTAAGAGCATAGGACGTTTAGATTAGAACACAGAGACCTCAAAAGAACAATAACCATGAGAGACAAGTCATTGACCGTGAAGGATCCATTAAAGCAGCGCTGATCCGTAGAAAACAGCTTCCGCAGGACCCGTCATGTAGATATGGTTGTCTTCCTGGTTCCACTCTATCTCCAATGGTCCGCCTGGTAGATCCACCGTGCATTTCTGTTCCAGCATAAAACAATACATAAAAAATGAAGAGCTTGAGGTCAATGTGTATATGTGTAACCTCATCTCAGGTGATGTCATCTTAAGAACCCAAAAACATTAAAGCATATGTCTTTATTGATAGAACAAAAGGGAATACAAGATTCTACCACAAGCAACAAAGCTTTATTTGACCTCAATATGAATATACCACAAAAAAAAACCTACTTAGCAAGATTAAAATCATCAATCAACAAACCAATCAACTTCAATGAAGTTGGTTTACAGGATAGGATGTATCAACAGTCAGGTAATTCTATAAAAAATAGCTTAGAAACTCTATCCAATTTTGTATTTGTCTAGCACACAGCATCTGGTTCCCTAAACTATCACAATTCATATATACATTTTGGAAGACTAGAAACTGCACTTTGCAAACTGATCTAGTTTTCTAAGTTCTGAAATTCCAAACTTACCCTGTTGGCTCGACCTTCAAGGACTGCTGCAACAACCAGAGCACAAGCTCCAGTTCCACAAGCCAAAGTTGCTCCTGCAGTTTTAAGTATGCTTAAACTAATAAGGAAACAGAGTATGCTGATAATCGACTGTGAAACTAATTTGAAATTTCGGGGGATTAGCTGACCTGCACCGCGCTCCCAGACACGCATTTTTAAATGAGAACGTGACAGGACTTCCACGAATTCTGCAGATACAACGCAAAGAATTGTAAGATAACTTGAGAGAAATAAAACCAAAATATGATAGAGAAGTATTGCCGTATCCCCAATCTCAACTAACCTGTATTAGTTCGAGCTGGGAACATTTCATGATTTTCGAACTTTGGACCAATCTCTGGCAAGTTCAAATCATCAACTTTCAGATTCTGGTTGACACAAAGAAAAATTACAAATGATAAGAGTTTCCATAAGTCAATAGATAATAGAATTTGAAGTCTAGCAAGTAAACACGCACCGGTCCACCTTTAGTACCAAATGTGATACAGTGAGGATTGCCCATACTAACGCACGTCACATTCCAGCTTACTCCATCAACAACTAGCTCTCCCTGAACAACAGCTTCACCTTTGTTTCCTGGCATCTTCGTGGGCACATCTTGCACTTTAAGAATCGGTTTTCCCATGTCAACCTTAACCTGTTCCCAAATCAATACACAACGCAGTAAGCAACACATAATCAACAAGAAATAAAAGATAAAAATCAAAGCTTCACCTAATACGAGACATGAATCCGAAAGATTTACCTGCCCGTCATCTTGAATTTCTGGAACAATCAGGCCAGCACCAGTATGTATTGTAAAACTACCAAATCAAACACAAACACATTATAGATTACATCAAGCATGACTAAATTCGAAACTCTCAACAGCTATAAATACCTACGCTTTCCCTGCAAGTTCTGAAACTCAGCAATGAACTTAGCAAAGCATCGAACTCCATTGCCACACATCTACAATAACGCAAATCAAAAGCCAATGACTTCAAGCTCAACAACAATTCACTCAAACACATAAGCTCAAATTCAACAAAGCCACACCTCTGGTTCACTACCATCTGAATTGAATATCCGCATTGCGTAATCAGTACCATTGACTCCTGGCATTGCAAAGATCACTCCATCTGCACCAACACCGAAGTTCCGATCGCATAGCTTCGCCGCTTGCTCTTGACTAATCTTAGGTTCCGATGAATCTCTGTTATCGACCTAGAAAAACCCCAAAATTTTCAAAAACGTTTCGGTCAATTTCACAACGGAGAACAAACAAAACATACCAAGATGAAATCATTTCCGAGACCATGGTATTTCACGAAATGAAGAACTCCGGTTTCTCTCTTGTCGAGAAAACTCGCCGGAGATATTTTCTCGGCAGTAACAGCGTCCATGGAAGCTGTAGCAGACACGCGAAGCCTAGAGCTTCCAACGCAGTATTTTCTCTCGACTAAACCAAACGAAAGAGAAGAGACGGAATCTAGCTTTCTGGAGAATGCATTCGAAAACAATCGGCGAGATTGCGGCGCGACGGAGACACTGCTAGTGGCGGCTATCTCCATGACTGCTTCAGATTTTTCTTCTTCTTCGACTCTCCTTTATTATTGTACGACTTTGGAAAACAAAATCGTGTCGTTTCTATGTTCAACTAGTGAACTCCTTGACGTTTATTTCCTTCCGAAATATAAACTTCGTGCCGTTCTTAATCAAGTGATATTTATTGAAAAGGCCTTGATAAAAAGCCCATTATAAAACTTTCAAAGCCTCTCTCTCCTTCGTCGTCTTCTTCGTCTGGTTCTCTCTCTCTCTCATTCTCATTCTGTTTCTCTCTCTTCTATACAGTCTCTTTCTCTGTTAAATGTTTTTCTCATGAGATTTTTCTTCCAAATTTCAATTGAGTGAAAGATTGATGCATTTCTTAGCACCGATCTGAAATTCCGGTGATCAAATTTTCTGAAGTGCCCAATTCTCGTTTGAATTTAGCCTGTGAGAGATTTACGGTTAGTTTCTCAGCTCCAATACTTGTGTTTTTTTAATTTTTTCTTCGAATTAATGTTTTGAGATTGATCCCCCAAAATTGAAGATTATTAGGGTTTCGAATTTTGGAATCTTATCCCTTAATCTGATTCGAATTCTCCCACAATTACCCAATTCTCTCTGATTTCATTTCTGGGTTTTTGATTTCAGCTCTGGATTTGCATTTATAACCCATTTATGCAAAGCAGGTTGCATCGTGAGAAAGGTAACTCGATCGCGATGATCTTGGAAACTCAGAGGAATGTTGAATTCCCTCATAGAATCGTTGATAAGCGTCCGAGGAAACGGCCGAGATTGGCCTGGGATGCTGCACCTCCTCTTCCTCCTCCCCCACCCACGGTATTCTTTAGTAGTTTTGTCATAGCTCATTATCCTTTCAAGTTTTGATTTTACTTTTCCTCTGTGTTTCCGATCTTGGACGATAATTTGAATTGTGTAATTGTGTTAGTTACCTAAAAAGTTTCGTTTTTTTCTGATTTGATTGTGCTTGAGGCTTGAGCTAAGTAGATGACGTTGTTATGTGAATTTTTCAGCTGATGTGTTTGTTTTTGTTTGTTCAGGTATTTCATCCTCCGTTATACTATGGTGCAGAGTTTTCGAATGGAGTAGTTCCAAATTTTGTTTATCCAAACATGTTTTATAATGGCCTTCCTCGTCAGGGATCTCCTCCTTGGAGACCAGATGATAAAGATGGTCATTATGTCTTTGTGGTTGGAGATACATTGACTCCTCGATGTGAGTCTTATGTTACAGAGTCTTTCAACATCTTATCTGTTTCACCGAATTTATCATACAAGTTACATTGACAATTGACATGCCTTTTCTATTGTGCGTGCAGATCAAATCCTCAGCAAAATGGGTGAAGGTTAGTTATCTCTTGCTTAAAATGTTTATCCAGTCCTTGTGATTATCGAATTTGGCTTTTGGAGAAGATTGGTAATTTCATCAGGCATTGGATTATATTGTTGCATTGTTGCAGGTACATTTGGACAAGTATTGGAATGTTTTGATAATAAAAACAAAGAAGTCGTGGCAATCAAAGTTATACGGTCCATAAACAAGTATCGTGAAGCTGCAATGATAGAAATTGACGTCTTGCAAAGGCTTTCAAGGCATGATGTTGGTGGTTCTCGGTAAGAATATTTCTCCTCTTACTGAGTCTTTGTTAGTGTTAAATTTACTGCTTTTGGTATAAGCTTTTCAATTCCTTGCAGTTGTGTGCAATTACAGACTTGGTTTGACTATCGTAATCATGTTTGTATTGTAAGTACTGTTACCTTTACTTGATACGTTTGAGGTGAAAAAATACAAATTCCTTGATGCCCGAGTATTATGTGAGTTAAAAGAACTTGCGGATGGGTTTAAATGGTTTCAACAGGTATTTGAGAAGCTTGGACCAAGCTTATATGATTTTCTCCGCAAAAACAGCTACCGTTCATTTCCCATTGATCTTGTTCGGGAGCTGGGCAGACAACTTTTGGAGTCTGTAGCATGTGTGTGGACTATTCTTGACCCATTCTTCTATATTGTAGTCCATTAGTGCCATGAATCACTTTACGTTTTAAAAACTTAGGCATTAATAGCTATTACTTAATGTTTCTCTTTTGATAGTGCAATTTCCATGAAATCCAAATTGCTCAGAAGTTATTTGTTTACTAGTGTACTCAGACTTTGCTCATTCTATTGTGACAGATATGCATGATTTACGGCTGATTCACACGGATTTGAAGCCGGAGAACATTCTTTTGGTATCGTCTGAATATATCAAAATACCTGATTATAAGGTGAGTAATTTAACATTATTTTGGTATCGTCTTAACATTCTTTTGGTATCATCTCCAAGCTGGACTCTTCTAGGTTCAGGGCTTTGTATGATATTCATCCATGAAGAAACTTGTATCACTTAAGTTAGCTGACTTTTTCTCTTTGTGGTCATGAAAATCTAGTTTCTATCACGACCCACGAAAGATGGGTCATACTTCAAGAATCTACCCAAGTCAAGTGCCATCAAGCTCATTGACTTTGGAAGTACAACGTATGAACATCAAGACCATAACTACATTGTATCCACAAGGCATTACCGTGCTCCAGAAGTGATCCTAGGTAAACATTGGTGACTTTGACACATCTGTGTAGATAATAATATTTTTGTATAGCTATTAATATTTACTATTTTGGAACGTTTTCCCAGGGCTTGGATGGAACTATCCATGTGATCTGTGGAGTATTGGTTGCATACTCGTCGAACTTTGTTCGGTGAGTAACTTTTCTGTGTACATGTATTCGGTTCAGCAGGATTCCTCTCACTATGTCTCTCAGTCAACGTTTCTTCTGGATAAAACTTGCAGGGAGAGGCGCTTTTCCAAACGCATGAAAACATGGAGCATTTGGCCATGATGGAAAGGGTCCTAGGACCATTACCGCCTCACATGGTGCTCAGAGCCGAGTAAGAACAACAAGATCATCCTATTAGCAGCATCAGATACCAGCGGAAAATAAATTGAACTGTAATTTCTTATATCAAAATCAAAACGGTTCTTGCAGCCGACGCTCTGAGAAATACTTCAGACGAGGTGCCAAGTTAGATTGGCCTGAAGGTGCGGCATCGAGAAACAGCCTAAAAGCAGTATGGAAACTTCCCCGGTTACCGGTAAATAATCTCTCAGTGACCTAATTAAGTAACTATGGTCTTGATATTCTCTTATCAGCCATATTGAAATTAGCGACACCATTTTTTCTTCTTTTCATTTTGCAGAATCTGATAATGCAGCATGTGGATCACTCGGCGGGTGATCTGATAGACCTAATACAAGGGCTGCTTCGATACGATCCAACAGAGAGGCTCAAGGCAAGAGAAGCACTGAACCATCCCTTCTTCACGAGAAGCCGGGAACAGAGTGTTCCTTTTAACCCAAACCCTCATCCATTTTTATACAACCACCACAAGAACTAAAAAGGAAGAAACAGCAGAGAAAATTTGGATAAATCTGCAGTTTCTTGGTTACTTCACTTATCCTGGTTTTTTTTTTTTTTTTGTAGCCTTATATATATGTCTTCATGTATAGAAATGAAAGAAAGAGAGAAAGCTTTGTGCCTTATTTTTCTTGTCTGTTGTTGTTTTGGTTTACTGGGTTCGGTTTACGGCCACAACCATGGTGGTTTAAAGAGTTTACAGTTACGTACACCTGAAAGTTAAAATGTTACAAGACAATTTGTCTTCTTCAAGATATTTGATGTTGCAATACGAGAGAGAAAGAGATTTAATACCTGAGAAAAATTTTATATTTGAAGAAAAAGAGATATTCAAACCCGTATCTGGTTTAACTGAACCGAAATCAAATCTGTAGACCGGCTTAAAAACCGGATCTGTCCAATCATAGATCGAAACAAAGCAAATTCGAGAATCGAAGGCTTCATCTTCTTCCTCAGCTATCACTTCACTGTACTAGGGTTTTTAGTTTTTAGGGTTTATCTCTTCCTGCAACCATGGAGTCTCTGGGTAAGCTCCAGCTTCATCACCAAGCATTTCAACTTTCCTTCACTCCCACATCATCGTTTCCAAAGACCCCAACTTCTCTCCCCTTGAAACCCTTAATTCGACCAATCTCGTCTTTCAAATCCGCTTCAATCAAAGCTTCTTCCTCCAAATCTCAACACTCTATCATCCCTCTCCAACAATCAACACCATTCCGTCTCTTCAAATCCACATGCGTAACCCTAACAACCGCCGCGGCACTACTCTTCGTCAATCTCCAAATCAAATCGCCGGCGATTGCAGCTCCGGTCACGCCTCCGCCGTCAGTAGAAAGCAAAGAACACGTTTCCTTAGAAGAAGAAGAGAAAGCAATCGAAGAGCATTTGGTAGCTCACCCTTCTGATGTAGACGCTCTTCGTTCGTTAATGGAGGTAAGAATCAAATCTCGAAAGCTCGTAGAAGCTATAGAAGTAATCGATCGTTTGATAAAATTAGAACCTGAAGAATCCGAATGGCCAATTTTGAAAGCAAATGTGTATACATACAGTGGTGATTTAGATTCGGCGAAATCCGGATTCGAAGAGATTCTCGATAAGGATCCGCTTAGCGTCGAAGCGTATCACGGCTTGGTTATGACGTTTTCCGATTCAGGTCTTGATTTGAAAGATGTGGAGAAGAGGATTGAGGAAGCTATGTTCAAGTGTCAAAAAGAGAAGAAGGATAACGATTTTCGGGATTTGAAGCTACTCATTGCGCAAATTCGGGTTATTGAAGGAAAACATAGTGAAGCATTGAAGCTTTATCAAGAGCTTTCGAAAGAGGAACCGAGAGATTTCAGGCCGTATTTATGTCAGGGTATGATATACACATTGTTGAAGAAGAAGGAGAAAGCAGAGGAACAGTTTGACAAGTTTCGGAAACTTGTACCCGAGAATCATCCTTACAGAGAGTATTTTATGGATAATATGATTGCAACGAAGCTTTTTTCGGAGAAGACGCAGCGCGAGATGGCTGGATCAAAGACTTGATTGGGGATTATTTGTACTGAGGTGAAGAATGATGCTTACTTAGTAGACTTGGAAAAAAATGTGATCTTGATGATTTTCTGATGCAGGCTTTTTCTCGTTGTCTTAGATTTCGCATTAGTTGGTTTATATAAAGATCATAAGTTGAACACTTGTTTTGGTTTGATGATGCATTTGAATCACAATCTCTTGTGTACATTGGTCTAGATGCTTTGGATGATGTTATGGGCACAATTCGTTTTAACATTCTTGCAGTCTCTTGTGAGAGTTTCACTAAAGACCGTTAGGGTTGATTGGGTATCATCGGTTTAGTGAACTGAAGATCTTATAGGAAGGCTATCAACGGCTTGTCATGTTTGAGTTTGATATTCCAATCTGAGGTTTAACATCGAGTGTAATATCTTTTTGAAACTCGCTTTGTCATTTCATATGAACGAATTTGCATCTCACCGCACAATGCATATGCATTTTGATATAATGTATTGCTTAGTAAATGTAATGCTTGACTAAATGGTACACACACATGATCCATGATATGAGATTAGTCACTTAATTCTTTTAGAACGTTCATATATTTCAAATGCGTGGAGAAGAGAAGCTTGGATGATGTCGAAACCCGAGTCATAGATTCTAACTCTTTCATCATTTTTGTTTTATCTTTACGTTTGCAAATTGATTTCACATAAAAACTTTGAGTTGGCAAGAATGTATCTTACAGTCTTCTCTTCTTCCTCTATATCCTTTCCACTCAAAGATCTCGAGATGGTTCGACAAACATCCGGCAACAGAGCTTGGCTGGTTCCATGAAAGTAACAACTCTTGCTCATGTTGAATGGAAGTCTGTGAAGCAACCACAAGGAATATAATGAAACATATTTACTTTTGATTTCATCAACATTAACATTATCAACGAGACATCGTCGACCGATTTCTATACCAAGTCTTTCTAGTACAGGCGCCTTGTGGACTTGTAATGACTCATCGATAAACTGCAAAATCCACCGTCGTTGTTGATCACGTTTACCAAAGAAACGTTCAAGTAAACGGCCAAGTAAACCGCCAATAACTTTATGCTTTCAAATTAAATATTTGGAAGTTTTTTTTTTGTTCACCAATATATATTTGGAAGTTTAAAGTGTAAGAAAATGTATAATGTTTGTGGCCACTTCAGCAATTACTCTGAGCTAAAACAAAAGCAGTCTACCAAACGGAAATCAGAAAAACAAAAAAAAAACAAAATTCTAGAAAATCATACTCAATTTTAAAGCTTCAACTACGTAAATAAAAATCGTCTATTTGAATAATCCGTCCATAAAATGCGTCGTTTTGGCTGTTTCATTCTTTGTATATTAGATCTATAAACGAAATCGTTTCGTTTACTTGAGCAGAAAGAAAGAGAGAAGAAAAATGTTATCAGGTTTCAAGAAAGAGACGAAGACAGTTACAAACAAGCCTAATTCCGTCAACTTCAAATGGTATTATTTCTTGTTCTTGTCTACCGTTTTCCTCGAAAGACAAAATCCAGTACTTTGATGCTAGAATCTTTTAATCGCAAGTTTACTTGAAATCTCTAGTCATGTCTCCCCTTGTAGGATAAAATCTCGTTACAGGTAAAGAAACAAAATTGGGTTTGTTCTTGTTTATGGTACAGCTCGTAAAATCTTTCTCTCTTGGGTTTTGTTAGGGTCTTCAAATGTAAGATTAGGATTGGCTAAACAAGAAACACCCTTCAATGATCAGGTTTCTTTATTTTTATGGTTTTCTTTCAATGAATAATATGGCGTCTTCTTTGTAAATCCAGATGCTTAACAATCAGATCACCATGAGTCAATACGTTGAACTTGAGAAAGCTTACAAAAGTGTAAGAAAACTACTTATTTTATCTAGTTAGTTGGATTATCTTCCTGGTCAAGTTATTAATCTGTTTACGTTTTAAGTCTCTTGATCAAGTCTTTGCTTTGGTTATTTCAGGTTCCACCGATGGGTCTGTTTGATCTTAACCTTCTTGTTCCTAAAGCGTTTCCCCGTCGTACATGGTCAGGGTCAAAATTCTTTCATATATCCTCTTCTTCAGTTTAGTTTTATTCCGGAGAGATGCTCATTTGTAAATTGTTTAGGTTCCAAGACATCATTGAATAAATTTAGGTTTTGCGAAAAGAAACTGAAGCTGCAAATTTTAGATATTAATCTTCATTTCTGTCGTTTATAGTTTTTGTTTAGTTAAATTACAATCATTCATTCGTCTTAACTTGCCAAGGTCCTTTTGGTTTGTTATTGTTTTTTCATATATTGGTTATTCTATCATTTACCTCAATTACTCTTTTTACTTAATTGGTTTCATATTCAGATGTCCGGTTATTTTATATCACATGTCCATGCATGTATATATTAAGGTCTTAAATATACTGATTGTATTGATCTTTAAAAAACTATTTTTAGAAATTACTAGTGTTTTCATACATATCGTAAGTTCAAACAGTTTTTTATTCGATTGAATTTCTCACGAATTATTTATTCCAATTAGAACATTCATTGCTACCTTGATAGCTACAGAGATTAAATGCAGCTTCTATCCATAGGTAAAAACAAAAATCTCAACTCAATCCTTAATATTTCTTGATTCTTTAATTTGAGTCAATTTATCTTTCTCAACATCTAAAAAAATTAGGAATGATGAAAGTTTAGCCATTGGATTGGGGGATGTAAATAATACTAGTTTTTGTAAGCTAATGAGATTCTAATGGTTTCACTGCAACAGCAAGTCACGATTTATTATTGTAAGCCAATAGAATTTGAAGCTGTTAAAAAGAAAACAAAAACAAATAGCCAATAGAATATAGAGAAATTTAATACTATGTACTATGTAGGCCTTGACATTTTCATTTTGGTTCGGATTGCTACGGAAGTTAGAAAAAATATGACGCGTGAAAAATTCAACTGTGAATAAGTTGGGGACCCACCATATATTATAGTATTCTTCTTACTCAAAGATTCGTATTTTGATATCTACTTAAATATGGGTTATTAATTGTCGTTTATAAGAAAAAGTTTCATTTTATTTTTCAAGTTCTCTGATAATACACTTGCATAAGAATTTCTTTTAAACATGAAACCTCCTTTAAGTTAGGTAATGGAAATAAAAATGAAACCATAGTATACTTCAAATTAAGTAGTTTGAATGAAATTTTATGAGTCAAATTAAGTTATTACTTGTCTTTTATGGTAGTTAGTTAAATAAATACTTAACAAAGCAATGGAAATTGACAAATCTTTTTTTTTTTTTGGTCAAAGAAATCATTTATCACTAGCATTTTATGGTAGACCTTTTAATTAACACATATACGATAGATAAAAAAGAAATTCACGACTATGGTAGATAATTTAAAGAAGATGTAAAAGTATATATATATATATATATATATATATATATAATATCCAATCGGGACTTAACTTAATCTAACCGCGATTTGAGTCTGTGTCTACTAAATTATTCTCAATCAACTTTCAAGGTATACTAGGTGAGTATTCGTGCATATGCGTATATTTTAGATCAAATGATATCGTTTTTAAAAAAAAAACAATATTGAATTAATTGAAAAATCAAATAGATCATTTATGTTTTTATAATAGTTGGTTGAGTGTTCATTTTACATAAAGCATAATAGGTTTTGAAATTATAATGAAAACTTGATGATCATATATGTAAGCGGTATGTTTTTAATGAACTTAATATCTTATTATAAGGTTCCGATATTTTGAATTTTTAATTCTTAATCACAATTGTTTTTTTTTTCACCGTGGTTACGATATTTATAATTTTAAATACTTTTTTTTTTGTCACGAATTCTAAATACCTAAGATTGTGATTCTTTGTATTGAAATTGTTAATAGTATCGGTGGACGGATCCGGATCCGTGCTAATACTATCCGGATATGAATCATTGCCTCTCGTATATCCAGAGACTAGATATTTTTTCAAATATAAATATATCTGTGGATATCCGGATTCGTGAAAAAACTTTATATAAAAATTATATAAAAAAATTTTAAAAAATATTTTACAAAAATAAATACAATTTTATTAGTAAATAAAATAAAATAATCGTAAATGATTTTAAATTTCTTTTTTATGCAAAGTTTGTTAACATGTATTTTTAGTATATTAATAAAATAAATATTTTTAATATATTTAATGGTCTGGATCCGGATATCCCTCGAAAAATCAGGATATCTGGATGCAAATCCATTTTTGACAGATCTGTAATTTTATTATCCGGATCCGGGTCCGGCCCTATGGATATCCGAATTTTTGGAACGGATCTCGGATCCTGGAAAATAATCCCATCCTAAGTTAATATTATACTCTTTCGAAATAAATGAATGTTGCTTGATTCAAAAAAATGTTTTTGATGGTTTGGCAGAACTAACAGAAAAGGATGTCAAGTGTCGAGGCGAAAATCAACCAAGAAATGTTAAAGTTAGAAGAAGATCATGCTCCTAGAGTTGGAGCAATCTTGAGTCAATCTAAGTCAAGGAAACTTTCGCTTGTTGACAGCAAGCCCCACATTTCCGATTTGAACGCATCACTTTCTTCCCGTTTGGAAGGAGAAGAAAAAGGGAAAAATGAGAAAAACGATCTTGCTGCTCGACTCTATGATGATCTCCAAGTCGAGATACTCGCCCGTGTCTCATGTGTAAAATACTGGAAATTGCAGTTACTCAACAAACGATTTTCACAGTTGCTACAGAGTGGTGATATTTTTAGGGTGAGGCAAGAACGCGGACTTGTCAAACCATATGTGTTTATGCTTACGAGCGATAACACTCGATGGGTGATGTTTGATAAAGATTTCCAAATTTTTCAGAAACTCCCGGAAGTTCCGTCTGACTTTCACTTCTTTAGTTCAGATAAGGAAACAATTTGCGTAGGTACACAACTGATCGTTGTCGGAAGGGAGGTGGAGGGCATTGTGCCTTCTGACGTTTGCTTCTTAAATTCAGATTGCGCAGACGCGCAAATGGCTGTTGTCGGAAGAGTGGTGGAGAGCATTGTGGTGTGGCGATACGAACTAGAGATGAATAAGTGCTTCAAAGGTCCTGCAATGATTGCACCACGGGTCATGTATGGTTCTGCGAGCCGTGGGACGGATGCTTTTTTTGCTGGAGGAATTAGAACTGGCGAACATGGATCCCCGAGGTTGTGAACATAGTCGAGAAGCACAACTCTGATACCAAATCATGGACAATGGTTCATGGAATGCATAAGCCAAGGAAATTCAGCTCAGGTTGTTTTTTGCAAGGCAAGTTTTATGTCATTGGTGGTTGTGATGAGAATGATGATTATTTCACTTGTGGAGAAAGTTACGATGAAGTGACAGATTCTTGGAAGTTGATCCCGGACATGGTCGGAGACATTACTTTCAATACTATTCAATCACCGCCTCTCATTTCGGTGGTCAACAACAATCTCTATTTGTTGGAACCATATTTGAACGAGCTTCGTGTTTATGATATAAAGACAAATGCTTGGAAAAAACTTGGGAGTGTACCTGTGAGAGCTAATTTTGCTGGAGGTTGGGGTGTTGCGTTTAAGTCTGTTGGTGATAGACTTTTGTTGATTGGAGCCATGTCTTCGCAGTGTGAGACAATGACGGTTTATTCATGTCTCCCATCTACAAAAGTTGAAGACCTTATTTGGGAAAGGTCGAATGATTCTTATAACAGTGACAACATTCGATTCAACCATTTTATTCAGAATTGCTCTGTAATGTTTGTTTAGAGAATGTCTTCTCAAACAAACTTGACAAATATGTATTGGCTTGTGTTTGCATCTGTGTTTTCTGTTTGTCTTTAATATAAGTTGTGGTGTGTCTAACACCAAAACATAATTGTGTTTTTTGCGTTGTGGTTTATCTTTACATGACGCGGATAAACTATTTATAATTTTGTTTTTAATGTTACTGTTTCAAAATGTGAAAATATGTATTGATTTTAAAGTAAATTTATACATTGTTGTTGATAATTTTTTGTTATTTTTTCTGTCAATGATATGTTTTGTTAATATTATACATTTTCAGAATTTTCCATATATATAAGCAAGTACTCAAATTAAAATGTATAATTCATAATTTAATTCATTAGAGTGTACATTCTATTATACAGTAGAAACTCTATAAATTATTACTCAATAAATTAATAAACAAAGGTAATAAAACTTATTTAAGAGAAAATATAGCTAATTACGATCAAGTAAATTTGATTTTAGAAAATTATGGAAAATTTCTTATTTCGGTAAATGGATAACTCTATAAATTAATTAAATATTATAGTCTCAACATTATTAATATATCGTTTACCAAAATATCATAGTGCCAACATTATTACTTTATAGAGTCTCTACTATATATAAATTATGTTTTTTTTATAAGAGATTACATCTAAACATCTTTTCTTTGAACATATCATCGTTTGAAAAATTCATTTTTTCATTAATAATTTGTTATAAAAATTGAATTTGACATTGAAATAATAAAAGATTAATGTGAACAAAACTTCTTAAACAAAGAACGCTTGTGGTTTTAGGATTTTTGTGGCAAAATTATCTTTATAGATTTAAATTTGTTTTTTTAGATTTAAGTTAATGATTTTCAAAATTTACTTAGAAATTTCTGAAAATAAAGATTTTAAAGGTAATAAACATTTAGGGGGGTGTATTGGATGTGGTATTTCAGTGGATTTGATGGTGTTTCTAAAATCCCCTGTTATTCAACCAGTGATTTTAAAATCCGTTTCCAAATCATGTGTTAGTGAACATGAAATTTATGTCAAATACATCAAAATAATATATAATTCCGTGTTATTCAAACTGTGATTTGTTAAACCCATATCAAATCCCTTATTATTCAAAACTCAACAATGTTTTCTAAAAAGAGGATTTTAAGTGATTTGAGATTCATTTATAGTTATAAATTAGGCTTAACAAATCACACCTCTAGAGGTGTGATTTAGATGTGATTTGGACAAAACATTAAAAAAATATATCTTTTATATTTTTTTATTTTTCGTCGTGGTCTCTTCCTGCTTCTTGTTATCTTCTCTTCCTTATGCTCTTACTATTCTTCTTCTACGTGATTACAATCATATTCTACGTTTGATTATTTTTTTTTTCTTTTTCTTCTTTTTGAAAACAATATAATCAAACAAGTTATTTTCTTTGGGTTTTTTTATTACTTTATTTTGTTGGTTTTTAGATATTGTTCTATAATTCTCTTTGATTTTGTTTCTGGTTTATATGAACTACAAAGAAGTAAAACTAGAAATGACGTGAGAAGAAAAATAATCTCTTGAATATGAGAGTATTATAAGAAAAAAAATAATCATGAATAAAAGTAATATCAAATCACTACCAATCCTCTCAAAAATAAAAGCAAATCACACGAAATCCATCAAAATCCTACACAATCACACAACAGGATTTGCTATTTTTAATTATTTAAAAATCAAAATCATAACAAATCTTCAAGCTCCACCTAAATCCCATCAAATCACAAGCTCCATCAAATCCACTGAAATACTACATCCAATAAACCCCCCCCCCCCCCCCCCCCTTAGTGTTTTACATGTCACATTTTTTCCTAGCCATGTCACAATTGTTTTGGTGAAGGTGATTCACTACAAGAAAACATGCGCTATTCCGACGGCATAAACCGTCTGAATTCCGTCGGAATTGCCCCTTTTCCGACGGCATTCCGACGGGATTAGTCCGTCGTTTCTATCACGTCGAAAATTACAATCCGTTGGCAGTCCATCGACCACCTGCGACGGCTCTCAGACGGAAAATGGATAGCCGGATTCCGTCGACCTTTCGTCGTTATACCGTCAGAAGTCGGAAGGGAGACGGAATTCCGACGGTGTCGGACTTCCGGCGAATACCGATGGAGTTCCGACGGTGTCGGACTTCCGGCGATTAGCGACGGAGTTCCGACGGTACAAGAATACCGACGGAATTCCGACGGTTTTCGTTATTTTTTTCCAAAAATTAATAATAATTAAACAAATTAAAATAAATAAAATATAATAAAACATTTAAAAATATATTAAAAATTAACATTAAAAACTGATTAAATTAAAAGTGTTTTAAAAGTATTTTAAAGTTTTACATTAAATTTTAAAACTTCAAAAGGCCTATTCCGGCCTACGGGTACTGAAGAAGTCGGTCATCTTCTGTTCCAACGCTCGAAATCGTGCCTCCGCCTCCGCCTTATCTCTCTCTCGCTTGCTCGGCCTCCGCCTTATCTCTCTCTCTCGCTTCCTCCACTGCCTTAAGCCGCTCGGTCAGCTCTCAGTTTTCTGCCTATAATCTGCTACCACCGCCATGTCGAACCGACGAAACGAACGAGCAACTATCTTCAGGGAGGCCGAATACATGGCCTTTGGTCTTGGGAGTCGCCTACGATAAAAAATAAATTAAATCTTAGAACTTAGTTGTATTAAAAGTTATTCTGAAATTTGTTTAAAAGTGACACGGTTACTAACCTTGTAGGTGAACTCGTTGATCTTCTCGTATGGAACTTCGGTGGGCGCCGGAGTTCCTTTCTCGATTGGTTGCGATTGGAGGTACTGCTCCCCGAGCCTCTCCACGGTTTCCACGATTTCACGAGCAATCGAATCTTGAATTTCACCGGTCTTCTTGTTGGTGTGCGTAGCTTTGAGCAAAGCAAGATTCGAAGGAAACACACCGGTCTCCTGAAACTGTTAACATATTAAATTTTGTTAGCGAATTTTTAAAAATTTTGAATTATTTAAATATTTACCATTTTGTCCGCAAGTGATGCCTTGCTCGTTGCTCCGAGGTTGTGGGTCGCTTTTCCCTTCCCCTTCCGGTCGCTATTGCGGTTAGTTGAGTTTCTCTCCGAGGTCGCCCGAGTTGCCTCATGTTCCCAATGTGCAACTAGTCCATCCCAACATGTGTCTTTATGTTTCATAACCCGAGGCACCTTCCCGGTTTTGTACCACGCATCTTTCCACTCGTTCATCTTCAATGAGTACTTCCTCGTAGCCTTTTCGTCGAATCTCTTTCAGACCAACGAAGTGAGCGGTGGGTCCCACGTAAAATCTTGCTGCAAAAACACCACATTCTCGCATTAGTAATTAAAATGTGAGTCATATAGGAAATATATTTCAAACTTATAAAATAAAATCATACCGCAAATTGTCATAACCAAGTGTCCCGGTCCTCCACTGACATATCGTGGTATGTGGGATACGGTTTAGTTACCAAGCAATTCATCATTCCGTTGATAGAACCCGTAATCCCGTTTCCCGAGTATTTGAACCTAATAAAATATTTAGTTAAATATTTTACTAAAATAATTTAATCCAATACAAATTTAAATAAGACTTACCAGGTCGTGTTAGGTGGCGTGTCTGGATCTAGACGAGTCAACCTATCACGTCCGGGTTGCGACACAAACTACTCGATGGTCATGGATGTGGGAGCTGAGAAGGCTATTCCCGGGGGCTGAGACATGTGTGGGGTCTCTAAGTCGGGAGTAATGTCGGGGATATGCGTCTCACTCCCACTCCGAGCCCCCCTACTGGAAGTCCCACCTCCTCTAGAATGATGATATCGCGGATAGTCCCTACGATTTCTAAAATTCTAAGAGTTTGAGATTTCGGGATTTATGGAATATGAAATTTATAGGAATTTGGGATTTTGAGATTTTGCGATTTAGTTATTTGGAAATTTCGGATTTAGGGATATAAGGATATTGGGAATTAGGGTTTTTTGCAATATAGAGATTAAAAGAATTTAGTTTTCGAACATTTTGTTAATTAGGGACATAGGGATTGATGAGAATTTAAGATTTTTGTAATAAAGGAATTTATTGAATTTGGGATTATGTGGTTTTGTGATTTATGGACTTAGGGATTAGAGAAATTGGAATTTTGAAATTTAAGTAATCAGAGCTTGTTTGTATATTGTATATTCAGAAAACCGAAGTTCATGGATTTAGGTTTTGTTGGGAAATTGACATTTATAATTTGACAAATTTTATTAATGTTAATAAATTTTTTAATTTGAAGGATTTAAAGGTTTAAATTGTTAAAGTTAGAAATTTTTTAATTTTTTAATTTTTAAATTTAAAGGATTTAGACTTTTAAATTTTATTATTTTTAAATAGGTTTAAAATTTTAAAGGTTAAATTTTTTTATTAATGTAATAAATTTTTTAAATTTGAAGGATTTAAAGGTTTTAATTGTTAAAGTTATAAATTTTAAAAAATTTTAAATTTTAAATTTAAAGGATTTAAAGGATTTAAAGTTTTAAATTTTATTATTTTTAAAGGTTTAAATTGTTTTATTAATGTTGTAAATTTTCTAAATTTCTACAATTCTCATAAACACCTAAATTTCTAAACACCTAAATTTCTAAATTTATAAATCCCTAAACACCTAATTTTCTAAATTTCTACAATTCTCATATTCAATTTCTAAAAATCCACAATTTCACAAGAACAATTTCTAAAAATCCACAAATTTTCATAAGAACACAAACAAAACTTACATTGATTTTGGGAGTGGCGATGGATTTCGACGGAGGCGACGGATTTGGACGGTGGGTCGGCGATTCCGGCGACTGGGAGGCGAATTCCGGCGACCGAACGGCGTTTCCAACCGTGGAGAAAAGAAATCCGGTGGTGGGGAGAAGAAATCCGGCGGTGGAGAGGAGATTTCCGGCGGTGGAGAGGACAAATAGGACGATTCCGGCGGTAGAGATGTGAAATCCGGCGATAAGTGTCGAAATCCGGCAATGGATCAGAATTTTGGTTCGGTTTTGATAAGTGTCGGGTAAGAGAAACAGTTCTGGGATTTATAACAGTGGCCGACGGAATTCCGACGGTCTCCTAAACTCCGACGGTAATTCCGACGGTTTTCCCGCTTTGACGATGATCACGTAGTTGTTTGGCGGCCAGTAAAATTAGGGTTTCCGTCGGCAATCCGTCGGAACTTAAGACGGAATTCCGACGGAAATTATAATTTATTTTAAATTATTTCCTATTAATATATTTCCGTAGGGGTGGACAAACGGGAATATGGAACGGGATCTAACGGGAACGGGGTTGATGGGACTAGAAAATTACGTCCCATTTATGTCTCATTTCAAATTCGGGACGGGAACGAGATAAAACGGGATGGGACGGGAACGGTACGGGAAATACCATAAAATAATCGGACTTAAAAATTAGATTAAAGAAATATACAAATTGTAAATATGTATATAACAAGCTTTTTCAATTTATGAAAACACATGTTTTTAAGGTTTTACGCCGAAATAAAGTGTTTATTTAATAAATTTGGTAATAAAATAAAACTCCCGTCGGAACACCGTCGGATATTAAGACGGAAATCCGACGGATGTTTATTTTTATTACATATTTTTAAGGTTTGACGCCGAAATAATGTTTATTTAATAAATTTGGTAATAAAATAAAACTGCCGTCGGAACACCGTCGGAAATTAAGACGGAAGTCCGACGGGGGTTTATTTTCATTACATTATATATATTTTATTACAAATACTTGAAATAAAATTCCGTCGACAATATGAACGAGTTAGAGATTTATTAAAAGCAACCAACATAGATAGAACTTGTGAGCTTCACAGGTTTGGCTCTTCGACGGTAATTCCGACGGTTTTCCCTCTTTGACGATGATCACGAAGTTGTTTGGCGGCAAGTAAAATTAGGGTTTCCCTCGGCAATCCTTCGGGGTGGGAAAACGGAAATATGGGATGAGATCTAACGGGAACGGGGTTTATGGGACTAGAAAATTACGTCCCATTTATGTCCCATTTCAAATTCGGGATGGGAATGGGATGAAACGGGATGGGACGGGAACAGTACGGGAAGTCCCATAAAATAATCGGACTCAAAAATTAGATTAAAGAAATATACAAATTGTAAATATGTATATTACAAGCTTTTTCAATTTATGAAAACACATGTTTTTAAGGTTTTACGCCGAAATAAAGTGTTTATTTAATAAATTTGGTAATAAAATAAAACTCCCGTCGGAACACCGTCGGAAATTAAGACGGAATTCTGACGGGTGTTTATTTTTATTACATATTTTTAAGGTTTTACGCCGAAATAAATTGTTTATTTAATAAATTTGGTAATAAAATAAAACTCCCGTTGGAACACCATCGGAAATTAAGACGGTTGTTTATTTTTATTACATATTTTTAAGGTTTTACGCCGAAATAAATTGTTTATTTAATAAATTTGGTAATAAAATAAAACTCCCGTCGGAAATTAAGACGGAAGTCCGACGGGTGTTTATTTTTATTACATTATATATATTTTATTACAAATACTTGAAATAAAATTCCGTCGACAATGTGAACGAGTTAGAGATTTATTAAAAGCAAGCCAACATAGATAGAACTTGTGAGCCTCACGGGCTTGGCTCTTCGATTGGCAGAATGATTGAAGGCAATTTTGATTTGGTGACTTTTCACTATATAGAAAAAATAACCATACCAAAATTGGCTTTAATCGTTCTGCCAATCGAAGTGTCAAACCCGTGAATTCCACAAGTTCTATCTATGTTGTCTTGGTTTTCATAAATCTTACATTACACAAACAATTTATATTGCAATATAAATTTAAATACCAAAATAGTAAATATTACACGTACCAACATTATGCGGATAAACTCGTACAATAGATAGTAGGAAATTATTTAACATCAAAGCAACATAAAGCCGTAACCATAAAATAATTCTTAATCATGGACGAGTTAGATATTTATTCTTCATCGGAGTCTGGAACTGTTTCATATTCGTACCCAGTAGTTCCTTCATCTTCCTCCTCGATGGTGCATACTTCCGTTGGCTGGTATTCAGCAATCATCGTATTAGCACCGATTATCTGTTTGAAAACTGAATTTAGTTAACCTTTCCCAAAAATATTTATAAATGTATGGTGTATGTACCTTAACAATGTTCCGCTCTGTGATGTTTATGTACTTTGGGTTCCTATCAAAACGGCAAATGGTAACATTCTTCAGGATGACCACCGCACCTACAGCAGTCGTGAGTTTGTACTCGTCATTCTTGAAGATGTTATGGTGCATGGTTCCCTCGATTATTCCCGACGGATCTTTTAAGGTTACAAGCAGATCTCCCTGGTCACTGGGGGTCAAACTAGAGAGCATAGCCACAATCTGATAATTAAATAGAATATACTTGTCAGATAAATTGTTTCTCAAAATGTTAATAATATTGGACGGAAACGTAAACCTTTTTTATTTTCACAAATTGTGAACGCGGGGATTGAATTTCTGCAGCCTGGGTCCAGAATGGTAAGGTCCTATTGCGATAAGAACCTACATTTATGAATGATAGATTTTGTATTTGTCAGCTACAATCATTATATAACAATATATTGTAAAAGTAAAAACGGTAATTATATATATATATATATATATATATATATATATATATATACCTTCACGGATTATGTAATCGATAATAGAAGTCCACTGAGGGCTACTAAAATCCTGGTCGGCTTGTGGTGCCTCGTTAATGACCTCATAAATAAAATCTTGTGTTGGGCGGGTTTGAGAACTTTCACCTCGCACCACTCTTGCATCATGAGCCCTCTTGTAAAAAATTCCTCGCCTTACGACTTGGCCAGGTCCCGGTATTTTGGGCGTTTTGTTCAGGGATCGTTGAGTTGGGTGGAGTGAAATTGTTGGTTGAGCATCTATGACATTTAAAATATCGTAAGGAGGGCTTGAAGGAAGAAGAGTTGTGGTTGGAGTGTTTAGACCAGGGGCTCGGTTTTGCATATAGTAATTCCATAGATCTTTGTTAGCCATTACGCAATTGAATATTTTTGTGTTATGATTTTGTGTTCAAATTTGGTTATGAAGGAATGAGAAAATGTGGAACATATATGTACAACAAATATCCGTCGGATTTCCGTCGGAAATCTGTCAAAACACTCCGACATAACACCCCAGCAATCCCTTCAGCCACTGCAGACGATTTATTAACCACACAAACTTTGTCGACATCTGAAACCGTCGAAATTCTGTCGGACATCCGTTACATAATTCCGAGGACATAGCTACGTCGGAAATCCGTCGGTACAGCTGACCAATCAAACTTTGCCGACATCGTGTAGTCTGAATGCCGTCGGTAATACGGACGGAATACAAACGGAATACCGACGGTTTATACATATAACTTCTACTATAAATACACCTGATGGAGTGTATATCTTCTACACCTCTCAATAACACAAAAATGTCTTCTAACTCTCCTAATGAAGACGCAAAAACAACATCGGTGGCTAATTTTTTTTATATTCCAAAATACACGTGGAAAACTGAATCTCATTGCGACGAATTCACTCAAGAGATTCCCACTTACTCGTGGGAATTTGATACGTTCTCACCAATCCATAAAGAAGATTCCACATCAACAATAGTGCCTGACAGCCAGTGCTCGCCAAACATCCACCACATTTACAGTAGGCAGCCACAATATCCTGATCATAAGCGGGTTATCGAAGCCGAACAACCATGTCAATTGATGGAAAAGTCAGATACATACGGTGCAAGTACTTCAAACTTATGTAAGGATCAGTACTATGGTTATGAATTCGCCCAAAGCCCAGAAAAGCCAAACTTAAATTTAGATGTTGATGCAATCAAAAGTGAATTGTGCGACGGATTTATAGATTCTCCACCAAAGGAGCATTACTATGATTTGGAATTCGTCCAAAGCCCAGCCAAGCCAAACATAAATCTAGATGTTGATGCAATCAAAAGCGAATGGTGCGACGGATTTGTAGATTCTCCACAAAAGAAAAAAAAGGAAAGAACATCACTAAATGGTTCTAACAAATGGTAAGTTCGGAGTGGAAACCGACAGATGATTGTAAAATGAGGAGTTTATTATGTATTTGTACCATAAATATTTGCAAGTCTCTACTGTACCTGTTTAAGAATGTGTTTTAAATTTTATGTTTCATTAAATGTTATGTTTTATTGGAGTTGCAATACCAATATTTATCGTTATGTCGGGCAGGACGTCTCGCCTTAGTGCGAACTGCCGATGGAAAGTATTATTCGGCAAAGTGTGAGACTTCCTCGTTTAGGCTCTGTGCGACAATAGATCCCTCAACCTTGCTCAAATTTTTAACCTTTTTCTTCAGGTGGAACATGTAACGCTTGAACGGATACATCCATCGGTATTGAACAGGGCCTCCTAAGGCTGCTTCTCGTGGGAGGTGAATAGGAAGGTGTTCCATAACGTAAAAAAAAAGACGGTGGAAATATCTTCTCAAGATTACAAAGGAGAACCGGGATATTGGCCTCCAAGTTACGTATCCTGTGGATGGTAAGCGTTCTTGAACATAAATCTCGGAAGAATGCACCAACTCCTATAAACAAAAATTAAACAAGTTAGTACATATATATATATATAGTAATATTACGGTAGTAAGAAATATACCTCCAATTGCTTGGTGGATAGGTTCTGGAAGAAGATATGCAAATACAAATGGAAGAAGACGCTGCATCACGACATGACAATCATGACTCTTCATTCCTATAAACTTGCCTTCCGTCGAATCCACGCAATTACATAGATTAGATGCGTAGCCGTCTGGAAATTTGACAAATTTTTTGAACCATTCAAAAAATACTTGTTTATGCCCAGCGTCTAACCGGTAAGCAGGCATCGGCAATCTACCGTCTAGAATTTCAGTTGTCTTTGGTTTTTCCTAGGACGTTTAATATGGTGTTTATGATGTTGTCAAATAAATTCTTTTCAACATGCATGACATCTAGATTATGCCGCAATAGATGGTCTTTCCAGTAAGGCAAATCCTAGAAAATACTCTTCTTGTGCCAATTGTGATATTCCCCACAACCGTCCACGGGGTGATGGCCATTACCCCCACATTCAGGAGTTCGCTCTGCACCAAAATCTCGTAACTGTTCCAATATGCTGCGACAATCTATCTCAGGCGGTGGACCATGTAACACTTGTACATTCTTCCTGAAATGTCTTCTAGATCGACGATATTGATGATTTGCCGGTAAAAAACACATATGGCAATCAAACCATGAAGTCTTCCTTCCGTGCTGCAGTTGGAATGATGTAGTATTGTCTTGGCAATAAGGACATGCCAATATTCCATGCGTTGTCCATCCAGATAACATACCGTATGCCAGAAAATCGCTTATGGTCTACATAAGAACCGCACGCATGTTGAAATTCTACTGGATTGAAACATCATATGCCTCAAAACCATGCTCCCACAACATCTGCAACTCAGAGATCAATGGTTGGAGGAATATATCGAGTGACCGTCTTGGATGATCTGGCCCGGGAACTAGAATTGAGAGAAACAGGAACTCTCGCCGCATGCACATAGATGGAGGCAAATTGTAAGGTGTTACGATGACCGGCCACAATGAATATTTTCTTCCATACTTGCCAAACGGGTTGAAACCATCAGTGGATAAGCCTATGTATATATTCTGTCGTTCATATGCAAAATCTGGATATATGGATTGGAAGTGTTTCCACGCTTCTGCGTCAGAAGGATGCGTGATATCTCCATCTTGACTATGCTCTGTGTGCCATCTCATAGCCTTAGCTGTGCGGTTTGATTCGTACAGCCTCTTCAACCTCTCCGTTAAGGGTAAATACCACATCCGTTTGAATGGAATCTTCACCCTGCCACTTGTGTCCTGGAACCAGGGTTTCTGGCAAAATTTACATTTGTTCCGGTTCTCGTCTTCTCTCCAGTATATCATACAGTTGTCGATGCACACGTCTATAACCTGGTAGGGCAAACCAAGACCGGTGACAAGTTTTTGGACCTCTTAGTATGATCCTAGGGCCAGATTACCTTCTGGCAAAACATCTTTCACGAACTCGGCGAATGCATCAAAACATTCTTCGGACAAATTATAATCAGTCTTCAGGTTCATCATCCTACTAGCAGAAGATAGCGGTGAATGACCATCCCTACAACCGCTGTATAGTGGTTACTTTGATGCGTCTAACATATGAAAAAACCTTCGAGATTCTAAATTAGGCTCTTCAACCCTATCACCCTCATACCCACCCGACTGCAAATTCTCTCTAAACGCATCATTAAACATCACAACCGTACTTACCCCAACATCTACTCCCGCTGTAGGTTCCCCTACGCTATCCGGAAAATAAGATGCATTGCTACTAGTACTACCATATTCATAATTGGTTTCTCCATGTAAATACCAAAACTTATATCCCGGCCTAAAACCATATCAATATAAGTGAGTCCAAACATTATGAACGGCAACACTAATTCTATTACAACAATTGGAACAAGAACATTTGATATCCTGACCTTTTTGGCTGCTTCTAGATTACTGGGGTAAATTCATGAACTCGCATATTCCTTGAGCGTACTCGTTCCTTAATAAGTCCGAGCCCAAATCCATCATTGGCTCGTCCATCCATGACCGAAAATATGAACTCATCTTTATAATTTTGTTTGGTACTCGAAATTTTGTTATGATGGAATGACGAATTCTGCAAACTTATGTAGAACGGATTTTCGTCGAAAATCCGTCGGAATTCCGTCAATACCTCCGAAATAACACCCCACCAATCCCATCATCCACCGTAGACGATATGGGAACCACTCAAACTTTGCCGACATCGGAAACCGTCGGAATGCCATCGGAAATCCGTCACTAATTTTGATATGGTCCGTACACGCTGACCAATCAAACTTTGCCGACATCGAAAAGTTTATATTCCGTCAGTAGTCCGTCGGAATACCGTCGGAATATAACGATAGGTCGTAGCCGTCTGTCTTCCGACGGTATTCCAACGGAATGCTGAGAGAGTGGGTTTCCGTCGGTATACCGTCGGAATAATTTGACGGAATTCCGACGGAAACCCACTCTGTCAGCATTCCGTTGGAATACCGTCAGAACTGTCCGACAGATTACCGACGGAAAAAAATTTCCGTCGGAAATCAGCCTGTTTTCTTGTAGTGATTGTGGAGATGACACATAAACATTTTCTCACAAATCACCTCCCAAATAATATATAGGGGATATATTTGTGTTCTTGTATCCGTTTGTTTGGTGTTATTTATTTAAATATATGTGTTGGTGTGAAATTAAATTATCGCAGTTTAGGAATCGGTGTCTCATGAAGCTTTATATTTATATTAATTATATTTATATTTTTAGCAACTTATAAAAAATGAATCATGCATGATGCCTTTGTGGGTCTTGTTTTTTGTGTTTCCTCTACGTATTGGGTCCAATAAAAATTTTACCCTTTTTATTGGTTTTACATCTCGAATATATTATGAGAAATTCAAGAAATAAACAAACAAGCAAATAATTATCTTGGTTTCACATATGCTTCGAACCAGATCAATATACTGTCATAAATAGGCATATCTTTAATAAGTGTAAACCCTAAAACGTTTCCTCGTCAATAACTCAGCTAACATAACCAACTTAGTTTGGGTGCTTGGGTGTAGGTAATTAGTAACTCTATCAGTTAAAAATATATTAAATAGTGGACTGCAAATTATATAATTACCGACGTTTACATGTACTTCTTGGAAGAATATGACATTTCTCCAAGGCAATAGAATTAATACTATATATGTAGGTCTAGACATTCATATTCGGTTCGATAATATATAGTTTTTACACAGCACCAAAGACCTTTCATCACATCTCTTTGTTTCCATCGGTTTTGATCGGAGGAGCCGTTTTTGCTGTTTAGGCATTTCTACTTTCACGATTTCTTCATAGGAGTTGAGATCTTTCTCGTTTCTTTTTTCCATCTCATTTTCTCTCTTTTTTCTTCTTTTCACTGAGAATACACACTTGCGCTCTCTCTCTTCTCTCTCTTCTTGCTCTATCTTTACTAAACCAAAAAACACTCTATGCGAAGAATTGTGGACTTTAAATGGTGTTATTTCTTGTTCCCATTTACCGTTTTCCTCGAAAGACAAAATCCAGTTCTTTGATGCTATAATCTTTTTTTTTTGTTGTTGAAATTTTGCTATAATCTTTTAATTGCAGGGTTACTTGAAATCTGTTGTGTACTTGTGTCTCAGCTTGTATTTCAACGAGCCTTTATCATCACGCTAGGTAAAAGAAACAATATTGGGTTTGTTGTTTATGTTATGACTCCTAGTAAAACCTTTCTCGCTTGGGTATATATGTCTCTATCTCTCCAACATTACTAATCCAAAAAAGTCTTATGGGACTTAGCTTTGTTAGGGTTTGCAAATCTAAGGTTAGGATTGGCTAAACAAGAAACACCCTTCAATGATCAGGTTTCTTAATTTTTCGCTTCTGGTTCATGATTTTGCTCCTCGGTTTCCTTTCAACGAATCTTATGGCGTCTTCTTTGTAAATCCAGATGCTCAACTATTAGATCACCATGAGTCAATACGTTGAACATGAGAAAGCTTATAAAAGTGTAAGAAAACTACTTATTTAGTTGGATTATCTTCCTGGTTTTACTCTTTTGGACAAGTCATTACTCTATTAATGTTCTCTCTTACGTTTTAAGTCTCTTGTTCAAGTTTTTGCTTTGGTTATTTCAAGATGGGTCCGTTTGATCTTAACCTTCTTGTTCCTCAAGTGTTTCTCCAGCCACATCGTCTATGGTCAGAGTCAGTTCTTCGTATATCCTTTTCTTCGATTAAGTTTTGCACCGCCGAGATAATCATTTGCATATTGTTTAGGTTCCAAGACCACAAAAATACGTTGGAGGAAACATGTAACATGGACTTTGAAGGTGGATGTATTAATGTGGAGACCATGGAGCAAAGGTTTGTTTGTCTCCTAAAAACCACAAAAGGCACAACGTTCTTATATGCACATTCGAACAAACAGATTGTTTTGTCAAGTAATGATTTTCTCCTTTGCAGAGTTCTATACGCAACACAACCACTGTGGAGGTTCTGCGATCAATAATGGACCCAATTAATATTCGTATATACAGTGAGTGAAAATGTATAACTTCCCCTGAACTATACGAAGTGTATACCAGACAATATAAAGCAAAAGCACAATGACCCAATATACTATAAACCGTATACAATGACCTTAGATTCTATGAGAGAGATGTTGAAGTTATACATTTTCACTCACTGTATATACAACCAAACTAACGGGCAAGACTACAAAAACCAAAAAATGTCAACATACCAATAAAGACAAAATAAAAATAATGAAACTGAAGAAATAGATCTCATAAACTTGATATCAAGGTAACAAAAGATGTTGATCCATGTCTTATTTTGTTCTCAATCGAACACGAGTCCCTCAAAATATTTGTGATGAAGATCTTCTTATAAGTCAGGAAATCTATATAGCCAAAGTCCCCACAATACTTGATAAAATTGTGTGAGAAAATGACAGCTTGATAAAAGCCTAACCACTACAAGAAAACAGCCGCAAATCCGACGGAAATTCCGACGGTAATCCGACCGATTTCCGACGGAATGGAAATTTTTCAATTCCGTCGGAAATCTGTCGGAATTATTTCCGACGGACCACAGACCGTCGGAAATCGGTCGGATTATTGGACCGTGTAACTAGCCGTCGCCGACGCCGGAGGAGATTCCGGTCAGTTGTCGGAAATCCGTCGGAAAATATCAATTTCCGACAGATTTCCGACAGACTCCCAACTAGTCTGTCGGAAATCTGTAGGAAAAAATAGCCGTTATATAACCGTTATCTAGCCGTTATTATATCCGTTGTTTTTCCGACGCTTGCCGACAGATTTCCGACGGTCAGCGTATTTATATATATGATTCCACACATCTTCATTCACTCACAAAACAACAACAACTTCCAACCAAATATTTGTTAGAAAAAAATCGTTAAGAGAGTGAGATGTCATCTTCTAGATATTATAGATCGTGGATGGATGAAGAGATGTATGATCCGGAGTCGAATACATTAAATCCAAGTTATGCACGAGGTATATGCGAGTTCATGGCGGTTGTCGGGAATCGAAAGGTGATAAAATGTCCATGTTTAAATTGTTGCAATTCTCGTAATGTTAATGTAGAACAAGTTTGGCATCACTTGTATACCGTTGGTTTTATGCCGGGATACAAAATTTGGTTTTTTCATGGAGAAACTAATAATGATGGTGCTAGTAGTAGCAGTGCACCATATGTTGCGGATAGCTTAGGCGAACATAGAATGGATAACTTAGGTGAACATAGAACAGATAGCTTAGGCGAACATAGAACGGAAGTAGATTTTGGTGTAGGTACCGCTGAGATGGTTCATGATGCGTTTAGAGAGAATTTGCCATCGATCGTAATAAGGGAGGATAGACTAGAAGAACCAAATGAAGAAGCTACAAGATTTTTTGATATGTTAGACGCAGGGAAGCAACCATTATATGATGGGTGTAGAGACGGACATTCCCCTTTATCAACTGCTAGTAGACTGATGACCCTTAAGACAGACTTCAATTTGGCGGAAGAGTGTGTTGATGCGATAGCAGATTTTGTGAAAGATATTTGCCTGAAGATAATCAGCCACCTGCATCATACTACGAGATACAGAAACTTGTAGCTGGTCTTGGTATGCCGTATCAGGTGATAGATGTATGCATCGACAACTGTATGCTATATTGGAGAGAAGACGAAGACCGGAGAAGATGTAAATTTTGTCGTAAACCGCGGTATCAGGAAACTGGTGGGAGAGTTTCAATTCCATATAAACGTATGTGGTACTTACCATTGACAACGAGGTTAAAGAGGTTATATCAATCTGTGCGAACGGCAGAACAAATGAGATGGCATGCAGAGCATCGTCAAGATGGAGAGATTACACATCCTTCAGATGCAAAAGCGTGGAAACATTTTCAAATGTTGTATCCGGATTTTGCATACGAGTCAAGAAATGTGTACCTCGGGTTAAGTACGGATGGTTTCAATCCATTTGGGAAGCATGGAAGGCAGTATTCTTTGTGGCCCGTAATCGTAACACCGTATAATTTGCCCCCTGGTATGTGCATGCGTCGAGAGTCGTTATTCCTCTCTGTTCTTATTCCCGGCCCTGAGCATCCGAAGAGATCACTTGATGTATTCCTCCAGCCATTGATTTATGAGTTACAAATGCTATGGAGTCACGGTGTCGAAGCATTTGATGTTTCACGGAAGCAGAATTTTCTGATGCGTGCGGTCCTTATGTGGACTATTAGCGATTTCCCAGCATATGGTATGCTATCTGGATGGACTACTCATGGAACATTATCGTGCCCGTTTTGCCAAGACAACACTGACGTTTTCCAATTGAGGAATGGAAGAAAGCCATGTTGGTTTGATTGCCATAGAAGGTTTCTACCGGACGGCCATCCCTATCGTCGGTCTAAAAGATTATTTAAGAAAAATAAACAAGTGTTTGATGCTCCAATTGATGAGATAGACGGTCGTACTATATTGGAGCAGTTGAGAGATTTTGGTGCTGAGAGGACTCCTGATTGTGGGGGTAATGGGCATGAACCGCTTTGTGGTGTAGGAGGAGCTCACAACTGGCATAAGAAGAGTATATTTTGGGATTTGCCGTATTGGAAGGATCATTTATTAAGGCACAACCTCGATGTGATGCATATTGAAAAGAACTTCTTTGACAACATCATGAATACGGTGTTAAACATCCCGGGAAAGACAAAAGACAATGTGAAGTCTAGGATGGATGTTTCAAAGATTTGCTACCGTGCTTATCTTGATCGTATTCCCGATGGTACATATCCTTTTCCTCCGTACCGATTACAAATACAAAAGATAAGAGAATTTTTCCGGTGGATTGAACACGAAGTTAAATTCACTGATGGATATGCAGCTAATCTGGGTAACTGCGTAGACTCGCGATACCTAAAGTTTTTGGGACTGAAGAGTCATGATTGTCATGTACTAATGCAGAGGCTTCTTCCATTTGCTTTTACCCATCTCCTTCCTCAAACTGTCTACGAAGCTATTGCAGCAGTTGGTGCTTTCTTTAGGGATTTATGCACGAGGACACTTACAGTTGAGGGGATCCGCAATTTAGATGCCAATATACCAGTGATCCTTTGCAATCTTGAGAAGATCTTTCCGCCGTCTTTTTTTGATGTTATGGAACATCTTCCCCTACACCTCCCCCGCGAAGCTGAACTAGGTGGTCCCGTTCAATTTCGTTGGATGTATCCTTTTGAGCGGTACATGTTCCATCTAAAGAAGAAGGTCAAAAATTTGGCTCGAGTTGAAGGTTCTATTGTCGCACAGAGTATCAATGAAGAATCATCACAGTTTGCGGAATATTACTTTCCGCGGGAAGTTAGTACGAAGAGTAGACGTCCTGCTCGTTATGATGATAAAGGTGAGAGAGTCACATATGCCGCGACTGTCCCTGAGATGTTTTCGCAAGTTGGCCGAGTGATTGGGAGAGGGAAGAGACGCTTCCTATCACAAGCAGAGTGGAGTCACTTACATATGTATATCCTAACGAATTGTGAGGAGATGGCGGAGTACGAAAGGTAAAAACAGAACTTATTTAAATACATCTTGTTTTTAATACCTAAGTAATATATAGGTTTCATATGTTATATATTTTTTGTTTGCTTTCAGGATTTACATTGCATCAATACGTCGCTATTATCCAGAAATGACAGAAGACGAACTTGGAGAATCTAAGGAAAACGAGTTTCCAAATTGGCTGCAATATTACGTAAGTTTTAAAAAAACGCTTACATTTCTTAAAATTACTGAATTAATTATTACTTAATTAAATGTTTGTTTATTAATTTGTCTAAATTATTATCTCAGGTTTCTAAAGGAATGAAGAATGGAGAAAGGTTTCCGACATGGTTACAAGAGATAGTTTCAGGCCCAAGCTTTGAAGCAACATCATACGCTCGGTATTGCACTAGGGGATTTGCATTTAGGATTCATAAAGAAAGGCCGAGGGCAACTGCAGATTACGGTATTTCAGCTACAAGTGGTGATGTAGTCTACTACGGGATTCTGAAAGAAATATTGCCAGTGCGCTATCCAGGAATGTTGGGCATGAGGTGCATTGTTTTCTTGTGTGAGTGGTATGATCCGTCATATCCAGAAGGTGTCCAGGTGAGCCAATTTGGCGTCACTTCAGTAAATTCTTGTAGGAGACTGCAAAAGTATGACCCATTCATCCTAGCATCACAGGCAGACCAGGTTTGATTTTAAAATTTTATAATACGTGCCTTATAGATAAATAATGATATTGTAATTGCCTAAACTAAATATGTTTGTTTCAGGTATGCTACATTTCTTATCCTAGGGTAACACATCGAGGAGATCCTTGGATTACAGTGACTCCAATTAATCCAAGAGGGAGACTATATGGAGTTGCTGAGCAAGATGCTATGCAACCAACTAGAATTACTCCGATGGCTCCAGTTGATCATTCTTCACCGGTGGACCTTTTTGTTGATTTCACTGAATTTGGTGATAATATCGTACATTCAGAATCAGAAGAAGAAGTTGGAGAATTTGATGAAGACGAAGACACAATTCCTTCGGAAGGATCCGATGAAGAAGAAGAAGTTGATGACGAAGAAGTTGGATAATTTATATATATATATATATATATTTTTTTTTTAAATGATATATATATATATATATAATTTCGACTTATCTGTATATTTATTTATATATATATATTTAATATAAAATGATTTATATATATATATATATTTTTAAAAAATGATATATCTGTCGGAAACATATATATATTTCCGACAGATTTCCGACAGTTAATCATTTTTATATAAATAAGCTTTTTTTATTTTATCCGTCGGAAATCTGTCGGAAATATATAAATTTTTCCGACAGATTTCCGACAGATTTGGGGTTTTAAGCTTGTTTAGGATCCGTTTTCGTAGTTACAAGTTAATAGCATGGTTGGAGGAATATTTGGAAGATAAAATACTTGATAATGGTCATTGTTACTTTCAAATTCTAAACATTTAGTATTTTCCGTAAACATCTATTGTTTTGTATATGTAACTGTATGAAACGCTTTTGGTTGAAACATGACAAAATCGAAAAACATGTTCGGTATAACATCGAGAATGTTATTTACTCAATTATCTTTCACTTTAGTTGTCAGAATTGTATGCCGAGACTTTGTCTTCTCAAAATTAAGGAATTTGGCCTCAAAACCCTAAATCTGTCGGAAATCAGTCGGAAATATATATATATTTCCGACAGATTTCCGACGCAATATTCATATCATGCTAACCTTAAAAGTCGACACGTGTTACCCTTACATCTGTCGGAAATCAGTCGGAAATATATATATTTTTCCGACTGATTTCCGACAGATTTAGGGTTTTGAGGCCAAATTCCTGAATTTTGAGAAGACAAAGTCTCGGTATACAATTCTGACAACTAAAGTGAAAGATAATTGAGTAAATAACATTCTCGATGTTATACCGAACATGTTTTTCGATTTTGTCATGTTTCAACCAAAAGCGTTTCATACAGTTACATATACAAAACAATAGATGTTTACGGAAAATACTAAATGTTTAGAATTTGAAAGTAACAATGACCATTATCAAGTATTTTATCTTCCAAATATTCCTCCAACCATGCTATTAACTTGTAACTACGAAAACGGATCCTAAACAAGCTTAAAACCCCAAATCTGTCGGAAATCTGTCGGAAATCTGTCGTAAAAATGTATATATTTCTGACAGATTTCCGACGGAATTGGAGATTTCAGGTAAAAATATGTACAAAATGCTAACAATTTTTCCAAAATAAGCATTTTGGAAAAAAATATTAACAATGCTAAATATTGTTTAAAAATTACCAATTTTTTCCTAAATGCTAATTCATTAATTTCCAAAAACCATTTAAAACCACAATGCCGTCGGAAATCTGTCGGAAATATATTATATTTCCGATAGATTTCCGACGTAGTTTGTGGTTTTAAGGTAAAAATAAGTACAAAATGCTAACAATTTTTCCAAAATAAGCATTTTGGTTTAAAATTCTTATTTTGCTATATATTGTTTAAAAATATACAATGCTTAAATTTCCAAAAAAAAACATTTCTTAAATTTAATAAACATTTCTTAAATTTATTAAATTTAATAAACATTGCTTAAATTTCTTAAATTTAATAAACATTTCTTCAATTTCTTCAATTCCTTAACCCTAAAACAACAAAAAAACATTTCTTAAATTTCCCATACCCTAAAACCACAATTCCGTCGGAAATCTGTCGGAAATATATTTATATTTCAGACGGATTTCCGACGGATGTGCCAAATTTAACCCGCGAAATGAAAAATAAATACCGCGAAATGAAAATTATTAAATTAGAATTTCCGACGGATTTCCGACAGATTTAATTCCGTCGGAAATTCTAATTTAATAACAGAACCGACTCTTCTTCTTCTTCTTCTCCACGGGTTGAAATTTTTTTGCCTTAAATCGCCACCACCGCTCCTCCTCGCCGGAATTCGCCGATTAATCTCCTCCTCCTCGCCGGAATCGCCCTTCCGCCTATCCTCTCTGCCTCCGAGCCTCTCCTCCTCCGAGACTCGCCCCAACCGCCTCCTCCTCTCCCCTTAGCCGCCACCGAGAATCCCCTCCTCCTCGCCGGAATTCGCCGCCGTCTCCTCCTCGCCGGATTACCCATGGCGGATCTTCCTTCTCATTTGTAAGTATCCTCAAATTTCATGTTGATTTTGGTTAGATTTTATATAAATGAGTTTGTGAATTGATTTTTGCTAGATTTAGGATTAGGATTAGGGTTTGGAAATTGTTAGTATTTTATAAATGAAATTTGGAAATTATTACTAATTTTATGAAATTGTTAGTAAATTGTTAGTATTTTTACTAATTTTTACTAAATTGTTAGGGTTTTTAAATTGTTATGAAATTGTTAGGGTTTTTAAATTGTTATGAAAAATTAGATTTATGATTAGGAAAAATGAGGGAAATTGATTTAGAGAAATTGATTTAGGGAAATTATTTTTTCCACAAATGTTTAGAATATTGTTAGCAAGTTTTACTAATTTTTAAACAATTATAACGATTAATTTAAAATTTTAGAATTTTAATTTTTTAGAATTTTAAATTATGTAACAATTACTTAAGAATTTTAGAATATCGAAATAATTGTAAATTTAAAGATAATGACTTAATTTTTGAATTTATATCTATATTTTAAAGAATTTTAAACAATTAGATTTAGGAAAGTTTTTAAAAGGTTTATAAGATTGTTTACAAAACCTTATAAAACTATTTTAAAACCTTATAAAACTTTACAAAAACCTTATAACACTATTTAAAAACCTTATAAAACTTTAAATTTTAAATTTTAGAATTTTGGAAATTTAAATTTTAAATTCCACCACAGAATTTTAAATTTTACAATTTTGGAAATTTAAATTTGAGAATTTTGGAAATTTAAAGCAATGTTTTTTTAAACCATTATATTTTTATAATTATAGATTTTTCATATATTTAAAATATATTATCATATAAATCTAGGGATTACGGTGGTTTCGCCACTGCATCTGGCAGCGGCCAACATCGTCGTCGTCGTGTGAGTAGAGCTCATTCGACTTCGACGTCTACACCTACACCGTCGTCTATACCTGTAGAGACGCCGGTGACACCAGCAGCCACCACAGCACCGTCGCAGATTAGCGTCGAGGACTTCATAGGTCTTCCTGGACGAGAGAGGTTGACTAGACTCCATCCAGACCAGCTCGGTAGAGACAGATGGTAAGTTTTTTGTTTCATTTCTGTTTTTTTTTAACAAATTTAATTTAATTGCGACTAATGTTGCATTTTTTCCCGTAGGTTTGGTGATTCTCGCAGCGGGATTTCGAAGTCCCTGAACAAGATGGAAAACTCTATGCTCAGCCGTCCTTATGCGACGTACACCGCCATGCCACTAGAGGATCAAGATATGTGGTTTCGCCAATTTGCGGTAAGTCATCTTTTTCACAATTTTTACTTTCATTTAAATTATTATTATTTATATTTAATTTTTGTATTTGCAGCAAGAATTTAGGTGGGACCCACACATGACCGCTCTGGTTAGGAGAGAATTCGACTCTTATGCAGCACTGCACTACTCGAATAAGGTGTTTGAGTGGAAGGATAAGTGGCTACACGGTCAGGTGCCAAAGGAGATGGTGGAAAAGGCGGAGTTGTGGAACGGGTTCATCGCCTATTGGCAACTAGAGGCGACCAAGGAGAGCTCTACATATCACTCTAGCAACCGGAACAGCCAGCGCAACGGCAAGGGACCTGCCACCCACAACCTTGGAGCTACCAGCAAGAAGACAAAGGCTAGGGATATGGTAAGTTTTGTTGGGAATGTCCTGAAATCACACTTGTATTAACTCTAATGGTAGTTGTACTGTCGAGATTAGACATTCATGTAATACTAGGTGATCATTACGTTTTGCTAGAAGCCAATGATGATCTATGAGTTATGAACTCATTGCTAGTATTATATGATCCTACAGGGTCACACACCTAAGCAAATTGGATTCGCTTTATGGGAATAATCATTAAGGTAATGATCTAAATGATGTGCATTTGATGCACATTATTTTGGTGTTTTAAAAGAGGTGTTGATCGACACCATGAGGTGGTGTCGATCGACACGTGCTGCTGACCGAAATAAAGATTTCGGTTTAATGACTTAATTGATTCTGAATCGGTTCAGATCAATTAGGTTTTCTCCATGGCCTATATAAGGAGTCATATAGGCACGACCTGGGAGAAGGGGTTTCAGAGAAAACTATCAGCAGCCACCAGAGAAACACAAAATTTCCCAGAAAGATCCGATCTACCGGCACTAGCATCCCTGCGGATTCCAATTCGTGTGCGTGTGGACTAGCAGTAGAGGCACTACAGTTGAAGTGCGAAGAATCTCGAATTCCCTGAAACAATTCCGCTGCAAACTCCAGGTATATTCGAGATCCGTTCATCGTTTCTAAAGTTTACAAACCCTAGATCCTAGGATTGAGAATTGCGCTTAGGTTGATTAATAGAGATTAATCTGGTAAAACCTGAACGAATTCCAACAGTGGTATCAGAGCGTTAGGGTTTAACTAGTAATCTGAATGAACAGTAATCCGGATTTGATCATACTTGTTTCGTAAAATCATTTTTCGTGAAATTGTTCAAATCGGCTTATGAAACCTAACGGTGTCGATCGACACAATGGTTGTGTCGATCGACACCTCTGCCTCTGCCTTGCGATCGATGAACCGGTTCAATTGGATTGAATCGGTTATCGTGCTTGGTTAACAGATCGATTAAACCGAATGTCAGTTTAATGCGGTTTGGTTGGCGTCGATCGACACAAATATTTTGTCGATCGACACCGACCGGTAATCGAATCCGGTTCAATTGGATTGACCGGCTATCGAGAATTAAATCTGGTTAGTCAGTGTCGATCGACACTAATGTAGTATCGATCGACACGAACCGGTTATTGAAATTCTGTGTCGGTTATCGAATTCGGTTCAATTGGATTGATCGGTTTTCAGAAGAACTGTGACAGAAGAGTAAGTGTCGATCGACACTAAGGTAGTGTCGATCGACAGCTTACACAGATTGATGGTTAGTGAACCTGAAATCAAATAACCGAACCGGATTTAATGAGATTGGGTTCCTGAATGCATATATGATATGTATTGAGGATTAAATGTTCAGTTCCTCGACTAAATATCAAGTGTTCTAGATGTCTTTCCGATCTTGTCAGCTGTTAATGCTCATTTCATTATGGGATAGTCTTTGCAGTGCAAGGTATCTGTAGTGACATGAGTGAGGCAGTAGGTAATTGAGTTGATGGGCTTGCAGTGCATGGCATCAACTATTACATGACAAAAGAGATTGGTTTACTTGAATGGGCTATCAGAAGTTCTGGGCCCAGAGACATCAGGTGGTTAGAACATAAGATGTTTTATCCACAACCAAGAGTCATATTGGATATGATTAACAAAGTCTTGCTTACCTGTATAGCTATAATTCGAGTAACAGCCAGTGGCTCGCTCGGATTTTAGTGAAACATGGATCTTGGAACATTATATTCTTTAGAGGAAACATAGTTTGAATATAATGCGAGTTTTCTTAATAGTTAAGTTTACTCTTTTATTGAACATCAAAACTAACCCTCTACCTCTTTTGTTTCAGCTATGTCAAGCTCTAACAACACATTCTCCTTGAGATCCGTCCTTGAGAAAGACAAGCTTAATGGATCTAACTTTCTGGAATGGTATCGGAACCTGAGAATTGTTCTCAGGCAGAAGAAAAGGGACTATGTCCTTGATAAGATTCTCCCCGAGAAATACCGTGCCAATGCCCCGCAGACAGAAAAGAATGCTTGGGATAAGCATTCGAATGATGTGGTCGATGTGACTTGTCTGATGCTGGCTACCATGAACTCAGATTTGCAGAAGCAATATGAGAACGTGGCGTCGCCCATCGAGATAATCACTAGCCTGAAAGCGATGTTTCAGGAGCAGGCTCGAACTGAGAGATACCAGACGGTTAAATCTCTAGTTGAGTGCAAGCTACCAAGTGATGCTCCAGTGAGTCCCCACGTCATAAAGATGATGGGTTATATTGATAACTTGGGGAAACTGGACTGTCCCATTAGCCAAGAGTTGGCTACTGACATCATACTGCAGTCACTGCCGCCAAGCTATGATACGTTCATTATGAACTATAACATGAACAGCTTGACGAAGACGTTGACTGAGTTACATGGCATGCTCAAGACAGCTGAGCCAAACATTAAGAAGGGTGCCCCTAATGTGCTTATGGTACAAGGGGGCAAAAAGTTTAAGAAACCCGGCAAGGGCAAAGGAAAGGGCAAGGCTGTCCAGGTTATGAACCAGGACAATCATGCGCCTCCTCCTAAGCCCAGAGCTGGCCCTTCTGATGCTGATAAGTGCCATTTCTGCAATGAGTTTGGGCATTGGAAGAGAAACTGCAAGAAATTCCTGGATGGTCTGAAGAACAAGAAGAAGACGTACGAGACGACTTCTCCAGGTATTTATGTTATTGAAGTAAATGTTACTTCTACAGGTTCTACCTCATGGGTATTAGATACCGGCTGTGGTGCTCACATTTGTACTAATGCGCAGGCACTAAGCAATAGGAGGAAGCTGAAGAAAGGACAAGTGGAGCTGCGAGTCGGGAATGGAGCAAAGGTTGATGCGTTAGCCGTGGGCACTTATCATTTGACTTTGCCTTCGGGCTTGGTTTTAGAATTAAACAATTGCTATTATGTACCTGCGATAAGCAGAAACATCATTTCTGTTTCCTGTTTGGATTTAGAAGGATTTGATTTTTCTATAAAGAATAAATGTTATTCTTTTAATCGTGATGGTATGTTTTATGGTAGCGGCCCATTAGAGAATGGTATTTACGTTTTAAACCAATTAATACCCGATAATAACATAAATACTAAGAGGTTTAAGTCCAATGACGAAAACCCAACCTTTCTCTGGCACTGTCGTTTGGGCCACATAAACGAGAAACGCATACAGAAGCTCCATAGTGATGGGCTTTTGGGCTCATTTGATTATGAATCATATGAGAAATGTGAATCTTGTTTAATGGGCAAAATGGCAAACGCTCCTTTCAATAAACCAAATGAACGGGCCAGTGACTTATTGGGCCTTATACATACAGATGTATGCGGCCCAATGAGCACAAGTGCTAGAGGAAACTATCAATACTTCATTACCTTTACTGATGATTTCTGTAGGTATGGCTATGTCTATCTAATGAGACATAAGTCGGAATCCTTTGAGAAATTTAAGGAGTTCCAGAATGAAGTAGAGAACCAACTTGGCAAACGTATTAAAGCTCTTCGATCAGATCGTGGAGGAGAATACTTAAGTCAAGAGTTCAGTGATCATCTGAGAGAGTGTGGAATTGTTTCACAGCTCACTCCTCCTGGAACACCCCAATGGAATGGAGTTTCCGAGAGGAGGAATCGGACCCTATTGGATATGGTTCAATCAATGATGAGTCACACAGACCTTCCATTATCCTTTTGGGGATACGCTCTAGAAACGTCTGCGTTTACACTAAACAGAGTCCCATCAAAATCAGTTGCAAAGACACCACATGAAATGTGGACTGGAAATGTTCCAAGTTTGTCTTTTCTGAAAATTTAGGGTTGTGAAGCTTATGTAAAACGGTTAATAACCGATAAGCTCGCACCCAAATCTGATAAGTGCTTTTTCGTTGGTTATCCTAAGGAAACCAAGGCGTACTACTTTTACAACCGTTCTGAGAACAAAGTGTTTGTTGCTCGGGATTGTACTTTCCTTGAAAAAGAGTTTCTTCACAAGAAGAATAGTGGGAGTAAAGTACTACTCGAAGAAGTTCGAGAATCACAAGAACCTGCTCAGCCGAATGAGGAAGAGCAGCAGGTGGAACCACAAGGAGTTGTGGAACCAGCACCTGTGATGCCAGAAGTTCGCAGATCCGGAAGGATTCGTCACGAACCCGAGAGATACTACGGTTTTCTCGTGAATGATTGTCATGAACTGTTGATCATTGACAGTGATGAACCTGCGAATTTCGAAGAAGCAATGTTGGGCCCTGACTCCGAAAAGTGGCTTGGAGCCGCTAGATCCGAAATGGGATCCATGTCAGAAAACCAAGTATGGTCCTTGGTAGATTTACCCGATGGTGTAAGACCCATTGAGTGTAAATGGATCTTCAAGAAGAAGATTGACGTGGATGGGAATATCCAGATATTCAAAGCTAGATTAGTGGTTAAAGGTTTCAAGCAAATTCATGGTATTGACTATGATGAGACCTATTCCCCAGTCGCTATGCTTAAGTCCATTCGGATACTCCTAGCAACTGCCGCTTATTATGATTATGAGATATGGCAGATGGATGTGAAAACAGCTTTCCTTAATGGAATTCTGGAAGAGGATGTGTACATGACACAACCTGAAGGTTTCACTGATCCAAAGAATGCTGGGAAAATATACAAGCTTCATCGATCCATTTATGGATTGAAGCAAGCATCAAAGAGTTGGAATCTTCGTTTTGATGAAGCGGTCAAAAAGTTTGACTTCGTCAAAAACGAAGAAGAACCATGTGTATACAAGAAGACTAGTGGGAGCGGAGTTGCATTTCTCGTACTGTATGTAGACGACATACTTCTTCTCGGAAATGACGTTCCATTGCTTCAGTCAGTCAAGACTTGGCTTGGAAGTTGTTTTTCCATGAAAGACATGGGTGAAGCCGCGTACATTCTTGGAATAAGAATCTATAGAGATAGATTAAATAGGCTTATTGGATTGTGCCAAGATACTTATATAGATAAGGTCTTGCACAAATTCAGTATGCAGGATTCTAAGAAAGGTTTCACGCCTATGTTACATGGCATTACTCTTAGCAAGAAGCAGTGTCCTTCGACACAAGCTGAGCGGGAGCGAATGAATAGAATTCCTTTTGCTTCGGCAGTAGGATCTATTATGTATGCCATGCTTTGTACTCGTCCAGATGTTGCTTGTGCCTTAAGCATGACGAGTAGATACCAATCTGATCCAGGTGAGTGTCACTGGACAGCAGTCAAGAATATCCTCAAGTATTTGAGAAATACTAAGGATAAGTTCTTGGTATATGGAGGATGTGATGAGCTAGTCATAAGTGGATTCACAGATGCAAGTTTTCAGACGGACAGAGACGATTTCCGGTCTCAGTCTGGTTATGTCTTTTGTCTGAATGGCGGTGCAGTCAGTTGGAAAAGTTCCAAGCAGAGCACCGTAGCTGATTCCACTACTGAGGCTAAATACATTGCTGCTTCGGAAGCAGCAAAGGAAGCTGTTTGGATCAAGAAGTTCATGTCTGAACTTGGTGTGGTTCCTAGTATCTTAGAACCTGTAGCATTGTATTGTGACAACAATGGAGCAATTGCTCAGGCAAAGGAACCAAGATCTCACCAGAAATCCAAACACATAGAGAGGAGATATCACCTGATTCGTGATATAATAAATAGAGGAGACGTGAAGATCAGCAGAGTTCCCACGGATGAGAATGTTGCTGATCCTCTGACCAAGCCCCTCCCGCGACCTAAGCACGAGAGTCATACTACTGCTATAGGACTAAAGGAAATTAAGATGTGATCTTGATTTTAGTGGGAGTTGTCTTGTTTTAAGTTATGGTTTTGATGTTATTGTAATCATACTTTGATGATTTTAATGAAATTTGATTTCAGCTTTATTTAAATGTGTTTAAATGATAGTCCCAAAATAATCTGTGACATTCTATAGGTCATCAAGTTGAGGACTTGATCATGAAACCCTATGAGAAATAAATGACATAGATTATATTTGTCCCTGGTTGAGGTTGTTAATGTGGGACACTAACAACCGCGCGAGACTAGCATGTGAGGTGACTGATGACTAAGTTTCATGGAGTCATTAATAAGAGTATTAAAGTCAATCACATAGGTATATGTTAGAGAACATATGATCGGACATGACCCGCTGATGAGAACTCTACAGAAAATTAAGTGTCATGAGAGATTCTCATAACGACTATAGAGTATAGTCCTTAGACCTGAGTTCATCATGATTTCTTACATATGAATTGGTCCACTTTGACTTTGTCAAACGTTATCCGTAACTGGCGACTATAAATGCATTGATTGGGTGTATCATGAAGTGTGTGAAGGAACAGGGATGGAACAAGATGGGATTTGTCCTTCCTGTAAAGCAGGAGATAAATATCTCAGGGCCCATCGAAGATTTGATACTAAGAAATGTGTGGCCGCACTCGAACGAGCTGAATGTCAGTCGTTTGTCTTGTTAGTGTAAATCGGAGTTCGATGAACATGATTTTGGTTGATTAAGGATGACACGGTTCTTGCCTTATGCCAGATCGAGATATAGCGACGAAGGGATTATTGGAATGGTTGATTCCAGTACAAGTGGGAGATTGTTGGGAATGTCCTGAAATCACACTTGTATTAACTCTAATGGTAGTTGTACTGTCGAGATTAGACATTCATGTAATACTAGGTGATCATTACGTTTTGCTAGAAGCCAATGATGATCTATGAGTTATGAACTCATTGCTAGTATTATATGATCCTACAGGGTCACACACCTAAGCAAATTGGATTCGCTTTATGGGAATAATCATTAAGGTAATGATCTAAATGATGTGCATTTGATGCACATTATTTAGGTGTTTTAAAAGAGGTGTCGATCGACACCATGAGGTGGTGTCGATCGACACGTGCTGCTGACCGAAATAAAGATTTCGGTTTAATGACTTAATTGATTCTGAATCGGTTCAGATCAATTAGGTTTTCTCCAGGGCCTATATAAGGAGTCATATAGGCACGACCTGGGAGAAGGGGTTTCAGAGAAAACTATCAGCAGCCACCAGAGAAACACAGAATTTCCCAGAAAGATCCGATCTACCGGCATTAGCATCCCGGCGGATTCCAATTCGTGTGCGTGTGGACTAGCAGTAGAGGCACTACGGTTGAAGTGCGAAGAATCTCGAATTCCCTGAAACAATTCCGCTGCAAACTCCAGGTATATTCGAGATCCGTTCATCGTTTCTAAAGTTTACAAACCCTAGATCCTAGGATTGAGAATTGCGCTTAGGTTGATTAATAGAGATTAATCTGGTAAAACCTGAACGAATTCCAACAAGTTTTTCATTGAACGTCTTGATTTTTATTAAATTTTTTTTTTATATACATTTATATTATTAAATAAATATCTAACAACTGCAGGCTAAGGAGTTGGGTCGGGATCCCAACAACTTGGAACTTCTGCTAGCGACACACACCGACAAGAATGGTGTTGTCTAGGATCAGGTAGCTCGGGAGATTCAGGAGAGCGTCCAAAGAATGGAAGAGGAGTACATTCTCTCTCAGCCAGACGTCGAAGGAACCCCTCCCCTCACCCAAGCCCCGGACGATATCATCAACCAATTCGTCTTAAAGGTATGTAAAATTTAAATTAGTTTTCAAGTCTTTTTCATTTACAATTTAATTTGTTCCGCAGGTTGCTCCGCAGAGCAAAGGGCGGCTTTATGGTCTTCCCGACGATGCGGGATCATCGGAGTCTTCTTGTTACTACAGCGAGACATCCGACCTGAGAGCCCAGATGAAGGAAAAGGACGTCGAAATTGAAGGTTTGAAGACGACGGTCCAAGAGATATGAGATGCACAAGCTGCCCTAGAAGCCGAGCGGGTGAAGGAGAGAGCCGAGCGGGACCAGGACAGGGAGATGATGCAACGGATGATGGCGTACTTGGGGCGCAACCCGGATTTTCCGCCGGGGCCCACCACTTAGATTTTTATTATTAACGTTTTGTAAAACAATATTACTTTTTATTTCTACTTTTAATTTTATTTTAATTTCTACTTTTAATTTTATTTTAATTTAAATAATTCAAAATTTAAATTTTAAATTTATATTAAATTAATTATTATTTAATTTATTATTATATTTAATTATTTCTACGAATACGTCGGAAATCCGTCGGAAATTTATCCGTCGGAAATCCGTCGGAAATTTATCCGTCGGAAAGCTGTCGGAAATATGTCGGAAATAATGACGTCGGAAGTCTGTCGGTTTACTAGTAGTCGGAACCCATCGGAAAGCTGTCGGTTTTGTTTCCGACAGCTTTCCGACGGCATTATTTCCGACGGAATTCCGACAGACTGTCGGAGTCCGGCAAGACGTCGGAATTCCGTCGGAAATACTGCCGTCGGAAAGCTGTCGGAAACAAAACCGACAGCTTTCCGACAGAATTTCCATTTCCGACAAGATAGAAACGACAGACATATCTGTCGGAAATCTATCGGAAAACTCTTTCCGACAGACTTCCGACGGATATTTCCGTAGGAATCGCGCTGTTTTCTTGTAGTGAACGAGAGAATCTACACCACAAAACAAAGGCCATTGGCTCCTTACTTTCTTTATGAAACATCCTCCAATGGCAATAATTTTTTGGTTTCTGATTTTAAGAGTAATTTTCCTTTAAACTTTATGATTTGTTTAGTTTTCTTTAACAAAAACATAATAATAATGATTTGTTTAGTTTTTCGTATCTAACTATAGTGTTTTTTAGAAACTTACTGAATTTTAGTTTTGGTTTTATATGTTTGTAGAGATGTTTTCACAAATGGAGATGATTTTTTTATGCATCATATAAGAACCTTGCTCTTATGTATAAGAAAAATATAGCATTTACTTTAATATAGATGTATAATGAATATATGCGAAAAAATGAAAGATGTGAAGGAAAAAAAAGGCCATCTTTTTTTTTTGTTCTAAAATGCATTTCTTGAAGATAAAGTGATATAATAGAGATATTGTTTTTTGCTACAAAATTGGAAAAAGACAATTCAAAAATAGTTTCCCTAAAGACTTGAATGGGTAAGAAATTGGTACACCTCTAGCTACTAGCCAAGTTGTGATTTATAATGGAGACATAAGTTTGATAGATATCTCTCAATTCCTCCATGAAGTTGTCATTGCCGTTTTTAACTGGACCACACTTTTGACAATCACAAACAATGATCTTCTTCTGCTTCTTCTGTAGGTGAAGTTTATAAATGCTATCTCCAATCACCCATGTTCTTGCTTGGTTTTGTCCTTGGGTAAGGTCCCCACATTCCCATCAATCGATAGGGAAACGAACCTCGTTTCGGTTATCTAACCAAAAATGTCCGGTTAACGGTTAACCGATCAGACAGTAGATTCTTTGGGGGTTATGATTGTTTTCATGGTCCAAACCGCAGTATATATAAAATTTGATTGCAATATCTTTGATGCAATCCAGCACATTCTTCACAGTTTATTGAAACCAGATTACGTGTCCGTCTGATGCAAGTAAGATCAATCTCTGTCAATTTAGTCTCATGATATTCACAACTTTTTATCAATTAAAGCACCTAACACTCAATCTTTGCATTATTGTACTACCTTGTGCTACTCAAGTTCCGAGATGATATATATTTGAAATTAATATGAGAATAAAAATTGAATTCTTTATCAAATACTACTAGTAAATATTTGATTTTGGTTTCGTATCAAATTTATTTATTTTCAAAGTTTATTCGGTTAGTTTAATTCAAGAGAAGTCAAACCGAATAAATCACTTTCTTACCCACTCAAGAATTTGGACAATTAGATTCCCTATGAAACAGAGAAAGTATTTTTATTGTGGTTTTCATTAATTCTTAAGAAAATCTAGAACCCCATAATTTCATTTTCCCTTCCATTCCATATTATTCAAACTTTTACAATGTACGATGTGCAATATTTAGCAAGTAAAATAATACTATTGGTTACGTATTTGATTTCTTCATATTTCATACTCTTAACTATACTCTGATTAAGGGATTTTTGTTCTAAACTACCTAATTGTTAATGCTTACTTTAAGAGTAAAAGATGACGTTGTTGGCAGCTGATCATTAGTACGTGAATAGTTATGTCGCGTTTAGAAATATTTTAAAAAAAAAATTAAAGTGATGATTTTTCTTTTTTCTTTTTAAGTTTGGGTCAATAGAATCGTTGCGACCTAGAAGCCAAACAAAATGCGCTTGATCATAAATGAATGTGTATTTGAGCTATTCTTCCTTTTGTTGTAGACTCCGATTCCTCTCCTCGTTGATTCCTTATTACTTAAACTTCAAATGAGTAGTTTTTTCCAGCTTCATTAAAATAATGGCAGGATCAAATCAAATATTTGAAGGAAAATGAGTGAAAAGTAATAAAATTGAATTGGTTAAAGATAATTAGAGTTGAGGTGGTTGTAAAAAGAGTGTTTAAGCTGAACAAGTAATTAACCACATAATTGTCTTCTTCTTCGCTTTTTCTTCAACTTTTTCACAGAGGTTCGGTTCACTTCCACTCTCAAAACTAAATTAATAGCTTAAATTTTACTAAACTAAATTAATAGCTTAAGTTCATATACTAATCACACTTATGTATATTTTATTGAATTGAGATATATTTTACTATTTTAGTCCCATATACTCCCATACCTTGAATACGTGAATGTTTTTGCATAATAGTTACACACAACAAAATCTAACAAGATTGTGAGTGATTGGAAATATTAGATCGTCCTGTTATTTCATGGAGAAGGACGTTTGACATCAATATATAATCCAACGACAAATTCTGTGAATATATGGACAAAAAAAAATATATATATATATATATATATATTTTCTGTGAATCTCATTTCGTAATGATCTAATTTCTTTTGTTTCTTTGTATTTTGGTTTTTCTTAAAAAAATTTTTTAGAGTTTTATATTTTTTCTTATAATATTTGAAATTACATCCATGTTATGATCGTACGCGTAACGGTTGTAATAGTTTTTATGGGCAGCGACATATAGGTCAAATAATCTGCTTTACCTTTTTCTGTCTTTTGTTACTGTTTTTTTTCCTGTATTTTTTCTACGCCTGAAAACCTTTTTCCAATTAAATATTACAAATCGCAAGTTTATATTCAGCAATAATATGGGTTGTTTATTGATACTTTGACTTACGAGTTACGAAGTTCCATGCACTGTATTTGTACACTAAACATTGGTTTATGTCAACTAGGGCTGGGCAAAAAATCCGTTAAATCCGATTCGTTTCGATCCGAAACGAAAAAATCGAATATCCGTAAAGTTTCGAAGCAAAGCAAATATTAAAATAAATTGATCCGTAAAAAACAAAGCAAATCACAAATCACATTTTAGAAAATGTTATTATCCGATCCGATCCGTATTATTATATACATCTATATATATATATATATATATATATATATCTAAACTGCATAATTATTATATTTATATGTAATTTTATAAATTTATATTGATCAAATTAATTATTTCAATATTAAAGATAAACAAATTAGTAAGAGCACATCATTTTTGATGGACTTTTTTTTTCATTTTTTGTTAAATTTCAACTCTTTTTTTTTTGAATTTTTATAATTATTTGAAAATATAACGGATCAAATCGGATATCCGGTAAATATCCGGATTTTAACGGAGCGAATATGGATCGGATACGAAATGTTGCGGAGCGGATACAGATCGGATAAATATTGATCTGGACGGAGCGGAGCGGATCACGGATATCACCGAAATTTTGGATATCCGCTCCGTGCCCACCCCTAATTTGTCAACAACGTTTTTCTTTAAAAATGTACATTCATGATTCGTATCATTCATCATATGTGTAAATCTAGAGAAAGTGTTGTCTTTATTATTAATAGACAAAGAGTATATATAGTTACATTGGACTTGATTGACAAGTAAAGAAAATTCACATAAGATATGTTTGCTATGGAATCGGAAACTATCCATTTCTGTAACACTCCCCCCTCAAGAATGTTAACCGCATGACTGATTTTAGGCCGAGTATGTGTAAGATACACAAGACAACCAACGAGACGATGACATTAATCAGGGGCCAAGAAAGGTGTACTTGTAGAAGACAGCAATTTGTGATTTTGCTTCAAAGGGGTATCAATGGGACGTGAACTAGAGAGACCACACTCGTTAATAATATCTAGCCAATGTTTTCGTTGAGAACTAAAAATTTCATCGGTCTTCGAGCTACTTCTAGACCGAGAGAATATTTTAACATTCCTAGATCCTTTATTTTGAAACAACGACTTAGATATGCCTTGAATGATATAATGACCGCAAAATCATTCCCACATACAATTAATTCATCCAAATAAACGAGGACATGAAGAACCATATACCCACGAATATAAGCAAATAAAGAGGTGTCTTTGTGGGAACGAACAAATCCGTAATCAAGAAGTGCAGTAGATAGCTTGGGAAACCAACAACGTGGAGCTTGACGGAGACCATAAATCGACTTCTTTAATTTGTAGACAAGAGACGAATCAGGTGGGAGAAAACCTGGAGGAGCTTTCATGTAGATATCTTCGTCAAGATCACCGTGTAAGAAAGCATCGTGAACATCCATTTGCTGAAGTTCCCAATTTTTAACCGAAGCAACACTGAGCAAAGTTTGAACTGTTTGCATTTTAGCGATAGGTGCAAATGTTTATGTGAAATCGACACCTTCTTCTTGGTGATTGCCAAGAGCAACAAGACATGCTTTATGACGTTCTAGCGTACCATCCGAGTGAAATTTTAAGTGGTAAACCTACTTCGAACCAAGAGCTTTGACACCAGAAGATAAACGTGCAAGTATCCAAGTTTTATTTTGTTCTAAACCATCAATCTCTTTGCGCATAGCCTCACGCCATTAAATAAGTTAAATTACTTGTTCATATGTAACTAATCAATCCACCATGGTCAACGCTGCAAGAAATTTGTATGCGCAGAACTGAATTTGTCACAAGAGACATAATGTGTTATTAGATAGAATGAGGTACCTGAAGACGTTGGGGAGGACTTAAGCTTGAGAGAGACGAGTGTTTCAGGGTATCGTGCGCAATAAGTAACATAAGGTTTAAGTAGAACTGATTTCATTTTCTGTCGGAGACCACGGCCTAGTGGTTCAGTACTGATATCAAAACAACAGTTTCATCGCCAGGAGAAATCGAGTGCAAAGGAGGAAAAATAGTTTAATGAGTCATGATCATTAATTAACTCATCATTGGTAGGAAGAACAGGAGACACGATCGGAGATGGAGGTGGCAAAATAGTTTAATGAGTGTCAAAGTTAGGAAAGATGGTCTCTTTGAAGATAACATCACGAGAGTCAAAGAAATCATGAGTCTCCGATATCATTGACGTGCCAACCTTTTTTAGTGTGGGGATAACCCAAAAATATGCACTTCCGTCTTTTTTCCTTGAACTTATCATGATGAGCCAAGTGTCGTTTAGCAAAACATAAACAACTGAAAACTCTAAGATGATCATAAGATGGAGGCTTAGAGTAAAGAACCTCGTAAGGATTTTTTTCCTTGAAGCGATGGAGTAGGAGTGCGGTTAATCAAGTAGGCAGCAAAAAGAATATTTTCTCCCCAACATTTGATGGGTAGATTGGATTTGAAAAGAAGAGACCTTGCCATGTTGAGGATATGGCGATGTTTTCATTCAACTCTACCATTTTGTTGAGGCGTATAGACACAAGATGTTTGATTTTGGATACCGTATCCTTGAATTAAGTCTGTAGACTAAAGAACTCAGTGCCGTTATCACTTCTAACAATCTTTATCTTTTTAACAAACTGCTAAAGCGCCATTGCCACAAATTGCTTAAGATGAGCAGAAACTTTGCCTTTTGTAAGTAGCAAATAAGTCCACACAGCACGAGAATGATCATCAACTATGGTAAGAAAATAGTGTGTACCACATGAAGAAGGAAGCAAGTTTGTATGGTCCCCAAACGTCACAATGTATCAAAGAAAAACATGCTTCTGCTTTAATATTTCTTTCAAGAAAAATAGATCTTGTTTGTTTTGCTTGAACACAAACTTTTCAAAATTCACTACTATCATTATTATTATGATCAAAATCCTCTAAAGTAGATAGAAAACTAGATAGAATTTTCGTAGAGGGATGTCCCAAATGCTCATGCCAAAAAGTCTTTGTGGATTTCTGAACACTGTTAGCACTTGCCAAAACTGCTCTACGAAAGTGATAAACCCCGTCTCTTTCTTCACCTGCTCCAATCAGCATCTTTCGAAGTGCGGTCATGTATATCACAAACCTTATCAGTGAACACATCAAAACATGACATCACTCGTAATAAATGTGCTAAAAAGATAAGAATGCAAGAGAGATTGTGAACATAGAGGACACGAGTGAGATTAACACGATCACACAATCTCATTGTTCCTTCTTTAGTAGCAAAGGTATGCTTCCCATTAGAAAGAACAACAATACTCTGAGGAATATCATAAATATCCACAAGTAGCTCATCTTCTCCCATCATATGATGAGATGCTCCAGAGTCTAAGAAAAAAATCAAACAAGAATGCTTACCAGAAAGTTTTCCATGAGTATGTGATTGGTCTGATTTTAGTAAACTCACAATTGCGGACCATGTCTCCTTGTTTACACCAAGAAGATCTACTGAGACTCATCTCCAGTAACAGCTTGAGCATTGTTAGGTCGATAAGAGGAAGAGAATGAAGACCGGCCATAACTCAAAGCGAGAACCACCATGATAATCGCCATGATTTTCAATCCACCATTCTGGTAAACCATGAACTTGAAAACACGTATCCGCCAAATGATTGGTATGGCCGCAGTGAGTACATGGAGTTTGATTGAGACGAGTGACCAAAGCAATAGCATGAACACCAGTCTTAACAACAAAACCAACAGAATCTAACCGATCTTATTTGCTTCGAGCAATAGTTAGATATCTTTCTCCACCAATAACTTCAGAATAGACATGATCAAGAGTCATGTCGTTGTCGCGGTTGATGCGACTAAGAATATTAGTACGTGTAGTACCAAAGCGGGAGGCGTCGAGTCCCATAAGTAAGTGATGTATGCGCTCATGGTCTCTGCGTGTTTGCTGCTTAACACGTTGAGGGCAAGTAGAAGAGTTGCAGCAATAATTAATAAAGGGCTCAAAGTCATCGAGATCGTCTCACATCACTTTGAGTTTGCCAAAATAATTAGCAACGGTATGTCCATCTTAAGTGCAAGTAGTAACAGATGACTTGATTTAATGAACGCGTGATGCGTTTCCAATAGAATATCAAGTACGTAGATTATCCCATAATGCTTTTGTGTTGTCAACAAACAAAATCGCTTGTTGGACTTTGAGATCGAGACTAGCGTAGAGCCATCCACAAAGCATCGAGATGGTCTGGATCCAATGTTGGTAATCAGAAGAGTCGGTGTGGTTCAGCAAGGGATCCATTAATAAACCCAAGTTTGTGCTTGGCCGAGAGATTGTTGCGTGCGAGTTTGGCCCACTTCTCATAGTTTTCGCCGTTGAGTAGAATTGGAGTAAGAACATGATGCGGTTGATCGCTAGAAGAAAGAGTATGAGGGGACAATGAGATCGAATCCTTTGTAGTAATGGCCATGGTATGGACGTAGATATGTAGAAGAAAGTTAGGGTTTTAGTAGAAGAAGAAGAAGAAAGCGGCGGTGAAAAAAAATTTAGTAGAATATTAGGTCAAAAGATCTTTTAATCTCTGATACCATGTAAATCTAAAGAAAGTGTTGTGTTTATTATTAATAGAGAAAGAGTATATATAGTTTACATTGGATTTGATTGAAAAGTAAATAATATTCACATAAGATATGTTTGCTAAGGAATCGAAAACTATCAGTTTCCGTAACAATAGGTAATTAAGCTGTTAATATAAGGAGATTATTTGTTTCCTATATATATGATCCTGAACTTAAGTTTTAGATCTTACGAATATTTTCATGAAAATATACATCTTTTTCTAATAGAATAATACACCTTCATCAAAATTTGAGAACACTTACATAATCCTTAATTTCTTGTAGTTTTGGAAACATTCCAAATTTAGTACAATACTGGTACTTTATACTCCATCCTTTTCAGTTTATAAGATGTTTTGGTTGAATGTGCGGTAATTAAGAAAAATAAATTATAAACAAAAAAATATAATTCAACTAATCATTTACTAAACTACATAATTATAAAGGTCAAAACTATCAAATAACATTAATATTTGCACATAAACTAGTAAAACATCTTATAAAATAAAACAAACAAAATCACTTAAATATCTCTTATATAATGGAACGAAGAGAATATAAATGGTGGAAAACGTTTAATTCTGTCTCCAGAAGTCTATTCTAAAAACATTTCAAGCAAATGAAATTTGTGGAATGGAGTTCAAAAATTAGTTTCGTTTTCTCTTTTCGGATTGTGAAAATAACAATCATTAAAGTAATGATCTGTTTGTAGGCATAGGTGATCTATCATCTATGTTGGATTGGATACATCATACATCAACATCTAAAACAAACCCATAAATCATGGGAGATATATGAAGGGGAAAAAATTCAAAGTAAAAGATTCATTTGCTTTTTTATTTTGTTCTTTTCCGTTCGGGTTTTGGTTTTTTTAATATTCCCATATCATACATTTATTTATCTATATGTGTGTGTGTAGATAAGTTCTTGTCTTGTTATTTTTGATTTTTTTCAAAGAGGTCGATAGAAAGAGTAGGGTCAATGTTAGTTTTTAAAAAAAATCAATGTTGATGTTAGTTCTTCATTAGTTACTAAACGCAGTTAATGCAGGCACAATGAATGATAAACTAAAACATTATGTATTTAAATCAAAACATGAAACACCCAATGCCATAGAAGTTTTATCCATAATCTAACTGTAAATTTAATGCTAAGTTAACGATTTGTTTTTGGATAAAAATGTTTACTAAAATTGTAGTCATTAAACCTATTTTTGAGCAATGTGTCAGATTAACTATCTTGAAAGCGAAAGCTGTAAGAATTTCTGTCGTTTTATAGCTAGTCATATTTGGTGAGCTCAAGAAACTATCCTAAATTAGGAACTTACAAATACTGATACATTTTTTTAATCTTTTTCTATGAGCATACGTTTAAGAAGATATTTAGTTAAATTTCAACTCTGCCTAACCTAATCTTTTGGAGGAAGACTTCTAGATACAACACTCTGGTTAAAAGTAATAAAATTAACTTTAGTATAAGTTTTTCTTTTTGATTTTTGTTTAGTATAAGTTATATTATCTGTATCCGAAGTTTTCTAATTTATTTATTTAAATACAATAGGTATACACTCGTCCATGTATACATGTCCAAAAACCACCATCGGTAGAGCAATTATAGATTAGAAAAAAAGTTAATATAATGTACACTAAAGATATACATGTGTAATATTTGTTTTCGCGGTAAAATCGCAAAATGAATACATTCTATCAAGAATGACCGTTCGTGAAAGATGGTACGAGCGAGTGTAGATGACTACATAATGGAAGGTCAAATTGGTCAATCCGTTTAAACAGATCAGTTAAATTAGGGGTGAGCGTTTCGGTTTAATTTCGGGTTCGATTTGGGTTTGGTTCGGTTCGGTTTATTTGGTTTAAGTACAACTCTAACCAAAGCCAACCAAACTTCGTTTGGTTCGGTTTTATTTAAACATAAATCATTAGTATTGTATTGTATCTAAAAAAAAATCAACATAAATCATACATATTGTATGTTAGCTTTAATACGTATTGTATGTTAGTTTTTAATATATAAATCATACATAAATTATACTAAAAAATCAACATAAATCATACGTATTGTTTCTATATTACTATTAAACATAATTAACTAATAAGTGAAATAAACATATTGGGTTTTCGGTTCGATTCGGTTCAAACCGAACCATTTGGGTTGAAGGAAAACTCATCCAAACGGTTTGTGTGTAGACTTTGGTTCGGGTTGGGTCGGGTCAGTTCGGTTCGGTTCGGTTAAAATGCCCACCCCTAAGTTAAATAGTAAATAATTTTTGATAAAAAAAAATTATATATTATTTAAAATAGAAATAATAATTTAAAAATTTTAGTTTGATTTTTATATTTTTTTATATTAAAGTTAAGTATATACCTATATTTTTTAGAAATAAAAAATAAAATATTTTTATTTTAAAAAAAAAATACAAATGTCCGTTTGATAATTAGGGCGTTTGCAAACGGACATACGCTCCAAACTAGATAACCATTCAAAGCCCGAATGTACTAGAGACCGATCATTCTCATAGGAGTGATGAGAGTGAAAGAAAAATGAGAGAGAAACACAAAAATTGACCGTGGCCAACAGTGTTTATATAATTAGATGCGTATCTACAATGTGATATTTCCACTCTAAGTACATGGAATTTAGTTAAAACAAAATTAGAAGACGACATACATACTAAACAAAATTATTCTTTTGTCCACGTTGATTACTTAAAGAAAGATTAGCCTTCTTCTTCTTTAGTACGACTCTTTTTATTTAATTTTTCACAAAAACTAATTAGTACTATACTAGTTACAACTAACTTGTTATGCATAACATACGGAACAAAGGGAACTAACTTGTTATGCAATCGAAGTTCAAGAATTAACGCATATAAAAAAAGAGTTATAGGGTTAACCAATGTATATTGTTTGTTTATGACCTAATGCACATCACATTTGTGTATGTACTAGTATTAGAGAAATTTTATTTAAACATAGCAACATTAGTTTAAATTTCCAGTAATAATACAAAATAGTATGTGAAAATATTTGTTTTTCTTAAATAAATTTCTAGCAATATTAAAATATTATGTTTGAGTTTTTTTTTCCTGTTTGACATTTATATTAGATTTATCTCCTTCTTTTTGGTCACAACTCACAATATTAGATTTATTTCCTGAAAAACTATTTTTAAATCATATTGATTTAAAAACTATTTGTCAAAATATTAAGATATGATTGAAAATCTAAAATTAATAACGGTATTTTCGAAACAGAAACTTTTAAAATTGTTGTATTTCAAGAATTGTACTAGTGTATACTATTATTAGTCTGTACCAAAAACAATGTATTGAAAGAAAAAACAGGAAAATGGAAGGGGAGAGACAAGTGGCAGCAATTCACGGATGCACAGAACTCAGTACCAAACACGCCTCTTTCACACTTCCTCTCTTTATTTTTTTTAAATTGATATTTTTGTTTTTTTTTACTTTTTAACATTTTGAACTTTCAAATATCACCGAAGCCTCCTCTTTTCTTCTCCGTCGTCTTCTTCCTCCTCCTCTTTCATTCTCTCCCACTCAATTTATTTCTGTAATCGTTTGATTTCTTGTTCGATTCCTTCGATCTCCCTCTAATCCGAGAGAATAGCGTGCATTTCACAAGTGTAATTTCTCCAGATAGCCGATCTAGCTCCGTTATAATGTTTTCCTCCGATTTCGAGTGAATGAAAGAATATGGACAAATTTCGATTCGGTGACCTAACTTCTCGAGATCGATTAGCTTCCAAAGCGCCCACTTCTCGTCAAGGTTACACTTTCTCCTTCTCTCTTCTCTTTATTTTTCCGATTTCCGTTTCTATTTCGTTCACAAGAAAATCGCCGATTTAATGGGTTTTTTAGTACTTTAATTTTTCCTGCTAAATTTAGATGAAATTTTTTTTTCCTGGTTCGTCAATTTTATGAATATTTTAGCAAAGCTTTTTACATTTTCTGCTAAATTTAGAGGAATTATTTATTTTTATTTTTTTGGTTCGTCAATTTTATGAATAATTCTGAGATTTTCTGGGCAACCAAACATAGCATCTACTGATTATTTATTTTTTGTCTCCTTCTTCGGGTTGTTCGAGAAACTCGTAATGGAGGTCACTAATTCCCTAATTGGTTACTTCTACTGTGAATTTGTTAGACTAATCTCGACATTTAGGAATTTAGTATGAATAAAAGTGATAGTTCTGGAGAAAAAAACAAAAACTTGTTGGTTTTTGTGGAAAACTACAGTTAAAGGTGTGGGTAGAGAAAAGAAGATGAGGTAGATGCTTTTATGATAAAGTAAAGCTAAGAAGAAGAAGAAGAAGAAAAAATCTCAGGGAAATGTTTTATTGGGTAGTGTCATGATTTGGTTTGTTTGTTAAATTTCATTTTTTTCAACAGTGATGATTTATAATTTTACATGTAATGAGTGCTCTTAACCTCCTTGCTTTATTATGTTTTTTATGTTCTTACCCCACAATTTGTGCTACTAATTACTCTTTTTGTCTCCCAAATTTTCATCTTTTAGTTTCTTCCGTTGTAAAGTCGATTGCTTTATTAACTGGGAATCCTAAACAAGTCATCTTGTCCTCATTACTGGATTCATTTTGCAGGAAAGAAACAGAGTCAGAATCTCAAGTCCTCAAGGTCTTCTTCTTGCCACTGTGAAGCTTTGAGTGAAAACAAGGTATGTATACTATTTAAGATGTAATCACAATGAGTGGGTAATATTTGGTTCTAGTTGTTGTTTGAAAGTGACTTCTTGCTCATATTGTGGTTGCAGCAAGATTTTGGTCATCAAAGCTCTGGAGTACCGATGAAAAGTTTGTTGGCACAAGAAATGTCAAAGCAAAAAGAATCTAAAAAGAGATCACCAAGCATTATAGCGAGGTTGATGGGTCTCGATGTCTTGCCACCTCAGAGCTCTTCTCATAGACAACAACACAAGCCTGTGGAGAATCAGCAAGGCAGGAGTGGTGGTGGAGGCAGTTCTTATGATGGTAATAAATCTCTTAGAAGGAGCTCAAAAGGTGAGCAAAAGTTTAAAGATGTTTTCGAAGTTTTGGACGCAAAGAAGGCAGAGAGCAATAGAAACTTATATCATCATGGGAGGGTGAATGCTGCTAATCTCACCCAGGCAGAGATGGCATTTATCCGGCAGAAGTTCATGGAGGCTAAGCGGTTATCAACGGATGAGAGATTTCGTCATTCTAAAGAGTTTAACGATGCACTTGAGGCTCTAGACTCTAACAAGGACCTTTTGCTGAAGTTTCTTCAGCATCCAGATTCATTATTCACCAAACATGTTCATGATCTTCAAAGCATACCTCACAAGCCACAGTACAGTCAAGCACCGTTTTTGAAGTCACCGCAAAACAGCCAGAAGCATGTGGATAGGGACTTGTTTAGGAAGAGTCATAGGTCGCCTCATCAACATGGTGGTGGTTCTCCTAGCCGTTCTCATACTAGGCATGGTTCTTATGACAGACTTGATCTTTCAAATGAAGAGCTGGGAAAGACTAGTGAGTTGCAGCCAACCAAGATTGTTGTTCTGAAACCTAACCTCGGTGAACCACATTATGCTGGTAGAACTTTTGCATCGCCAAACTCTTCTTCCGATGAGTTCAGAGCAGATCGTAGGCTTCCATGCACCAGCGGTCATGGCAGGCAGAAAAGTAATGAAGATATCTGCCATTCAAGACAGAATTCAAGAGATTCTGGAGAAAGTTCCAAAATAACGTCTAGGCAAAGGAGGGCGAGCTGTGGCAATGGTAGTGCCATGAGTTTTGAGACTTCAGGATTTAGAGGATATGCAGGGGATGAAAGCTCATCCGGGAGTGATTCCGCAAGTGAATCAGAGTTGGTTCCAGTAACTTCAAGAACAAGAACAGCATTTAACCGTAAGAACTACCATCGTTCTTTGCCTTCCAAGTCAACGACATCATCTGTGAGTAGGGAAGCCAAGAGGAGACTGTCAGAGAGATGGAAGCTGACACACAAGTTTGAGCAAGAGATAGAAATTAGTAGAAGCGGTACATTAGCTGAAATGCTTGCAACTTCAGATAGGGAGGCAAGGCCAGCGAGTTTTAATGGACTCATTTTCGAAGAGGGGATTAGTAAAAGAGTTGAGAGCAATCTTCAGTGGTCTGAATTGCCAGAACCGGTTGGAATCAGCAGTAGGGATGGTTGGAAAGGATCCTGGTCAAGAAAATTTTCAAAATCCAAAACCATCCTGAACCAGGAAAGCACTTCTGGATACACTATAGTGCTGCCTAAACGGTTGATCGATCAAGATGTATTAGTGATGGGGAACTCTTCTCATCACGGGGAGTCTTTCTTCTCGAGCAAATCTAGACCCGGCAGTAATAAGTCTCATTCATCATACAATAGTTCACCAGAGGTCAACATCAGCCCAAGTTTATGCAAATTCGTTTATATGAACGAGGAGATTCACAAAGAGAAGCTCTCTCCTTCTAAAGCGCGTAGCAGTTTCTCCGTAGATGCAAATTCGGACACTGAGGATAGCTCAGCTTCTGATGATCTCAAGACGGCAATGTCTTCTGAAGCTCCAGATTTGTCAACTGTCACCACGTTAAATGACCCTGTAAGTAAGCATAATGTTTCAAGATCATGGTTCTGTGCTCTAGAGCATCTGTTTTCACATTTCAATTGCTAAACTAGAATAAATAGTTTGTTGTAATGACAGATATCTTATTGTGTACTGATGTTCTAGGATATCTCAAGGATGCCAACTGAGGATGTGAATTCTTCTTCGGTTCTTGAACCACAGTCTCGTGAAAGCTCAAAGGAAGGAGATCAACCAAGTCCTGTTTCAGTTCTAGAAGCTTCTTTCGACGATGATGTTTCATCGAGTTCAGAATGCTTTGAGAGTGTTAGTGCGGATCTTCAAGGTAATTAAATCTTTTGTATCGCTAAAATGTGTAAAGTAAAACCATCAATGACAATGGTGGCTAGTCTAATTAGGATAGATCAAAGATCTGTGGGTAACTATAAAATGTTTGATGTGTTATCTCTACGTTACAGGACTCAGGATGCAACTTCAGCTCCTCAAACTAGAGTCAGCTGCTTACAATGAAGGTGGCATGCTCCTTTCGAGTGATGAAGACACAGAACAAGAAGAATCATCAACAATAACTGATGAGAATGTGATCACACAGGAGCTTGGAGAAGGAGACTGGAAGACACTATACTTAGTTGATCTCCTTGCCAACTCAGGCTTCAGTGACTCAGACCACACCACTGTCATGGAAACACCTGTGGATCCATCTTTGTTTCAGGATCTCGAGAAGAAATACTCAAGGCTGAAAACCTCAACCCGGTTAGAGAGGAAGTTCCTTTTTGACCATATCACCAAAGAGCTTATACAGATATCAAAGCAGTTTTCGAACCCACACCCGTGGATCAAATCCACGAGGGTCGTCCCGAGATGGGATACAAACATGATACAAGAGAAACTGGGCGATTTGGTCACAAGAAAAGACGAGACACGAAGCAAAGATGATATGGAGGAGAAGGAGTTGCAATGGATGAGCTTGGAAGATGACATAGAAATCATAGGTAGAGATATTGAGGAAATGTTGACTGATGAACTCGTAGCAGAGCTTGTAGTAGATGCAATCTTCTAGAAAAGTTACATAATAATTATCTGTTACATACTTTTATAAAAGTAGTGAAAAATGCAAACTATGTAATGTAATGACAGTTTCATCATATGAGAGTGGAGAATAAAGAGAGGCATGTGTCCCTGAATAAAAAAAAGCATCAATCTAGCATATGAAAGTTATGGTCTTTCTTACTGAACATTGAAACTTGAACCAGAAGGACAAACAAATAGTACACAACATGTGTTATATTTAGTTTTCCGGATTTGCCCTTGGGAGTGCTGGTTGAATTTGAGGTGGTGTCCAGAATTGGGCATTTTTGACCTTTGAGAGGCAACCCAATACTTCCAAGGGAGTGATGTCTCCAGTCACAGTTACCTTCTTTGATGCAAAATCTATGTTGAATGATGTCACACCTACTTATTGCCAAAAAAACATTACATAATTAGCTTAAACCAAGCATCAGTGGTACATTAACCAACTTGTTCCAAAAGGATGTAAATGTCCCAATTTCTCAATCGTATTCCACTTTTATGACTTTTTCAAGCTAAAGCTAAATAAAAACAATGTAACTTCGGATGAAATTAAATTCTTTCACTGCACCAAATTTGGCAGATACCCAAATCTAACTAAATTTAGACAGAATAATATATAATAATCTGCTCAAGACAGTGTAAAAACATAAGTTTTCTAATAGTATTTTATAGAAAGTTAGATAAATTTTAATTTTTGTAAGATGTTTCTCTATATCTATTTCATATTTTGAATTAAGATAAATAGAAATTTTAATGAAATTAATCGATCAGTTTGGATACTCAGATATCCGAAATGTTTGACGTCAAGTATGGATAGTGATTATACAATATCCATTTGATCTTCTCTACCAAAAATCATAAAACCGAAAGCCGAAAACCAAAAATATTTTTTGCATCAACACTTTCTTATAGTTTGGTAACTGAATCATGTCTCATACTAAAAACAAGATTCCCCTAGGTAAAAACAAGTTTATTCACCTAAGAAGACGACGTTTTTAAGTAAATATTGTAAAAGAGGGAAGAAAAAAAGGTAAAATACCTTGCATTCTGGATAGATGTTTTTTCACTTTGCCTTCACAACCTCTGCAGTGACAGTGAAGAGAAACTCTAAGAACTACCACCTGCACTTACGTACAAAAAAAAACACAACACAATCACCCTTCAATCTTTCTTTATTTACATTCATGCCACTCATGTAACCCTAAACAACAACTTTACACTTACCTGGTCTGAACCAGAACCAGAACTAGAACCAGAAGAAGAAGCCTTCTTCTTCTCTTCAACACCATAAGAGCTTCTTCTTGACCCAAAAGCTTCACCCTCCGTTACAACAACATCCTTACGAGAAGACCCATATAAAGAAACCGGGTCGGATCCAAGAAGATACCTAGCAGAACCAGGAGGAGTAGTTTTGGTCATATCAACACACCCAAAACTCTTCCTCGCTAAACTAATATTTTCACTACTCATTAGCTTCAACAACGACCCTGAGTTGCTTCTCCTTCCTCTCTCCACCTGAATCATCTTCCCGACGTCACCGGAAGCGGAGGAAGAAGAGGAGGATGAGGGTATTCTCGTCATTTTTGAAAGCTGACGGTACGGAGCAATATAGTCATCACCGGAGGAACATGGAGCCGTGAAAGATCTTCGACCATCTTTAATAATCGGATTATGACGGTCGATGGCTCGTGCCGCCGCGTTACGTTCGTCGTGGTTAGCCGTAGCCGTTGATGCTTGCGATACACAAAACATATTACCTTTCATTTCGTTTATTTTGGATAGAAAGAAACTTTGCAAAAACTAAAGCTCATTAATATATATACAAACAATTTTTCACAATATATTTTGTGTAAATTGATGATGATACTGCGTCAGTGTGTCACATGAGTGTGTAATGTGTAACGTCAGACTTAAACAGAGAGTAACGCTATTGTATTGTCCACATATATACAATACCCACATTATTAAGTTGAGATGTCACTGTTGATTATTAATGTACTACATTACATAATTCTCTCTTGGATACTTTCAAATGTTTTTGGTTATTAAATTCGACCGATGTTTTTGGTTATTAAATTCGACCGATCAGTTCTGTACATGTACAGAGAGTGGTGGTGAAAATAGAAAGATTTACGATCTGTGAGTCATGGTTAGCCCTAAGCGGGAGTGTATTCAATCTAACAATTCAAGTAATTTGTTTTAATTTGTCAAATCCTATGTTATTGTACCATGAATTTTAAAAAAAACTTATTAAAATCCACTGTTATTGAACTAGTGATTTTAAAAAGTACTTTAAAATCCACTGTTATTGAAATTATACTAAGGATTTGATTTTAATGATTCCAGGAGATTTTAAAGGAAATTCCAGGGGATTTTCTTGTTATAAATATAAAGACTCAAATCCCATGGTTTTAGGTGGGATTGCAGATAATTTTATTATAAATCTCATAGAATCACACAAAATCATTAAAATAACATAAAATCTCATTAAAACTCAAATCTCTTTAAATGCAAGATTCAATACACCTCCCTTAAAGTAAAGGAAAGACTTTAGTTACAATTTTTATTTTTTTACTAGGTAGAGAAAGGAGAATGAATATGGAAGTTTATAAAGCGATTGGTTTCCTTGTATTTCAAGTTCTAACAGACTTAATCACTCTGTTGAACAAACCTAAAGCGGAAATTTATTTATATAGCCCAATCAGTTTGCCATTTTCAGCTAAATTTCTTTTTCTACATATGTAATATAGTATATATAAATGCCTAGGCTGATTCAAAAACATATCTATCCATCTGCATTTATGTGTTATTTTTTCCATATTCTAGAAAAAATGCAAATGCATGTTTACGCAAATATAATGTGAAGAGTGAAGACTAGAACGTCTAATCTTTGTATGAAAAGAGAGAAATATATTTTAGCAAAAAAAAAAAAAAAAAAAGAGAAAAATATACCAATTTCTTCCACTAAAATTGAGCCAACTAAGCACTAGTGTCAAAATTCATTTAACACACAAAAATAGTTGTAAGTTGTGTTTTGGTGAAAGAAGAAAAGAAACAGAGAAAACAAGAAAAAGAAAGAGGAGTAGAAGAAGAAGACTTAGCAGAGAGCTCTTTGAAAAGAGACTATACATTATAGTAATCATTGTGTGACTGAGTTAGAGACCTTTGCCTTCGTCTTCGTTCAAAATTCGGTTACGGAAGTCGCTGACCATACGAGGCAGACCCTCTTGCAGAGAGATCTTTGGTTCCCAGTTCAGAAGTTTCTTTGCTTTGCTTATATCTGGTTTCCTCTTGTGAGGATCGTCTGCTGTGTTCGGTTTGAACTCTATGGTCGCGCTTGGGTCTATCACTTCCTTAACCACCTGCGCACACAAGTTCCCATTTCGTACAAGGAATTTAGCTTTTCTTGAACCAAACCAAAAGAATCCAATAACCAGAGCTAACTTTCCCCACTTAGATTTCATTTCATTTGTTGTGGGGAACAAAACGGAAGACTGGTAAAAGTAAAGCAAACCTCTGCAAGCTCAAGCATTGTGAATTCTCCTGGGTTACCAAGATTGAAGGGTCCTACGTGCTCGTTTTCCATTAACGCTACAAGTCCTTCCACCTAGTAGAAAAGAGAGAGTTTGTTATATATCAAGGCAATACATCTTTTTTCACTGCTTGTCGAAATCAATGATACAGCAGAATAGATTGATACAGAGGTTGCTACTTACCAAGTCAGAAACATACTGAAAGCTTCGAGTTTGTTTTCCATCACCATAAACAGTCATTGGGTGTTTTCGGATGGTCTGCCATAGAAAAAAAAACATAGCTCTGTCAGAGTGTTTTTTTCGAGACCTCATAGGAAAAAGAGTTGTTTTATGTTAATGAAAGAGCTAAACCTGGGCGACAAAGTTACTAACAACACGCCCATCATCAAGGCACATTCGGGGTCCATACGTGTTGAAAATACGAGCAATTCTAACCTGAAAATTGAACAAGTAGTTAGAGATCACTGATTTTGACAAACACCATCAGTTCTAAACATTCCAACACTCAGCATTCTCCTATAAAAAACAAAAAGAAGAAACTCCATCGTGAAATGTAAATATCTTGATAAGCAGCAGTGAAATGATTTACAAACCAACTGATACAAAATGCCATGTGCAATGTGTATGAGTTACAAATTCTATTAACTTCTCTATCAAGTGAGCTAAGTGCTTGCAAGTAAACCAATCCCTGGGATAATGATCAGAATTTACCTCCACACCTGCGCCTCGGTGATAATCCATGGCCAGAGTTTCTGCAGTACGCTTTCCTTCATCATAACAACTCCTCTCACCTACAAAGAGATATCAGCAATCAGTGATCAACCTCTTGTTCATACATAATCTCATGAACTCAAGAACAAATACAGAATTTTCCAACTCACCGATTGGGTTCACATTTCCCCAATAAGTCTCCTTCTGTGGATGCTCAAGAGGATCTCCATAGACTTCACTTGTACTGGTAAGCAGAAACCTTGCCCCAACTCTCTTTGCAAGACCCAACATATTGAGAGTCCCCATTACATTTGTCTTGTAAACCCATCGTTAAGGAAGCATTTCCCCAATGGAAGCAATTCATCACGAAAGATCATGAAACAATTCTAAGTATATCAGAAAGCTAATGTAAATTTGGAATCAGCACTAGCATTGAGGAAGCAAATCACGATTGTATAAGCAATCAAAAGGATATGATAGTCTTGACTGGATTATACTTGTAATGAACAGGTGATGCAGGACAAGCTAAATGGTAAATCTGATCGACCTCAAGGAGAATTGGCTCAACAACATCGTGTCGAATAAGCTCAAACCTAGGATTCTTAAACAGATGAACCAAATTCTCCTTCCTTCCCGTGAAGAAATTATCAATCACGATCACTTCATCTCCTCTTCCGATAAGCTTATCAACGAGATGACTCCCGACGAATCCAGCTCCACCGGTTACCACGATCCTCAATCTCCGTCGTCCAATACCGACGGGAACCCGACCGGTTTTACCTACGCCTCCGCCGTAATTAAAACTATGTTTAGAAGGCGCGTAATTATCCACGGCGGAGTTAGAAACAGATCTGGTGATTAACGAGGTTGATTCGGCGGCGCCTAGACGGGAGAGAGAAGGCTGGAGGATGAAGAAGGTGGATCCGATTAAGATCCCGACGAGGATGAATAAGAGTCTCTGTTCACGGAAGAGATAGTGGAGCGATCTGGGAAGAGATCTGGGATGCTTTAAGGCTTTGGGAGAGTAAGGACTGGATTGGCTCATTGGAATCGTTTCCTCGTCGCGCTTCGAGCTCATTTGCTTGTGAAGCTGCTTCATCGTCTCTGATAATGCTTCGTCACCGGTGGAAATGAGATCGTTGAACTGGCCGGGGAAGAAAAAGCGTTGGATCTGGACAGATTGAATAGCTTTACGAAGAGGAAATAGAGCGATGGTAGTTACACGGCGATTACTTGATGCGGCAAAATGCAATATTTCGCTCTTTTTTTTTTTCTTAAAAAATATTTTTGTAGAGATATGAATCATATGATTATCTAAGTAATATCATTATTTATTTAATTATATATACTCCAATTTTAGATATCTTTTATTGTAAGCGTGATTTGTGTTTGATTTAAATAATACCGTTAATGATAACACATATCCAAAGTACTTGAGGCGAATTTTGGAAATTAAAAAGTTAAAAACATTCCTTGAGGCTTATATTTATGGATTCTTGAGGGCCCATCATAATAATACGCTAGCTCCAAAGACCATTAACAGCAGCATAAATGATGTCCAAATTTTATTTGAAATACTGTTAAGCTTTGCCATAATGGTACAAAAAAAGTAAGGGAGAATTGCCAAAATACTCTACATTTAGTGACAAAATGTCTCAATACACCTTTAAGAATTTTTTCACATATTACTCTTGATTTAACTAAAAATAAATTAAATATAAAGTATTTTAAATTATAAAAATTCTGATAATTATAAACATATTAAGCATCAGTTTCCAACCCTTAATATCATGTTTCCATACTTACCATTTTCCCAAACCCCAAAACTCTAAAAATTGTAACTCCCATGTTTTTATAAAAAAAATGTAACAACTAAGCTTCGAACCTATGGCGTATGACTTGACAATTTGCATTGTGTAGAGAGGGTAACCAATTATGCTATGTGTAAATATATGTTCAATGCTATTTCGAAAAGCTTACATACTGAAACACGGCCGTTTAGTGAATAATGAAAATTGCAAAAAAGTGTAACAACTAGGCCTCAGAGACAAAGATATTGATGTTATAAACCGAGAAGGGTATGTAACCGGTTTTGCTGTGTGAATTAACATGTTTGATCTCATTTTTAAAACATAATATACATAAAGGAAGATTATTGAGTCTCAACAAAAAGAAACAGAGACATTGCTCATTTGTCACCCTTAAAACACACAAAAAACACACGATTAAACATCTAAAGTAAACTACAATTCTAATCATAAAAACTGTTCTGAATAAAACACAAGCATCAGTTTACATCCTTTCTAATATTGAAAACATGAAATCCTATCCAAAAAGAGAAAGTTAAATCAGTCTAATTCCACAACCGTTCCATCAGTACGCGTAGTTGGCGGCTCAACTTCCGGCTCAATGTTTTATTCACTTTCCATATGTGTCTTCAATAAGGCTAGAATAGAAATCCTACAGCTCTTGTTGACCTGCTCAATTTTCGGCTCAATGTTTTCACCAAAAATCCTCCTAGGCATCTCTCCTTCCATCACTGTTAATACAAAGAAACAAACAAATCAATGTCTGTTTAAAGTTATCAGAAGAAACAAACCAAAAGATATCACATTTTTGCCAAAAAACTCCAAACACTGAACAAAAAGAGAAAAGAACAAACAAGAATCAAAAGACAGACCAAAACCAAATCTGGAACACCAACTTATAATATGCAGACAACCAATTTATGTTCATGATATGAAGAGTGATTCATGATATACTTTTAAAATAATCAAGACAAGATACATTTCTGTTCTTCTTAGTATTATACTCTTTGTTTTCAAACACTGTATTAAAGATAGAGTGCGTTTCCAAAGAGAATCAATTTATAAGGGTTTCCATATATTAATTTCAGTTGAAGGAAAAATGTGTTTCCAAAGAGAATCAATCCGATACCAAATGTTATAAGGGTTTAATTGATTTTCGAAATAAAGTTAACTTCACCTAAAATCTGGAAGTGGAAGAAACCAAACACGAGCTGAAAGTAAATAAATTTTCATCTAAAGTAGAGATTTTAAGTAAAACAAGATCAATTTGAAATCTTTTCCAAAATCATTGGCAAGAATAAACAAACCTCAAAAAAACCCCCAAATTTCTGAAAATCGCAAAAAGGAATGGTATCGTATCAAAATTAGTTCAAGAGGAACACCAATAAGAGGAACATACAAATCACGGGATAACCTTAGCTGTTGAAAAAGTCCCAAACCTTTGTTTAGTTAAGTTGTTTTGTTGGTTTAATTAAAGAGAACATTCAAATCACGAACATGCAAATTTTGAGAAATTAAGTTACCTTTGAGGAATCCGAAGACAGTGAAGCAGAGGTAGAAGGAACGATTCGATCTACAGAACCTAGAGACGACGACGGCGATGATGATTTCTCCGGCCAAACCTAGAGAGAAGAAGTGATTTGGCGGCACCTAAGATAGAAGAAGAATATAATTGCCAGAGACAAGGGAGATGATGATTTCTCCGGCAAAACCTAGCGGCGGAGAAAAAAAAAAGTAAATGAGAAGAAGTGATTTTGCCGAGAGAAACCCAGTCGGGGAAGAAGATACTCGGGGGATTGATAATTTAGAATTAATGTTTTTGTAAATTTGTTTATATGTTTTAAAAATAAAATATCTATTAATTCGTTTTTGATATTATAAATATTCCGTTTCCTTTCTAATTTTCTCTTAAAATATCAGATTAATAAAAAGTGATAATAATTTAAATATAAAGTTAATTTTGGGGTTTATAATTTGGAAAAGCCTAATGGACCTTAATTGGGAAAAAAATAGTTTTAGTGAGACACTTTACCACTAAATATGGTTTAATTTAGCAATTTTCTCAAAAAGTAATGGCTGAGGACATCAATTTATTTTTTTGTCAGTCTAGGGCATCAATTTTTTTTTTTTTTAAACCTTAATAACATATATTTACATGGACCTAAGTTTGAAATTATTTAGTAATATGGGTTGTCCACAATGAAAAGTGTATTAGTCTATAACTAATTAGATAAAAAAAATATCCTTTTTAACAAGGGAAATTGGCAAATATAACCAAGAAAAAAAATATAAACTTAGTAACTAACCAAAAACCCCCTATGTGGCAAAATCATATTCATTGGATTTAGGAGATTTTGTTAGTTATTAAGTTTATATTTTTTTCTTGGTTAGTCACCAAATTAACCCTTTTAACAAGTTGAAGAAAAAAGACTGTAAATCTTTAAAAAAAATAGAGAAGCAAGAAAGAAGTTTGACGTGGAAAGTGAAAAAAAAAAGCTAAGCTAATTCTTGAAAGTGAACTCCTAAGAAACATTCATTTAGACCGGTCAATGATTTTGTAGAATATTAAGGAAAAAATTGTCCTTTAGAAAGCAGAGAGTAATCCTAAAACTAACTTAGGGGACTTTCTTATTGTCTATGATCTTCTAAATACAGCACTTGACAGGAATGATAGTCGGGGTACCATTCTCCTCATTTCCATAGATGCGGATTTCTCTTTATGTTTGAGCTCTCTCAAAGCAAGACAAATTTACAATATTACTAGGAACAAGTCAAAGGATCATTGAAACCTTAAAAAGGCTACGCTACTTGCCGTTTTGACGTGATTCGGAAAGGAAGATGGCAGACAACTGTTTTTGACTAAAGGTTCCGTGATCTTAGCATCTTTTGTGTGTTGATCTTAGTATTTTGTTTCTTAAGAACTTTAGTTTAGGTTCTTCTCTGCAAATGGTTTAAGATCGATTTAGTGTACAATGTGCATAGTTGGACCGTAAAAATAACAATAATTAACAATGATGTTTACTGTTGTAAGCCAATATTTTTCATGAATAAGGACATATTATATTTAATCGTTTCTGTATATTATTAGTATTGGCACAACTCTGATAATTTTCTATTAACTCTTATATCTATATATATAAAGTTAGTTTTTCTCTCTTCTCCTTAAGCCACCTCATCATCCACATCATAAATTCTATTTCTTTTTCTAATTTTAAATTTGATTTATAAATTAATTAGCAATTATGCATGTAGTTTTAACTTAAGAAAAAGAATTTGAAAAGTCATCATGTTATGCCAATATATATAGATATATCTATATATAATTACTAGATTAATAACATGTTTTATAAATTTTTTTATATTTAATATATTTTACATTTCATATATATTCAGTTAGGTTAAATTATAGAGAAAATTACATTGTATACCATTTTTGAGAAATGGTATTCTCAAAACTACCATTTCCTAAAATTCCTTTCATTTCTCTACCATTTTTGTCTTCTTCCTCTCTCTCTCTTACAACAAATGACTACTTTACCCTTCTTCTTTTTCACTCTCTCTTTTTTTTTTTTTTTTCTTTACACACCATTTCTATTTCTTCTTTCTCTTTCAATGGTGGAAAGGTGGTGGTGGGTGGAGGAACCGGCGCCGGAAAAAACATCAACAACCACAAAAAACAAGATGACGTCGGAGACAAACGTCTGCATCGGGAACGACGACCGTGGACGTCTGCACCGGAAACAACGGCGATGAACAGACGTCTGCATCGGAGACGCCGTCGGAGACAATGGTGGTGAACAGACGTCTGCACCGGAGACAAAGATGCATGCTTCGGAGACGACGTAGGAGACAACGGCGGTGAACAAAACGTCTGCACCGGAAACAATTCTTCATCGGAGACAACGGCGGTGAACAAAACGTCTGCACCGAAGACAATGACGGTGAACAAGACGTCTGCACCGGAGACAAAACAACATCGGAAAACAACGCTGGAGGACAAGTCGGAGATGACAACATCGACGGTAATAAGACGTCCACACCGGAGACAAGACGACGTCGGAGACAACGGCGGTGGACAAGTCGAAGACGGCGGTGAACAGTAACGATAGTAGGCAACAGTCGGCTGTGGACAATATTGTCTACGAACTCAGCTCACTTGTGAGAAGGTTAAATTCGTTTTTTTGACTCAACCCAATAGTGCAAAGTGGTAGAATATGAAAGATGTTTTAAGTAATGGTAGATAGTGAATGACAATTTCAAGTAAATGATAGATAGGACAATAATCCCTAAATTATATTTGCAAATATTATAAAACAGTCTATAATATCAAAAGAGTCATAACAATTTACAAACAACTTGATCTACAATTAAATTATATCGCAAAAACATAATTTGCTACATCTAAATCCAAAAAAAATTGAAAATATCATTAAAACAATAAGAGTAATTATACATAACATAAGTAAAAATAAGAAGAGAAAATATCGTTTTTCTAAGAAAATATTAAAATTATTTACAAAAATATAATATAAGTTTAAATAATTAGGAACGTAATGTTTTGTGATTTTATTTCTATCAACTAAGAAATTTTAAATACAATTATCAATGGAGGAGAAATCTCCATGCTATTAAGCAACTGAATTGTTTTTTTGATAAAAGGTGTAATTAACATCTTAACTGAAATATTTTGGGTACAATACGTGGTAAAATTTTAAAATCTGAATATTTCACATTCTTTCTTTTAAAAATATGGTTATACTATATATTATAATACAAATATTTAATTAAGTAAAGTTGTATAACAACTTTTACAACCAATTTATAAAGCAAAATATAGGTTGATAAGTGTTACATTTTATAAAGAGAAAATAAATTAAATTCAGCTATAATTAAAATAATTATTGCAATTATACATAATTAAAGGGGAAAAGAGAACAAGAGAAATTAATAGGTACTCAAATTAGAAATATTTTCTCCAAAAATATTATTGGCTTAAAAAGTTAAAGATTTTTTTGTGATTTTCTTTTAACCCAAAAATAGAATGTAACTATAAGAGCATGAGGACATACATGAGAAATCTAAATACTTTTCACGCGAAAGAGAAAAATTCATATGTAAATATGACATATATCATGTAAGAATATCTTGAATACAATAGAAAATTAAATTACTAAGTCGGTGTATGAAAAACAAACTCATATTTTTAACTTTACAAATACATTGTATTTTTAATTTTAAATCACTAAGTTTTTTATTCAACAAGTAGTTTCATATTAGTAATATTACTAATCAAAAGTCAGACTAAAAAATATCTAAAAACTTAAAAGAATAATTAAACGTAAATTTACGTAAAAAGTGTATTGTTATATGATAAATAGAAAATAAAATGATTTATGTTAAAATGATAGAATATTTGTACATTAAAGTACTATAATTTGTCGATAAGATATACGAAAATATCAATTTTATATATGCAACTAACAAAGTTTTAAACAATGATATACCTTTGTAAATAGTAATCAATAATGTCTAATTTTATATTCATGCAATATCATATAGATAAGAGAAAAACACTCATTTCAAACCAATCACTATTTTTTATTTCTAAAACATTAATTGGTTTTGTTATATATAATTATTAAATTATTAGATAAATCAAATTATATGCTTTAAATGTAATGAAATTGTAGAAAGCTACTCGCGCGTAGCGCGAGCCAGTTCTAGTAATTCTTATAAGGACAGGTTTAAATTGAAAGTAAAAGAATCGAGAAAACAGATTAACAGCCATACCAAACTCCCATATACTTATAATCTTATCTAACTCGTCACGTTAGACTTTAAGATTACATATTCCTAGTGGCGAATGATGATTTATGTTTGAGTTTTCGTGTATTGCTCTACAACATAGAAATAAAAGCCTAACGTCTCTACCTAATTTGATACCATAATTTTCCCATTCATTTCCTTTTTGTTATACCAATCGATCCACCCAAAAAAATGTATATTACCTCTCTTGTAAATTCTTAAACTTGTTTATCACTAATGCTAATCTCGCCTTTGTTTATCACTAATACCAATTACGGCTCAACTCTCCAAACATTCTTTACTTATAAAATGGTTTGAGGAACCTCAAGCCAAAACTCAAATTAATCTTCCATTATATAATATATATATCAAACAACATTAGCACAGTCTCATGAAATATGTAGGTGAATTTGAAAATTTCATTTACATTTTTCCTAAAAGATCCACTTAATCTTTTGGCTTAGTCTTTTTCTTTCATGTATTAGTTAGCTAGTTCATCTTTTGAGCATCGCATCCCTATTTTGGGCATCGCTTTTCACGTTTGGGTATCCCTATTTTCGAGGAACTCACTTTTTTAATCTTTTTCATAAAATCACAATCTTTTGATGGAAAAAGAAAGAAAAAAACCCAAAATTTCCTTCTTAATCAAATATTTTCCACAGCCAAAAAATGTCATTCGAGCCTGTGAGAGAATATAGATTACATCATGGCTAAAACCAAACCATAAAAAACTCGAACATATATAATTAAGTGTTAATTAGGTGTATAATAGTTTTAGAGATCATAATTAGGTGTATAACATGACCTAAATAGAATTTAGGTAACTAACACTCACTTAAATAAAATTGACTAAAATACTCTTAATGATCTCTCATTAGTTATAAATAGTTGGCTATTATGTTGCTTAAAATAGTTGACTATGCAAAACATTGTCTAAGTAAACGCATTTTTGCTATTTTAATTATAGTATAATCCATTCTGTGATTAATTCACTATGTTTATAGTTGACTATTTATGCATGTATAGTCACTATTCAGTTCTTTTTAATATTTATCTACAAATAGTCAACTATCATTTCAAAACATAGATGACTATGTAAAACATTATTTATGTAAAATAGTGTTTGCTATTCTAATTATAATATAGTTCACTTTGTGATTAATTCACAATGATTATAGTTAGTTACTTATGCATGAATGCATAGTCAGCTATCCAATTTATTTTTTCAATTTTTATTTGCGAATAGCCAACTATCAAAAATCAAAATATAGTTGACTATTTATGTTGTAACTGAAAATAAGGCTAAAATGGTCATTTTAGATATGCTCCATGTTATTTACCTAATTATAATTTATGTTATATTAGATACTTAATTATTGGTGCAATGAGTATTATTAATGCTAATTTCCCTATAATTAATTCAAGGAATTTTCGTTTCTTTTTTCCATAGAGCAGTGAAATGTTATTTTCATCTTTACTGGTAGGATAAAATTCCTCACAAAAGCTAAACTTTTTTTACCCCTTCTATCACAGTTCACAAAATCTGGGTACAGATAAAAAGAAACACGCAATTTCCATGAAGTAAAAAACTCTTTTACTTTCGTAAGCAAAAGTACTTGAAATAGGACCTTAAGACGTATGCATATACAGATGGAAAACTGTGAATGAATTTGCCCAACTCCTCACCTACTCTTAACTTCAACTATACACACACACACACACACATATAAACAAAAGCTATGTATGTATATATCCTAACCTACAAAACCCAAATTATCTAAAAGTTAGATACTTAGAGATGACCAAACAAATTGACAAGTTTCTATCTCATCCTTCTATTTAAACATTCTATAAAGTCTTCTCATTTCTATCAAAATTATCTTTGTGGGTAATGCTTTAGACACATTACCTTGAAAGGCCAAAAGGTTATAACCAGGCAGATAATTCAGTCATGTCTGGTTTGTTCGGTAGATTATCTCCGGCCAGACTGGTCATCAACGGCGATGACCTCCCTCTGTTTTACAATGAACAGAGATGTCATAGAGACACAGCGCGTGTGTCCGTCACACTCGCAGAGCTTCTCATGAATGTGGAAGATGAGCAGAATGACCAAAGTCGGGCTTTGGATGTTGCGGTTGCCTCCAATTTCTGGTCCTCAGTTCCGTCTTATTCTGTGCGTTCTTCTTCTCCGTTTGTTCTTTCCTTCAACGACTTGACTTACAGCGTTAAGATCAAAAAGAAGTTTAAGCCCTTTGCTTGTTGCGGGAACTCGCGTTTTGATGGTAATGATATGGTGATGAATAATACTAAGGTGTTGCTGAATGGTATCTCTGGTGAAGCCCGGGAAGGAGAGATGATGGCTGTTCTTGGAGCAAGTGGGTCAGGGAAATCAACGTTGATCGACGCATTAGCCAACCGGATTGCAAAAGAGAGCCTCCATGGTGCTATAACTTTAAACGGGGAAGTTCTTGAATCCAGCTTGCACAAAGTCATATCAGCTTATGTGATGCAAGACGATCTTCTCTTCCCGATGCTCACTGTGGAAGAAACTTTGATGTTTTCTGCGGAGTTCAGGCTTCCACACTCGCTCTCTAAGAAGAAGAAGAAGGCACGGGTTCAAGCTCTGATTGACCAGCTCGGCCTTAGAAACGCAGCGAAAACCGTGATTGGTGATGAGGGACACAGAGGTGTGTCTGGAGGAGAAAGGAGACGGGTCTCAATTGGAATCGATATAATCCATGACCCGATTATCCTCTTTCTCGATGAACCAACCTCAGGTCTTGACTCTACAAGTGCATACATGGTTGTCAAAGTGCTTCAAAGAATCGCACAAAGTGGCAGTATAGTTATCATGTCGATCCATCAGCCGAGTTACCGAATCTTGGGGTTGCTCGATAAGTTAATCTTCCTTTCAAGAGGAAACACCGTTTACAGCGGCTCGCCAACAGATCTCCCTCGGTTTTTCACGGAATTTGGTCATCCAATTCCCGAAAACGAGAACAAGACAGAGTTCGCCCTTGATCTCATCCGCGAGCTGGAAGATTTGCTAGAAGGAACCATAACTCTAGTCGAATACCACAAGCAATGGCGAGTACAGCAAACCTCACGCCAAAGCCGAAGAAACACAAATGTATCTCTCAAAGACGCAATCAACGCAAGTATCTCGAGGGGGAAACTCGTCTCCGGAGCAACAAACCTGAAATCCTCATTTCAAACCTTTGCAAATCCATTCTGGACCGAAATGGTCGTAATCGGAAAACGATCTATACTAAACTCAAGAAGACAACCCGAGCTATTCGGAATTCGACTAGGAGCTGTTCTAGTCACAGGAATCATTCTAGCTACAATGTTCTGGAAACTAGACAATTCCCCAAGAGGTATACAAGAACGATTAGGGTTCTTCGCTTTCGCAATGTCAACAACATTCTACACATGTGCAGAAGCAATCCCAGTATTTCTACAAGAACGATACATATTCATGAGAGAAACCGCTTACAACGCTTACCGGAGATCATCGTACGTCCTCGCTCACACAATAATCTCAATCCCAGCTCTAATAATCTTATCCGCTAGCTTCGCCGCAACAACTTTCTGGGCGGTTGGACTCGCCGAGAACTTCTTATTCTACTTCGTAACGATCCTCGCCGCGTTTTGGGCCGGAAGCTCCTTCGTGACGTTCTTATCCGGCGTCGTCTCTCACGTAATGATCGGATTCACGGTGGTTGTAGCGATCCTCGCCTATTTCCTCCTCTTCTCCGGATTCTTCATCTCTCGAGATCGAATCCCTCTTTACTGGATCTGGTTCCATTACCTCTCGCTTGTGAAATACCCATACGAAGGAGTTCTTCAGAACGAATTCGAAGATCCGACGAAATGCTTCGTCCGTGGGATTCAGATGTTTGATAATTCGCCGTTTGGAAAAGTTCCGGCCGCCGTGAAAATTAGTTTGTTGAAGAGTATGAGCGGCGTTTTGGGGATCAATGTGACGGCGGAGACTTGCGTGACGACGGGGATCGATATTCTGAAGCAGCAAGGAGTCACGGAAATCAGTAAATGGAATTGTTTGTGGATCACTGTCGCTTGGGGTTTCTTCTTTAGGGTTCTCTTCTACTTGACACTCTTGATCGGAAGCAAGAACAAGCGTCGCTGATTTACAAGTAAAACAAAATTATTTAACCTTAATAAAAAAGAAAAATTAGAGTAAATAATGTGAACTACTATTATTGTAAATTTCTCTTTCTTTCTTGATTGGTGTAACTATTTGTAAATTGAGAATTTTAAGCAAGTAAATATAGGCAATATGTCATTCTCTCTCTCTCCTCCGACGAAACTACGTGGAGGAAACCTTTATCCACCAAAAACATCGTTTCGAGGGATGGATTGCAATGCCGCAGCGGCCAACGAATTTTCTACAACTGATGAGTCGCTTTACTTAGTTAATTCAGTAAATTAGTTTGAGTCTGTGAATTAATTATTGTAACTTTTGATGGACATAATAGCCATAAAAGAAAGATAGATGAACAGCTGCCGAGAAGACCACTGCAGAAACTTCTTTCTCGCTGACATACGGAATAAAGCCTTGGTTAAAGTGCAAAATCTTTTTGAATAAATATGCCACGCCAATGAAGATTACAACATCAAATTAAGAACAAACGACAAATTAATTAAGAAGGAAAACGAAATCATTTAACATGTTAGACAATTATAGTCAAGGATTCTCTAAGGGCGATGTACTCTTCCGAGCCGCTCGTGAGGATATATACATGTCCAACTTGACATTAGTTTGTTATTTGCCTAATTTCTTTCCTTCCATAGCTATATGAAAAGAGACATACTTTAAAACTATGTTAAAATTTATGAAAAGAGACATACTTTAAAAGAAAGATAAAGAATGGTTTGCTTAAACAGAGAGAAAATTATCATTAAGTAATGCAACTAAAACCCTTGAATGTGATCCAAACTCAAAGGAGACCTTGACGTTGAAGATCAGAGTAAGTCTTCATATTGTAAACGTTACCTTCACGGTCTTCGTATTCTTCTCCGAGTTCAGGCCTCCATTTGTTAACTCCTTGCTTCTCCTGAATCCTCCTCCACAGTGCTTTAGCATCATCGATCGAAGTGATTTCGTTAAAGCTCTTTGTGTTTGGGATTCCTAGACAATTCATACCGAGCTGATGTTGCGGTTCTTTGAAATGTCTCTCAAAAGCCTTTGTTCCTTTATAGCTAGTATTCCCACATATCTCGCATTTGATTGTAAAGCCAATTCGGTATAGGTTTCCCATCTACACCCATTGGAAAATTCTGCGGATTATATACCTTACCGTCCTCTTCATCATCGCTACCCGATTCTACATCACGAGCTTCCTCCTCTCCCTCCCGTTCTTCTTCCATCTGTTGATACTTCAAAGACTGTTTATGTTCGACGTTTTCTTTAGTCCTTTTGATTGTCTCATCAAGTAAAACACAGAGTTTCTTCACTTTAGCCTCTGTTAACGCAATCTCTTTACCGCTCTCCTGATTCGCAAAATGCTTCTTAGCGATCTTTTCCAAAGGCGTATGCTTCGTCAAGAAAAGCCTCTCGGCGCGCTGCTTCAACGTACCACCAACTTTCATTCCTAATGACCCTAACGCTTCCTTTAACTTCTCAGGTCCCAAATCTATCAATTCCTCTACTTTGGAATAGTAATCAAGATCAATGACATTATCATTACCTTGTGTTTTACCATACGCAACTTCGAAATCGGTCTCAACCTTAGAAAGTATTCTATCAAGATCTTGCAACGGCTCGATTCGCTTGAAAAATTTAATCAAATACTCTAACAGATCATTCCTATACTTAATGTATTGCTTAGAAAGCTTTAGTTTAGGATCTGGTTTTGAGAAAACATCAAGGTAAGTAGAATATTCAACCTTTTGATGATCACTAAAGTTGATGTATTGGTTATACAAATCATGCCAATCCAAGAACCGACCAAACCCTTCTTCTCCACTAAACGCAATCACTGGTTCTTTAATTTCTGCTTCAAAGGAATCATCAACAACAAAACTTCTAGAAATTTACGAATCTCTCTCAATCGATCATAAAACAGATTTGTCTCATCTTCCATGGATCCATCGTGATCTTCATAGATTTCAACAAGTTTCTCAATTTTAAGCATGATTGATTCAATCGTGCTACGAACACGATGACCCTGAACCAATCTGTCTCTGCTCGACTTCGGTTCTGTGTTTAGCTCTTTCACAATCAATCGCTCCAATTTTTCAATCTCTTCGTGCTTGGATCGAGTTTGCTCGAGAAAATTCGATGACATCATCTTTTTCTTCTACGTCTGGATCTTCTTCGTGCTCAGTTTTAAATCTTTCTTTTTCCTAATTTAATTTATGATTTGCCTTTATATTAGGCGAGAAGAAGGAAATTAACGATTTTAATGGGCTTAAGAAATGTTAATATTAAGCCCAATTAGATTATATCGGTAACATCGACGGTGTTAAAGCTGAACCGTTGATTGAAACGAATCGTGACCGTTGGATCTCGTCGGTTTCAACATTTATAATGATAAGGGTCATGTCAAGAGTATTTTTTTATCCGCGGTTCACTTGCTTCGTTTCGAAATTTCAATTAGGGTTACTCTCTTTCTCCAGGTATTGAAGAATCTGTGTTAATTTGATTTCAATTTGTTGTTCTTCGCTCTCTTACTCATGATTCTTCAATCGGTTTCTTGGCTGTGAATTTGTTCTTCTTACAGATTTGTAATTTCTGTCAATTTGATTTGGGATTTATATGCGCTTTATAGATTTATGTTTACATGATTTTGCAGCTTTGAGAATGCCTCGTCATGATGATCGTTATGGAAACACTCGTCTCTATGTTGGTCGTTTATCATCAAGAACTCGTATCAGAGACCTTGAACGTCTTTTCAGCAGATACGGAAGGTGAAATTAATTATCTTTTTTATTTTGATTTTTGTGTATTGGAGTGATATATGTTTGAATTTTGTTGTTGTTTTCTTGGTATGAATCTGGAATGATTTCTTTTGATAAAGTTAACATTAAAGAGGATAATTTACTTCTTTGTCTTTGTTGCATGTAACTTTGCATTGGTATCTTTTTTGTTTTGCCCTTGATTTTGGTGTATTGGAGAGATATATGTTTGATTTTTTGTTGTTGTTTTATTGGTATGAATCTGGAATGGTTTCGTTTTTGATAAAGTTTTAACATTTGAATGCCTTTGGTACTCGTAATTGGTGTATCCATGTGGGGGTAATTCTGGATTTAGGGTTAGTGTTGTTTTATTTCTGAACTTGAATGATCTTGTTGAAGGTTTCTGGGGGTTTGCCTAAACTGGAGAGATGTTTGATGAGTGGGGTGGACATGGTGTAATTGGTGGAAATTCTCGCCTGGTGTATAGGAGTGCATTGGCGATTTTTTTTTTTTTTTTAGATTTGTTTTTGCATGTGTTTAGTGGGAATGGAGTGAAATTCTCGAAAAACGGTGTTTCGAAGTACCCTTAAGTAATGATGGCCTTGGTTTTTCTGGCAACAATTTCCGCAGAGTACGTGATGTGGATATGAAGCGTGACTATGCCTTTGTTGTAAGTAAACTAGTAATATTACCAATCACCTTTCCGAGGGTTTGATATTTCAAGTTAGTCTATTGCAAACATTTATACATTTTGCATCCACCATTGAAACTAACATTTTGAGAACAGGAATTTAGCGATCCTCGTGATGCTGATGATGCAAGATATTACTTAGATGGTCGTGATTTCGATGGAAGTCGCATCTCTGTGGAGGTTTCAAGAGGGGTTAGTTGTTTGCTTCCCTCTATGTTACTGGTTCACTCACTGTTTGATTTGATGTTTGGCTGAAAAATTACTAATATCTTACAAAAATTTTGAATTTATGATAGGCGCCTCGTGGTTCTCGGGATAATGGTGGTAGAGGTCCACCTCCTGGTGCTGGTCGCTGTTTTAACTGCGGTGTTGATGGTCATTGGGCTCGAGACTGCACAGCAGGAGACTGGAAGAACAAATGTTACCGATGTGGAGAAAGAGGACACATTGAGAGAAATTGCAAAAACAGTCCTAGTCCAAAGAAGGCCAGGTACTTAAATATTTAAATCCTTGTTTTGCACAGTTTCTTTTATCCTGTAAGCTTCTTCTGATATACCTTTTGGACTGTAATACTCCAGAGGTGGAAGCTACTCTAGGTCACCAGTTAAATCGCGCTCCCCTCGCCGCAGAAGAAGCCCAAGCCGTAGCCGTAGCCGTACTTACAGTCGTGGCTGTAGCTACAGGTTAGCGGTGAATTTGGAGTTCTGAAAGCTTGTGTTGTTTTTTTTTAATTACCTGACGCACTTTGGCTGACTCGTTATTTTGTTTGTTTAATCAGTCGATCACGCTCGCCAGTGAGAAGCGTGGATGATAGATCACGCAGCCCTAAGGCAATGGATAGATCTGTATCTCTCAAAGGCAAAGACCAAAGCATGAGTCCAGATCGGAAAGTCATAGATGCAAGCCCAAGGCATGAGAAGCAAGAGGGATCAGACTATGAAGGTAGCCCAAAAGAGAATGGTAACGGCAGGAACTCTGCTAGCCCCACTGTTGGAGGTGAAGATAGTCCTGTTGGGCTTAATGGTCAAGACAGGAGTCCCATTGATGATGAGTCTGAGCTTAACCGTTCTTCCCCTAAAGGCAGCGAGTCGCCTTGATGTGTCTCATTGCCTTGCCCCCAAGAGGTTAAGCTCAATGTAGCTTTATGTAACAATGGATGTTGTTCCTTCCCCTTTTCTTCTGCTTGGTATTTTCCTTTTCGTTGTGTTACAATGCTTGACTTGCTGTCTTTGGTTTGTTACATGACAACTTTCAAACTCTGTTATCTTTCATAAATTTTTTTGGTTATAGACATTTATAAGATACTCGTTGGTAGACTCCGTTAAGAATAAAGTTTCGAACGTTGCTCATGAAGAATAATGTCAAAAAACTTGATGAAATGGCATTTGGATGAAGCAAATGTTTGTAACTCTGTATAATGATCACTGTGATTCTTTTTCTTTCTATTTTAGACCAAAACAAAATGTTTGCGAGACTGATCAAGAAACTATATATGTACATAGAGGTGACTTTAAGTTGGCATTAGCTTCATAGGGTATCTTCAAGGCCGAGTTCATCCTCATTTTCGTCACCATCTTCAAACAGTTTGAGAAACCGGGCCTGCTCTTGTTGCCGCTTCTTCTTCCGCCAATACTTGTAACCTACCACAAGCCCCACCGCAACTACACCTAAAACAAGTACTACAATAAGTACCACAATTGCAGGACGCATTCCGCGCTTTTCTTCTTTCTTCACCGTGCTGGATTCTTTATTATTCGAACCTGCGAATAGAAAATCAAGCATATGATATTTTCAATCACATTCATGAAACAGAATCCAACTGTGTAGCATGAAGAACACATTATTCATGTAATGAATGATCCTAAGCTCAAGAAAAAATGATTACAGAAAAGAAAAACTGATTACAGAAAAGAAAAAATTACAAAAAAAAAACCCACAATTTTCGTCCTTACACATACAAACTCATAAAAAGGAGAATTTACATTGATAATAGTTAAAATAATATCAAACAAAATTTTGTTTCAAGTGTTTCGAAAGACAATTTTTGAAGACGGGTTCCTAATTATTTTGACGATAACTTGAAAACAAAACCTGGCATTTTCCGAATAACAAGAGTCTCTTTTTATACTTTACTTTCTTTAGTTTTATTGAGATTTGGTTATATATGTCATGAATATCAAAGGAAAAACGGTTATTTAATTATCCAAATATTTGTAATTGGCAGATTTATTCCTCAACTATCGTTTATGCAGATTAAATCATCAAGTTTACTATGATTTTTTAAATTTAGGTCTGATAAAAGTTAACGTTAATTAAGAAAACAGAGAAGTTAACATAGACCTTAATTTACAAAGTCAACGTAAAGTTGGAGATTTAATCTACATACTCGGTAGTTGAGGACTAAATCCACCAATTACAAATACTTGGGAAATTAAATAACCATTTCAAAACCGTAATTTCCTTGCCTAGGGGTTTAAAGAAATACAAAGATTTCCTCTAAAAGCATGTACGCTAATTACGTAATCGAACGGCAATGTTTTGTTTTCTTTCTTCAAAATCGTATACATTCATACATACAACAACCAAAAAAGTTATATGTTTATTTTCACACACAAAAAAGCATTATTTGTTTATCTAAACGGATAAAGATTAATTAGCGTGACCATCATCATATTCTTTGGAAGTTGAGTTTTCCCACAAAGAATGCAAACATAGAAGCCAACAAAATCGGAAAAGCGATCTGAACAACCGCGGTAACCGCTAAACGGTCATGATGAAATCCGAAATAATCTTCTAAGAATCTTGCAACCGTCGTGGATTCCCCAAAGACATTGATCTCTTCGTGAATATCACCGTATTGTGACGAGAAAAATCTATTGAGTGTCCAAGAAGTTGATGTTAGATAATATAACCATACCTACCACTTTGGAACTTGCTACAAAATTTCAAAACCAAATAAAATATTATAAACTTTTTGTTTTCTTTGAAGTAAAGATTATTATATATTTGTTGAAGCTAATAGAGAATCGAGCTTACCGTTTCGGGGATAAAAAAACCGGTGAAGAGGTTGAAATTAACATATAAAAGCGATTGTAGAATCGCGGCAACCATGAAGTTTGGTGTGATGGAGACGAGGAACATCGCGAGGTAATTGAATGTGAGAAGAGAGCAGAACATAGAGTAGATGAACCAAAATACTTTATAAGCTGAGGGATAGAAACCGATCATTGGATATGCAATGATCACAAACTCCGCAGCTTTTATGAATAGATGGGGTATCTCACTCACAACTTGTCCCAATGCATAAGCAGTCGCCGAATACATCCCATCAAATCTTTAGTGGTACATAACATTGATATAACGTGAATTTAGAGTTTTCTAACCATGTTTTTAACGCGTTTTCGGAGCCTTTGGAGTTGTTTTGAGTTGATATTCAGGCCATATTTCAAGAATTTGAACCACATGAGAGCGGAAAGGAACTTTGAGCAATTTGAGGCGAAAATGGAGAATTCTGAAGTAATTTGAAGCAATTGGAGACCGATCCGAGAGAAGACCGATCAATCCGAGACCGGACCGGTCGATCCACTTACGGACCGACCAGTCAATCTGACGGCAATTTGAAGACCGAGGCAATGGCACATAGACCGACCGGTCTGCTCGGTCGGTCTAGCCACTGGAAGACTCAGACCGACCGGTCCTCTTACCAGACCGACCGGTCCAAGCATATGAAGACTTGAAGATTTTGGTCCGACTTAAAACGGACCGACCGGTCCAATCCTGGACCGACCGGTCCACTTGCAGATTTTTTTAGGGATTTTTCCTTTTTTCGTTTTATCCTATAAATACCTGTTAGGTTTCAGACTTTTTACACACCTTTTATTCCTGCACGTTTTTGGAGACTTTTAGAGAAATTTTAGAGCTTTGTATTGGGAGAAGATCTCAATCCCTTTGGAGAAGATTTCTAAACCCTACTCTTATTTCTTATTCCATGATTATGCAATTCTATTCATCCATGATTTCTGCTTTGTTCTTTATCATGTCTGAGTAGATCCATAGTTAGGTTTTAGGGTTTTTCAAGGGATTTCACATATTAAACTAGACACAAATAGATTGATTATCTTTTATCATCTTCATCACTGTTAGGCTTAATGCTAGGATTGAATTAGCTACTTAATCTCTAGATCTTAGGATGATGCACATTCCAAAAGCTTGTGCATCACTGGAACTACAGTTGATGAGCAATTAGGCTTTAGTCTCGAAAGTGAATTAAAGAATAATTGTGAACTGATCAAACCTGAACGAATAATGCTTGTCTAGGATAGCCGCGACCATTCCAAAAGTTTAGGTACTCGGATCTCTAGGGAAAGTAATTGTTATCACGAAAGTGGAACAATTTAGATTAGTGTTTGAGTTTGAGATGCATGCATATTAGAATCTGAATAGTTGTCTGGTTTATGAATGTGATTTCCTGAGAATTCCCTAATGCCTAACGCTTTTAATCATCTGAGTTTAAATCGTTTACATTTGCAATCTTGTTCTTTAATTTTGATTTCATCACCAATCTTTATTTCCTGGTTAGCTTAGTTTAAGAATCTATAATCTGTTGCGTAAGCCATTGGTCTATGTGGATTCGATCCCATAATATACTACTGCGTGCCTGTGCACTTGCAGTGATTTATTTGGGTTAAAACCTGACTGTATCAAGTTTTTGGCGCCGTTGCCGGGGACCAATTGTGTTTGCCTTCAGATTTGATTTGAGAATTTTGTCTAAGCAACTTTACTAACTTATTTTTGTTTTTGTTTTTGTTTTTGTTTTGATTCTAGGTACCAGTCATGGAGGTAATGGATAAAACTGGTGCTCTCAAAGACCAATATGGGCGTTACTTTTTCACGAAGAACTACAATGCCGGTCGGCATCAGAAACCCACTCAAGTCTCTTTTTACCAATCACCTCCTCCACCTCCAGCTGCAAATCCCAATGATGAGCTAAAAGCTATGATGCAGCTCATGCTAGCTAATGAGCAGAAGGTTTCCAGCGATATCTCGACAATCAGTGGGCGACTAGAAGCAGTGACCACTCACCTGAAGATGCTTGACACTCAGGTGACACAGAATGCAGAGGCTTTAAGGGATTATCATGCCATGTCTATAATGGAAGTTGATTCTGTTTATATGGCTGAGGAGGAGGAATGTGTGAAGCTAACTGAGGAGTCCAATGATGTGTTACATAACAGGACAGTGAAAGAGCTTGAGGATCCTGTTCGTTTTGAACTTCCAGTCCATATTGACTCTACAGTCTTTCCTCGCTCACTCTGCGATTCAGGCTCAGCCATCAACACCAAGCCTAAGGTATCGCACCCTCGACCACCTAAATATCTCATGGACCCTATAACTCCGAAGCAGCTACTTGGATTTCAGAAGATGGTACGAAGAATTCCACATGCACTGACCTTTGAAGAAGCTATAGAGTACCGCCCTCTGCTGAGTCATTTCCGAGATTGTAGAGAAAGTATAGAAGAGATCAAACTACTGTTTCTCGAAGCAAGACATCCACCGCTGAAGAAATTGGACAGGCAAATGGCTCAAATGACCGCAGCTATTAAGAGATCGGATGGAACTCTTCCCGGACATGGTGAGGTGAATCATAGGAAAGAGGATCATGTAAATGATGTTGAGTTTAGAAGTGAAAGGGTGTTAGTCCCGCCTACAATCACAACCTCCCACGCGAAGGCTAAGGAGAAGGTTACCAAGCATCAGGCTCAAGAAAGTGATTTTTCCGAGGATGATGTGCATAAGGAGATTGATTCAAGCTCAGGGACACACCAGGATGCTGTTCAAATTGATGTTGAGAAAAAATCCCAGCGAGCACCTGCTTCTTCTGCCGAGCACCTGCTCGCACATGGTGCTCCCATGAATATTCCAGAAACTTCGCCTGATCTCCCTGATCCTGATCCTGACCCTGATCCTGATCCTGACCCCAAGCCTCCTGAACAAAATGAGACAAAAGCAGTTGAGATGTCACCCAAGGAAGCAGCTACACCTGGTAGTTGCCACAAGCAGAAATTTTATGACATAACACTTCATCCACCTCTCAAGCGGATTAGAGCCGATTCAGGAGTTGTTGTCATCCCCACCGCTGCATACGTGATTGATCCTGGAGATACTTACGGGGTGTACTCCAGAGGACCGAGACCACCACCTGAGCAATGGTATGTTCTTTTCGAACTTCTTCCCTCTCCAACCGGTACACAGTCTTACCCAACCAGCGGCCACCCTGATGTTGCTTACCTGCCTGATCCGGAGAAGCCGGGACCCGTGTACCACATGGGACCGCGGCCGCCATAACATTCACCTTGCCGCAAGAGTCGAGCTAACGACTTAAAACAAGCGCTTAGTGGGAGGCAACCCACTTGTAATTGTATATATATGTTCTTTCTTTTTCATTCTTTTTTCGGTTTTACCTTGGTTTTTTTTTTTCTTTTTTGGTTTTTCCTTAGGATTCTCGTCACAGAAGTTTGGAATCGGAGCCAGCACACTGGACCGGTCGGTCTCCCAGTAGACCGGTCGGTCTGTTCGATCGGTCTACTCACTGGAGAACCTGGACCGATCGGTCTCACGGTCGGACCGGTCGATCCCTCCTGCAACCGGTCGGTCCTCATCATTTTGCGTACGGACCATCTCCGAGCATCAAGACCGCAGATCGGGAAGCACCTCTGTCATCCCGACCGACCGGTCCCATACATGGACCGGTCGGTCCACTTGGTCTCAAGCCAAGCACGCGCTTTTTCCCACCCCTGACCCGTGCCCAGACCCGTGCCATGTCCCGTGCCCAAAGTTCTGCTGACGAAGTTAGACTTTCTTTTCTTTTTCATTTTTCATTTTATTTTGTTTCTTTTAATAGTCTTTCCTTTGGATCTATTTTCACACCGGGTCGGTGTGAAGTAAGTCTGGGGGGAAGTACTATTCGTTCTAATTATATTTTCAGTTTTCTTATTTTCAGTTTATTTTAAACGTTTGTGAAATGAATGCGATTCTAGGACCACATGATGTTTGCTAACTCTGTTTTTAGATGAACAGTGACTAACCAATGCAATGGGAAGATTAAAAACTCCATAGGCGGATCAGTGTTACCAGAAGGCTCCCGTCTCCTTGAAAGCTAACGTTGATACTAATATGCTATTCTGTTTTTCTTAACTCAGGGAATTCGAAATCGCATAAGAAGTAGCAACAACGTTAGGAGTCCTATCCTTTTTCAAACATTATCCTCTCTTCAGGACTCCTAATGGCCAGGCTCACTTTTAGTCTGGTACCACACCCTTACCTTAACCTTTCTTTCAAACCTCATGCATTCTATTGAAGACATTGACATGCACTCAAGCGCAAAAACTCCGGAGAGATAGTCCGGCCAGCTGATCATTCTAAAGACCTCCCGGTAAAATTTATCAAACTTTCTGCTTAGGATTTTGTTAATAATTTCACTTCTTTATTTATTTTTCGTTTTTCTTTTCATCATTGTGCTTAGAAAAAGCTAGAACTGATCCCCAGCATCTTATCAAAAAAAAAAAAAAAAAAAAACATTCAAAAAAAAAAAAAAAAATCTTTAAAATGCTTAAAGGGATCAGAATAAAGCTTAGATTTTAAAAGAATATCTATTAAGCACATTTCTTTTTCTTGTTCTCCGCATTATTTCTTTAGATAAGCAGAAAGTTAGTTTTTTTATAAAAGAATAGGAGGTCTTAAGTTTGAAAAGCTGTGCATCATCCTTGGACTTAGTTCTCTTGGGTTTTTGTGCCATGACTTGCATTCGGCCGCGACTGAGGTTAGCCTAAACACTTATTACCACCATTAAACAGCCTAAATCCCTAGCCCTTATGCGACGGACATTTTCCCTCTGGTAAGATTTATGGACCCTGGTGTAGAAGTCGCTGAGACATAGGAACTTGAGTATGGTAACATTGCTATGTATTTGGCAAAGTACATGAAGTACCATCTTGGTTTTTGATCTGTTCATGAGTTTTCAAGCTTTTAGCATTACATCTGTGGGGTCCTAAAGGATTGCATGCAGCTCACAAAGGTTAGTTGGTTTTTATAGGTTCCTTGAACTTATTTCTAGTTTGGCTTCACTTGAGGACAAGCAAAGATCTAAGTCTGGGGGAGTTGATATAACGTGAATTTGGAGTTTCCTAACCATGTTTTTAACGCGTTTTCGGAGCCTTTGGAGTTGTTTTGAGTTGATATTCAGGCCATACTTCAAGAATTTGAACCACATGAGAGCGGAAAGGAACTTTGAGCAATTTGAGGCGAAAATGGAGAATTCTGAAGTAATTTGAGGCAATTGGAGACCGATCCGAGAGAAGACCGATCAATCCGAGACCGGACCGGTCGATCCACTTACGGACCGACCAGTCAATCTGACGGCAATTTGAAGACCGAGGCAATAGCACATAGACCGACCGGTCTGCTCGGTCGGTCTAGCCACTGGAAGACTCAGACCGACCGGTCCTCTTACCAGACCGACCGGTCCAAGCATATGAAGACTTGAAGATTTTGGTCCGACTTAAAACGGACCGACCGGTCCAATCCTGGACCGACCGGTCCACTTGCAGATTTTTTTAGGGATTTTTCCTTTTTTCGTTTTATCCTATAAATACCTGTTAGGTTTCAGATTTTTTACACACTTTTATTCCTGCATGTTTTTGGAGACTTTTAGAGAGATTTTAGAGCTTTGTATTGGGAGAAGATCTCAATCCCTTTGGAGAAGATTTCTAAACCCTACTCTTATTTCTTATTCCATGACTATGCAATTCTATTCATCCATGATTTCTACTTTGTTCTTTATCATGTCTGAGTAGATCCATAGTTAGGTTTTAGGGTTTTTCAAGGGATTTCACATATTAAACTAGACACAAATAGATTGATTATCTTTTATCATCTTCATCACTGTTAGGCTTAATGCTAGGATTGAATTAGCTACTTAATCTCTAGATCTTAGGATGATGCACATTCCAAAAGCTTGTGCATCACTGGAACTACAGTTGATGAGCAATTAGGCTTTAGTCTCGAAAGTGAATTAAAGAATAATTGTGAACTGATCAAACCTGAACGAATAATGCTTGTCTAGGATAGCCGCGACCATTCCAAAAGTTTAGGTACTCGGATCTCTAGGGAAAGTAATTGTTATCACGAAATTGGAACAATTTAGATTAGTGTTTGAGTTTAAGATGCATGCATATTAGAATCTGAATAGTTGTCTGGTTTATGAATGTGATTTCCTGAGAATTCCCTAATGCCTAACGCTTTTAATCATATGAGTTTAAATCGTTTACATTTGCAATCTTGTTCTTTAATTTTGATTTCATCACCAATCTTTATTTCCTGCTTAGCTTAGTTTAAGAATCTATAATCTGTTGCGTAAGCCATTGGTCTCTGTGGATTCGATCCCATAATATACTACTGCGTGCCTATGCACTTGCAGTGATTTATTTGGGTTAAAACCTGACTGTATCAAACATTTTGCTCTGTTTTGAAATATTGTAAAGCTAATGAACAATTGTTTATCCCTAAGAAGAGCACAAGACCATATATCGCTCCAAAAACCGTGAACAAGCTTTGTTGAGTATCACTATAACAAAAGAGAAAACACATACAAATCAACATTTTGTAAGAATCGCATATCGAAAAATAAGATAGAAGTAAAGTCAGTATACTCATTTCCAATTGTGTTTGAGTTGGAAATCAATGAAACTTAGCAATCACATACATGATCATAGTGATTTACTCACATTTTTCACCTTGTTTTCAAAAGAGAGCGTCGTATCAAGGATATTCATATTAAGGAAACTATATCAAATCAGTCATGTAAATTAGCTTATTGTAATTCCTTGAATCTCTCTCAATTCCTGTAATTATTCTCATCTAGCTTGTATATATAGGCTACTCTACATGGTGAATAATAATCAAGTTCTATAATTTATATGGTATGAGAGCATACGCTCCTAAAAACCTAAAAACCAAAAACTTTTTTTTTCCCAACGCCTCCAGCCCGGCGATGGTCATGACTACTCTGCCATCTACCACCAAAACCATTCCGATCGTAGCTGAGTCCATCCTCAATGTCAACATGTCAAACATAACAAAATTGACAAACACCAATTACCTCATGCGGAGTCTCCAAGTCAAAGCATTTCTTGATGGTCAAGGTCTTCTTGGCCATCTTGATGGCTCAACACCAATTATCTCATGTGGAGTCTCCAAGTCAAAGCATTTCTTGATGGTCATGGTCTTCTTGGCCATCTTGATGGCTCAACACCGATCCCAAATGAAACAATCACCACCGGTACCGTGACTTCTCCAAATCCTTCCTTCCTCAAATGGAATCGCCAAGATAAGCTCATCTATAGTGTACTCCTCGGTACCATGACCACAACAATTCAACCATTGGTGTCTCGTGCAACCTCTGCCAATAAAATATGGAAGAAGTTGATGCAAACATATGCACAACCGAGCCGTGGACATATCTGACAACTCAAAGATAAATTGCAAGCCTACACCAAAGGATCGAAGACGATTGATGAATTTATTCAAGGCGTGACAACAAGACTTGACCAGTTGGCTCCACTCGACAAACCGCTTGACCATGAAGACTCCATTGATATCATTCTCAAGGGTCTTCCCGAAGAATACAAAAACGTGATCGATCAAATCGAAGGCAAAGATACACCACCGATGATTACCAAAGTCCATGAACGTCTCCTCAATCACAAAGCTAAGCTTCTCTCTGCCAATGTGAGTGCTAATACAAATCCATTTCTTGTCTCTGCAAATAACATTCAGAATCGACCAAATCACAACAAAGGTCAAGCCAATCGTCGCTCCTCAAACCATCAACAAACCGATTACAACAACAACAATTGCCAGCCTAACAACACCAACTGGACGCCGCGAGCCAACAACAACAACGATCGCACTCCAAAACCTTATCAAGGGAAGTACCAAATTTGTAACACTCACGGTCACAGTGCGCGGCATTGTCCACAATTGCTGTCAATGCAATCCTCGAATCATCCTCAACAATCTCCTTTTAAGCCACGGCAGCCTCGTGCCAACGTTGCTATTGGCTCATTCTATGGCCTCAATGATTGGTTACTCGACTCCGGTGCGACTCACCATATCACATCTAATCTTACCAATCTCTCACTTCATCAACCATACAATGGTGGTGATGATGTCATGCTAGCTGATGGATCAACCATTCCCATCACACATACAGGTTCCAAGCTTCTTCCCTCTCAAACTCGTAATTTAACACTTGATAAAATTCTGTGTGTTCATGATATTCACAAGAACTTGGTTTCCGTATATCGGTTGTGTAATACTAATGGTGTTTCGGTTGAATTCTTCCCTGCATCTTTTCAGGTGAAGGATCTCAGTACGGGGGTCCCATTACTCTAAGGCAAAACTAAAAACGAGTTGTATGAATGGTCGATGAAGACTACGCAAGCTATGTCTATGTTTTCTGCGGCTGGTTCCAAGACAAATCTTTCCTCATGGCATTCAAGATTGGGTCACCCATCTTTATCTATCTTAAACACCGTTGTTTCTTCGTTTTCATTACTTGTTTCCTCTCCCATTCAAAAACATTTATCCTGTTCTGAATGTGCGGTTAATAAAAGCCATAAACTTCCTTTTTCACAAACCTCTTTCACCTCAAAACGACCACTTGAATACGTCTTTACCGATATTTGGACTTCTCCAATTCTCTCCAAAGAAAACTATCGCTATTACCTTGTCTTCGTTGATCACTTTACTCAGTATACGTGGCTGTATCCGCTCAAAAAGAAATCAGATGTCAAAGAAACATTTATCACCTTCAAAGCTCTTGTAGAGAATTGCTTTCAGAATCGACTCGGGACGTTGTTCTCTGATAACGGTGGGGAATTTATTGCTTTTCACGAGTTCTTGGCAACAAATGGTATCTTTCATCTTACCTCACCTCCTCATCTCCAGAACATAATGGAATCTCTGAAAGAAAACATCGGCACATTGTCGAAGCTGGCTTAACACTCATGTCAACAGCCTCGGTTCCAAAAGAGTATTAGCCATACGCTTTTGCTACGACCGTTTTCCTGATCAACCGGATGCCAACACCTATCTTGGCCATGACATCGCCCTTGCAGAAGCTCTTTGGTGCACCGCCGAATTATAAAAAATTACGCATTTTCGGTTATCTTTGTTTTCCATGGTTATGTCCGTACACAAAGAATAAGCTCGAGGATCATTCTCAAAGATGTGTTTTTTCTCGGATATTCGTTAACATAAAGTGCCTATCATTGCTTACATCTACCAACGGGTCGGTTATTTGTATTGAGACATGTTCGGTTTCACGAAACTGAGTTCCCTTTTCAAACAACTTCATGATTAAAATCTGTAAATGATCAAGGACCGAGCTCTAGTGTCTACAATCCACCGGTTTCTTCAATCACGGTCATTTCTCAAGACTCATACAACTCGTTTGGACCCCCCCCCCCCCCCCCACGACACTGAACCTTCACGAGTTGTATGAATGGTCGATGAAGACTACGCAAGCTATGTCTATGTTTTCTGCGGCTGGTTCCAAGACAAATCTTTCCTCATGGCATTCAAGATTGGGTCACCCATCTTTATCTATCTTAAACACCGTTGTTTCTTCGTTTTCATTACTTGTTTCCTCTCCCATTCAAAAACATTTATCCTGTTCTGAATGTGCGGTTAATAAAAGCCATAAACTTCCTTTTTCACAAACCTCTTTCACCTCAAAACGACCACTTGAATACGTCTTTACCGATATTTGGACTTCTCCAATTCTCTCCAAAGAAAACTATCGCTATTACCTTGTCTTCGTTGATCACTTTACTCAGTATACGTGGCTGTATCCGCTCAAAAAGAAATCAGATGTCAAAGAAACATTTATCACCTTCAAAGCTCTTGTAGAGAATTGCTTTCAGAATCGACTCGGGACGTTGTTCTCTGATAACGGTGGGGAATTTATTGCTTTTCACGAGTTCTTGGCAACAAATGGTATCTTTCATCTTACCTCACCTCCTCATCTCCAGAACATAATGGAATCTCTGAAAGAAAACATCGGCACATTGTCGAAGCTGGCTTAACACTCATGTCAACAGCCTCGGTTCCAAAAGAGTATTAGCCATACGCTTTTGCTACGACCGTTTTCCTGATCAACCGGATGCCAACACCTATCTTGGCCATGACATCGCCCTTGCAGAAGCTCTTTGGTACACCGCCGAATTATAAAAAATTACGCATTTTCGGTTATCTTTGTTTTCCATGGTTATGTCCGTACACAAAGAATAAGCTCGAGGATCATTCTCAAAGATGTGTTTTTCTCGGATATTCGTTAACATAAAGTGCCTATCATTGCTTACATCTACCAACGGGTCAGTTATTTGTATTGAGACATGTTCGGTTTCACGAAACTGAGTTCCCTTTTCAAACAACTTCACGATTAAAATCTGTAAATGATCAAGGACCGAGCTCTAGTGTCTACAATCCACCGGTTTCTTCAATCACGGTCATTTCTCAAGACTCATACAACTCGTTTGGACCCCCCCCCCACGACACTGAACCTTCACCATGAAAACCCATCTCCAACGACAACCACTCAGGTATTACCTTATAATCCTTTATCTCATTCATCTTCTCCTTCTTCATCTTCTCCAATCCAAAGTTCTGAGCCTACTGCTCCAAATGATAATGGGCCGCAACCCACGGCCCAGCCAAATCTTATGTCTAATAAGCCCACTGCTCCACCACAAAATGAGTTGCCACCCACAACTCAGACGGAACCACTACAAACTGAACCCAATCCCAACCAAACCAGTCAATCAAACCATGGTACAACTGCCACTCTCAAAACATATTTCTGAAGAACCAATAAACCAATCAGAAACCCACTTCCAAATCAACATAAAATGAAAACCCGATCCAAAAATAATATCTTTAAAAAGAAGAAACAGAGTAATCTGGCTTCTCCAGCACAATATTTAAGCAAGGAACCCACGACAATTTCACAAACAATGAAAGACGAGAATTGGCGCCGTGCTTGCTCGGAAGAATTCGATGCTTATGCTCTTAATCAAACATGGGAATTAGTTCCTTCTCACTCTGGTCAGAATCTTGATGGATATCGATGGGTGTTTACGACAAAATTTCTTTCAAGTGGCATTCTAGAACGTTATAAAGCACGGCTGGTTGTGAAAGGATTCACTCAATGCTATTGTATTTATTATGCAGAAACGTTTAGTCCGGTCATCAAATCCACAACAATTCGTCTTATGCTCAACATTGCCGCGATAAAATCCTGGTCGATTAAACAACTTGATATCAACAACGTTATTATTCAAGGATAGCTCACGGAAGAAGTGAATATGGTTTAGCCACCAGGATTCATTGATCGTGATAAACCGTCTCATGTTTGTCGTTTGAAGAAACCAATATACGGTCTTAAACAAGCTCTGCGTGCCTGGTATATGTCCCTTAAACGCCATATTTTAGACAGTGGTTTTGTGAACTCTCTTGCATATGCTTCTTTTTTCGTCCACAATTACAACGGTGCCATCACATATGTTCTTGTCTACGTTGATGATATTCTGGTTACCGGCAACAATAACTTTCTCATCAATAACGTCCTTCAAGTGTTTGTTGATCGCTTCTCTATCAAGGAACCAATGGACCTACACTATTTTCTTGGTATAGAATGCACAAGGACTTCTCAAGGAATTCATTTGTCCCAGAGGAAGTACATCTCTGATCTTCTATCTAAGAACAATATGTTGGATGCAAAGTTTGTCTCTACACCGCTAGCATCATCACCTCATTTATCGCTTCATAATGGTTCACCACCTACAGATCCTTCTCAGTATAGATCAGTGGTTGGTAGTCTATAATATCTAGCATTCACACGTCTAGATATATCCTATGCAGTCAACCGGCTCTCGCAGTTCATGCATAAGCCAACTCATAACCATTGGCAATCCGCCATACTCTAGAGTCGATGTTAAACACTGAGGCACATTGGTAAGGTTGACCCGGGGTAAAAACATCACGCTCGACAACAACAACAAAAACAAGTTAGACTTTACAATATATTTCAACAAACTTGTTAAACCATTAATACAGATTATTTACCATGATTAGATTTTTCAGATTTGGGAAGTTATCAAGAAAGTCTAGCAAAAACTGTAACAATGAGCTAGGGAAAGAAGCCCCCAAATGAGACATGTTATGGAATTTGAGAATCTGTAACAGTTTGGAATAACGGTAAAGGACTTGCAACAAACAAAGAGAAAATAGGATACAGTTTTAAAAAATATTTTCATAGAGAATTGAATTGTTTGTTATTATGCATCACAGATTATGTTGACATATATTTATATCATATATCTTACACTAGAAATAGCGGTTAGAAATTCTCCGATGTTATTACTATTCCTTAGATTCTCTGTTTCCAAATGATCTAAGTCCTCATTAAAGTCAGTAGCAAGTTGTATCTTTAACGTAAGATGTTCAAGAAGAGGATAACTTGAGATGAGCCTCTCTATAAACAAAGGACCAAGATTCCCGTAATTGATATCCTCAAGTTTCATGATCTTGAGACAAGGTAAAGAAAGAACAAGCGACCAACATTTACAAGCTCTAAAGACACCAATGTCTTGCGCTTGAAAACATTCATGGGAATTACAACCAAAAACGAATGTCTGAACTGAAGATCTTGAATCCCGAGGTTAGTCAATGTGGCGATCCACTCTTTGAGTCTTTCGGGTATGTGGGATACTTTGCGAAAATCATGATAACCTACCTTCAACTTTTGAAACTTTAACCCTTGATTAAACTCCAAAAATCTATCCATGACTTGCGAGAGAGCTTCTCCATGAGGAGAGGAGTCAGTGTGCAACTCCAATCCGGTAACCTTTAGCCACATAAATTTCCATCTCTTGGATAAAACACTCGTCTTAATTGTAACAAAGAATTCGACAATTCGCTGATTCTATCCCAATCCATCACTAGAGCATTAACAACATGGAAATCGTGATCGGATCCTTAGGAGTTGAGTTTCTCACTCATTATTTCTTTTCAAGGGGATATTAAAATCACTTAGGTAAACATACAACAATCGAGAGAGGAATTAGGGTTTCAAAGACTCAAGAGAAGGATCATTGCATCTCATCCGCTGTCTTTCCTGGTACGGTTGTGCCATGACTTTATATCGAGGGACTGGATAGTCCATATTTCTCATGTGTGTAGGGAGACTGACAGTATTACGGACGGGTTATGCGTTTTCGCTTCCGTTGGGTTTTCATTTGTTTGATTTGGTTCCGGATTGTGTTAATCCGATTTTAGTGGCAGATGTTGGTGGGATTTCGGTCCCTAGGCAGATACGCTTGTAATTTTTTGAGTTTTCATAAATAAAATGGAACTTCGGCTCCTTTTCCGACCCAAAAAAAAAGATTATAAACAAAAGTAATTTTACAATCCGTAAAACGTAGAATGCAAATTTTTTATCAAATGATTTTTTTCTGTCTTTCTCCTAAAACCAAAAATCACCATCAAATGAGAACGTAACACATGTCCGCTTGAAACAGTCTCAAAAACCTCTTCCCATTGAGACAGTCTTAAGCAGTCTCAAGCCCAATCACATTTTCATATTCATTTTTTTTTAATTTTGGGCTTACGATACCCTCAAAGTCTCACGAGTAAACATGGTCATATACATAAGGGATTTAAAAATGAGAAATTTGCTAAATTCAACCACATTTAGTGGCAAAGTGTCCCACTAAGACTTATTTTTCCCAACTAAGGTTCATTAGGCTTTTGAAAATTCTAAACCCCAAAACTAACTTTATATTTAAATAAATATAACTTTTTATTTACTATTAATAATAATCCGAAATTATTTTTAAAAGGAAACAAAATAAATATTTATATTCTGTAAATTTAAAAGAAATTAATATATATTTTATATCAGAAAATAACAACAAAATTAAAGAAACACAAAAAATGAAAAACAATATTTTAATAAAACATGATAAATAACTTTTTTAAAAACAAAATTTCACAAAAATTACTATGTTTGATATGTTTATAATTAATTAATTACAATTTTTAAATGAAATCAGAATCAAAACAAAAATAATATTTATTAACAAATTATAATTTTTTTTTAACGAAATCAGAATTAAAACAAAATATTTAAAATTAAAAACATGAAAAACGAGAATTAAATATATTTATAATATTACATTTTAGAAAATTAAATATTCATTCTTTAATTTAATATATTTATAATATTACATATTAGGAAATTAAATATTCAGTCTTAATTACAACAGATTACAGAAACAAAGAAAACAAAAATTAGTAAAACATGATGTTTAACTTAAAAAAAAAAAGTTTTCACAAAAATTACTATGTTTGATATGTTTATAATTAATTAAATTAAAATTTTTTTAATGAAATCAAAATTAAAACGAAAATAATATATTACGTAATTAAAATTTTTAAATAATAAACGTGAAAATGAAAATTAATATAAAGATAATATTATAATTTAGGAAATAAAATATTTATTTCTTAATTTACTCCTATATTTATGGGAGTTGTAACCACTTGGCAGAATGTATGTTCTACCAATCGGCAGAGAGAGGTTATAATGGTAGAAAGAGGCGGTACAATTGGCAAACCTGTCGCGTCAGAATTTAGTAAGATGGTAGAATTTAGATACTGCGAGCCGTAGATAGTTGAAAAATGGTAGAATTTGGATTCTAGCTTTCGTAGAACACTGACAATTAGGTAGAATTAACGTTCTGCACCTGGTAGAATAACAATAATTGGCAGAATCTATTCTCTGCCAATGGTAGAAGGAAAAACTCAAATCATTTAAAAAATATGCTGTTTAATTTTTTTTTTAAAAATGTTTTCACAAAAAGTACTATGTTTAATATGTTTATAATTATCAGAATTTTTATAATATAAAATACCTTAAATTTAAGTTTTTTTAGTTAAATTAAGGGTATTTTGGAAAAGAATTCTTAAAGGTGTATTATGACACTTTATCACTAAATGTAAGGTATTTTGGCAATTCTCCCTTTAAAAATCATATGAACGGAGATGGAAGAAATTAGACAAAAAGTAATACTGGTCCACTATCTTTGATTTCTTGTGATACACCATCAAAAAGTGTAAAACTGTGGGAAGAAATTAGACAACACAAGGATACAAAGTTATCATTCATACAAAATTCGATAATAGATTAGGGCACATAATTCATTTTACTTTTTACTCGAGTATGGATAGGTCATAAATCAGTGATTGTGAAATTTATAATATATTCATTTAAAATAAATAAATATTGGAGTTGTTCACCGACTGGCTCTAATGGGTATTTTCGCTAAAATGATACTCCATCCGTTTCATATTAGTTGTCGTTTTGATAAAATGTATCTGAAATGTATCTGGATGTGTTTTGAGTTAAATACATCCAAATACTAACCAGATACATTTCTCAAAACGACAACTAATATGAAACGGAGGAAGTACCAAAGAAAGCTAAATCTATAGGAAAAGAAAATGGAGAATTCTCAAAACTATCACGTTTTGAATGTTATTTTTTAAATTACCACCACTAGTTTTAGATTTCTAGAATAAATTAATATCAAAACAATGGATAAAATCTAAATTTCAAATTAGAAGGAAAATACATAAACATAATGTTTTAAGTTTATAATTTACTTAGAGTAACCAAATATTTTTAATTTATGTTACTAATGAAAATTTAAACAAAAAACCGTTGGCTCGGTTTTTTGGTGCATTGGCTATGACACAATTTAATATTTGCTTTGTAGTTTGCACACTCTCTCAAAACAGTGCTTTAAAAAAAGGAAACCTTATTGTAGTTAATGAATGATTAATCACAATTATTAAACTGCTAACCTGAAAGGAGAAAGAAAAAGGTGAAAAAGGAAAAAGAAGTATATCAGAAGTGGGTTTGATTATTGTAATTTGATGTGGAACTAAACCCATTAAGGCATTAATTATATAAACGGCAACAAAAGGGAATTGAATTAGGTCACTCTCCATCTCTCTTTTCACTCATTCCAATTTCTCTATCTCTACATTTACTTGTTCCTCACGAACTCAAAGGTTAGGTCAAATCACTATGACAACATACGGTGATGATCTCGCCAAGACCATGTGGTCGGACCTCTGTAACTTGGCTGATGCCGCTTCCATGGTTTCCGATGTAGAACAACTCAAAGACGAAGACAAAGACCAGAGAGTCTTCAGACCTTGGTTGAAGAAACGTGGTCCTAGAGGAAAACCCCTACTTCAATATTGGCATTCTTATATGTACTTCTTCAGAGATTACAAGATTGCAGCTGATTTCAAGACAAAAACCCTAGCAGAGAGCACAAGAAGCTGCAAGAGACGTGGCGTGCAAGAGAGAAACCCTAGTAGTACTGATAAATCCAAGAAACCAAAACTTGAAGCTCCTTCTTTTACATGGAAAGGCAAAGAGACACTGAATTCGCTTCTCGAGATGATGGAAAACCTAAACGGAGAAACGTACGAGGCAAGGCTCATATTCGAGAGGCCTCTAACCAAAACTGATGTTGAACGTGGACAAAGCCGTCTCTCAATGCCATTCAAACTACTAATCCATAACGATTTCTTGACGCCTAATGAGTCTAGAATCATTGAAGAAGACATTAACAATGATAGCAAGAGCGGAGTTGGAGCGGTTCTTGTGGATCAAAGGTCTGAAAAGTATGGTGTGAATTTTAAGAGATGGGAGCAGAAAGGAACCTGGAACTACACTTTGACATGTGGTTGGAACGACGTCGTTGAGGCAAACGGATTGAAAGAGAACGATTACAACAGTGTTTGGTCTTTCAGGTGGCGTGGAGTCCTCTCCTTTGCTCTTGTTCCTGCTCTTTCTCCTGACAATGGAACATAGTAGTAGCTCTACAATTCCTCTCTTACAAGTTTCAATGATTGTTGAGACTAAAAATTTTGCATAGGCATCTAATTTCAGGTGATTTTTTAGAGGTTTTTGGTTTTGTTGCTACTTTCCTTTTTCTTTCTCTTTTTCATACATAGGTTTTCAGATATTTCCTATCTTATGAATCTAACATTTTGACATCAATCTGGTTCTCTTGTCTGGTTTACTTTATCGATTTCTTTTAATCTCAAAGTCTAAACAGAGGGAATGGAATTGGTACAAACCGTGCAATTGGTTACGGTACATTCCTCCAAAATGCTCAAAATACAATCAAAATCAGGAGTTGGTTTTCTACAAACTTTCCTACTCATGCTACAAGTTAGTTGCTATTGCATCTCTCATTCAATCATGAGAAGTTGAATGTTATATGTTGTCGAGTAACTTAGGTAGCAAGCGAGCTGCCGCAGATTCCCTAGCTCCTTCAGCATTAGTCTTTACCTCTCCACAGAACGTATACGCGAAACGAGTCTCCTTTATTCTTACTTCAGCTTCAAATCCACCTTTTTCAACAAAGCAACAACATCAACATGAGAATCCTGAGTTGAACAATGGATTGGAATATGATCTCAAAACTTTTACCGTATGATGGAGACACGCGATAGTTTGGGAGCACCCAGTTATTCTCGATACAGATCTCATCAAGTTTCTGCAATATATATGGGCAATGAATTTTTTTCCTTTGAACATGAAATGATCAAAGTTATCATAAACTTTACCTGACACAAATAAGGAGGAAGAGGTTCACTAAGCTTCAACCTCTTGTTGCTTTGGTGTGATGACTTGTCAGGAGATTCTTCGAGGATACGCCTCAGGTGTGCATCGTTACAACGCTCAAGTACTGTTTGAAGTTGCACCTGCAGACCACCTGTAGCATCCACAAGAACCACTCAAATTCATGTAAAAAACACAAATCTGTGAGCAGAAAGGGAACGCAAATACGTACCTTTCATTTTCTTGACGAGATTATCACATTCAGCAATCTCGTCTTCTATGTTCCGATGCTGAAAAACCTGCACAGCCAAAGAAGAGGCTCTTGGTCACTGAATCAGTTTTTTACTGTATTGTGTATCTTCTGATCAGATTCTACAGTTACTATTACCAGTTTATCTCGTTTGCAAAGAACAACTTTCAATGCAGTTTCGTATAGCGATGTTGCACTAGAAAGAAGAGTGGTCTGTAGCTCCTCGAGGTTTAGGTTAGAGTTGTGAGCAGAAGCTGCATTATGTTTTTCATCAATAGCTTTCCTCTTCTGAATAACTTTTTCTCTGCGATCATTTGAGTCAGACACAACCTGCATTTACACAATAGTTAACTGAAGATAGAAGAACTGAGAATATCTAATGTAATTGTAAGATTTCAGATTTTATACCTCAAAACCACTTTTCTCCCCATTCGAATAAGTTCCCTTACAAGGGCTCATTTCGTTATCCGCATTCTTAGGTTTCAGTGCGAATACCGTCTCCAAGATTCCTTTGTACCAGTAATTGCCCTTCCTCTCAAGTTACGACTATGTATCTTCGGAGTAACTTTCTTTTTAACTCTGGGAATACTAAGTGGAGCAGCATCTTTTTTAGCCTGCAATTTAGATTCCTTAAGTTACTTTCTGTAAAACCATTTTCCTTAAGTAGCAATTTCAGCTCTTACTGGAATGTCGAAAACTTCTGACCCATTGGTAGCATCTGCCTTTCCATTCCTTTCGATATCATCGCATACAGCTTCTACTTCTTTCTCTATCTTAAATTCACCATCTTCTCGCCTGTAATAACATAATCAATTTACATTGCTGCTGCATTTTCAGGGAAAAGAAAAACTCAGAACCGAAGTAAAAGGGTGCAAACAAACCTGGAAAACCAATCTTTTATGAGCTCGGCATACGGAAGAAGATGAAAGTAATCCACTTTCGAATTCGTAGACCATTCAGAGAAGCTCTTCTCAAATAAAGGACCTTGCATGCTATATATATATATATATATATAAATATAGAGAGAGAGAGAGAGAGAGAGAGAGAGAGAGAGAGAGAGAGAGAGAAGAGCAAACGAAGCTGATTAGATAAAACTAATGTGAAGTAAAGCAAGTTCAAGAATCAGAGCAGAAAATACCATCTTGCCAAATTTATGAGTCAAATCTTTCAACATAAACCAATTTGCCAAAATTGACTTACAAATTCAGTGCGTCTTCAATAACGATTTCTCCAGGAAAACTGTCTTGTGAAGTGGACTTGATTATGTAAAACCGAGCCGCACTCTTATCTTCACTCAACGAATATACTAAATGCCTCTCCAAGATGGCAATATCCTTGTGATCAACACCTACAAAAAAAACTCAGATTCTTAACTAACCAGTAGCTTCCTTAATCGCTGCAAATGCAACCTTTTGAAACATAACCTCTTCATTCTGATCTTGAGCCGCCTTGTCAACGGTTTTCTCAAGTAATGACCAAACACCTTGTGTGATTGTACTGTTTTGAAGATAACAAGTAGTCAGTCTTTTGAATCAACTAAAAGAAGTGCAACTTTCTTAATAGTCCATTTCTTCAAAGTAGACATATATCTGAAGAAGCATCTAAACTCGTAGATAAGCTACAGCATCCACAATAACCTTCTCTAATAACCTTCGTCGCCGGTAAAGAGGAATCTTCCTCCTCCATAACGATTCGCAACACCCAAACAAAAAAAAAAAAATCAGAAATGGATTTTGCAGAATCGACCTCAAAGAAGTGATTTTTAACGTTATGTAACAAAAGGGCAAAACAGAATCAGAGAAAAATTAAGCATTGGAGTTCAAATTCGCCGAACCCACTAGAGAGAAGAAGGAGAAGAAGCGATTCAAAGTTGAGATTTTTATTTTCGATGGAGAAGTTGACGAACTTTACCGGAAATGGAAAACCCTAGAATTTGTTCCGAATTTCTCCGATTACCGTTTTTGGTAAAATGAAGAGAGAAAGAAAAAATGAAAATGTGTCAGTGAGTAGAGAAAGGAAGAGGAAGAGATCATATCAAATTCGTGTGTTGTATTTTGTTTTTTTAATTACATTGCCAAATTCGAAAAGGCGCCAATTCTTATGTTTTCTCTGGGTTTTACTGTAATTTTGAGTCTTTTTGAGGGCATTTAGGGGATTTTCGTTTCCTTTAGTGATTGACAGGACTTTGACTTTTGATTCTGAGGTTTTGCCATAAAGACGTTTGGACTTTGTTGAACCACAAAAAAAATTTCTACCAAAATTTCCAACCATTTAACCTAAATCCAATGGTTTATCTTTGGCCACCTATGCTAGTTTTTGTTATTTTCTTAATTATTAATGTTTTGTTGGTTAGGTTTTTTTAGAGCATGTCCAATGCAAAAACCATTCATAAGGTTTTTAGCTTATTTTTTATTATTAATTTGTCATTCTCAATGTTTAAGAACTCTTTTAAGCAATTTTATGTTTTATTACCCCATTAATGGTTCTTAATAAAATAAAATAAAATTTGAAATTTATTTTATTTTAAGTAGAGTTTATTTTCTTAAAATTTTTAAATATAGTACATTGAATGAAACCTAAAATATATTGCATTTAATGAAATTTGAAACATACATCACATAAAAATATTTAAAATATAAATTTCCAAATCATAAAAGGAAAGGTTCATCTTGGCTTGGTCCAAATTTTTGTCTCTTTCCCGTGTCTACATTTCAATGGTCAAAGAGTCGTCAAATGCAAAAATGACCTTACTTTTTTTTGTAGACTTCAAGGAAGTCTACAGAATAAAGTCAAACTTCTGTTCAAATGCAAAAATAACTTTATTTTTACATAGAGTTCCCTTGCAGTCTACACTGGGTTTTTTTCCCAAATGAATTGTGTAGACTGCAAGGGAAGTCTACTTCAAATATTTTGCATAAATGGTCAATTGCAAATCTGACCTCTTCGTTGACATGTAGATTTCCAGGAAGTCTACATGTTTGAACCAGATCTGAAATTTTAATTTTAACAAGTTTCGCTTTCTCCACCAACGTAACCTGGAAATCTAACCGATATTGAAGAATCCCCGACGTCGTTACGCAAGATTTGACAGAAATCAACTGGTTTTGATGAATTATTTTGAAAACGAAAGTTAGCAAGATTTATGGATGAAATTGTTGAGGAGAAGAAAGGAAAGAGGTAATAATAAGGATTATATGAGAGCATTAAGAGCTAGAAAATGAGTTGTTGAGCCATTAAGAGCTCGAAATTGGTTGTTCATGGTGGTTGGAAAATTGATGAAGATGGCATTTCCGTAAATAAGTTGATTTCTTTGGTTTTTGAGACTTTTCCTTCTTTCCGGTGAAGTCTTCCAAACACCCGGTAACGTCTACGTAGTGGCATTTTTGCAAATACGTGAAACTGAGAGGGAGAGATTGGAGACAAAATGGCAAAATTGGAGGAAGAGAAAATGGGGTGTAGTTTTAGCATTGACTTGAAGTAAGGGTGTAGTTATGAAATCTTCCCACATTTAATTATTGATTTTATGTTTGTTATTTGATTTTCAATTAAATTTTAGGAAGTTTTCAAAAATACCATATTTATAAGAGTAATTGGGATGCACATCAAAGGAAAACTTCCAAATTAGTGAAATGACAAAAACCTTAACAAACCCACCTATTGTTTTGTAAAAGAATCCCCAAAAATTTTGTCATTTTCCTAATTACATAGTAATTCTTTGTTATTGAGCTAAATAACTCTATTTATAATAGTCTTTTTGAAAAATACCTACTCTATGTTTTAATTGTTTTAAAACTTCCATTTTCCTTCGTTAAAAAAAATATACACTTAATGAAAATTAAAAATTACATATTTGTTTAAAACAATAATAATTTTGATTATATATATATATATATATATATATATATTACGATTAGATAAACATGTTACATAATCAAATGTTTAAGCTATATTGAGTTTGATGTACACAAAGATTAGATTAGAGTTTTTTTTTCTTTTTTTTTTTACAGCAATATGAAATTTTTATTAATCATAAAAAGATTGGACGTAGTCCTTGTACAAAGATGGATACAACCAGTGAGGTGGATACAATATGGTGGACCTTCTTTAGCCAAAGTATGTGCCAGAATATTTGATAAACGACTCGTGTGGAGAAAAATACATTGTCGAAACTTCGTACTCCAATGGAAGATATTAGAAGATATATTGTCGAGATAGAAGTTTTTGTGGTCTCCATGAAGCATATCAATAAGTAGTTTATTGTCACCTTCAAAAGTAACATCGAAAAAACCTTGTGACCACGTACATTCCATAGCTTTTAGGAGTGTCTTAGCTTCTGCCTCCAGGGTTGACTCCGAATAACCTAAACATCCTGATCCCCATGATATTGGTATGCCGTGATAGTTTCTTACAATCCATCCCGCTGTTGTTTGATGGGAGATGGGATTAAAAGCAGCATCAAAGTTGCACTTGAGAGGTGTGTGGACGGGTCGACGCCAAACATTGTGATTTGGAGGTGGAGATGGTCGGAGAGAATTACATGGTAATGACTTGAAAATTGTTCCATGTATGTGAGTTGCGTTTATCCAGATGGAGACATCAATATTAGCTAATTGAACAATACGCAACGGGATGACCTTATGCTTGCGGAAGATAAGGTTACAACAAGATTTCCAAATTCGCCACAACACCCAAAAAGGTAGGAGTTTGTGAACATTAGATATCGCTTGGTTATATTGTAAGCTTAAAATGGCAGCCACATTGGTTTCAGAGTTGTCGTCTTGAGAAATGTTTGGATTTCAAGGTATTTGACTTAGTCGCCAAATCATTATAGAGATAGGACAAGTGAAAAGAGATGTGAAATAGTTTCTGGTGCTAGTCCACAATGTTGACAAGTAGTGTCAACGTTTACTCCACGAGTAGACAATCGTGTTGTTGTAGGGAGGGCTTTAGATAGAAGACCCCAAAGAAAGGGTTTTAATTTTTGCATGATATTCAATCTCCATATTTTTGCCTTGAGGTGTGGATCGCCGTGTGGAAGTTCTAATGATTGAGAGTAAGTGAATGATTTAGTGAAAGCAAACCAATATCCACTTTTAACCGTATATTCTCCCGTTGTTTCATATTTCCAAAAGAGTCGATCGTTTGTTGAGATTTGTGGAAGATATAATTTTTTGACTTCAACGTGATCAGCTGGATGTAACAATTGGTTAAGCAAGTCATCGTTCCATCGTTGGGAGTTATGTGTACTAATAATTAACTCCTTAACAAAAAGATTTGCATTTCTTGTAAAGAGTTTGGCCGGCCGTGGAGGTTGGTCTGGAAGCCAATTATTTTGATCAATTTGAGTAGTGGCTCCATCACCTATGACGTGGCGAACTCCCTTTTTAATTAGTTATAGCCCATGTAGTAAGGATCCCCAACCATGTGATGTTTCTTAGGTGTGGCCTCTAGAAGTGAAAAATATTTGTAATATCGTGCTTTCTTGAGCCTCGCAAATAAAGTGTTTGGATGACGAATAAGTCTCCATGCTTGTTTTGCTAATAGTGCATCATTGAATGTTGGTAAATCTCTAAAGCCTAGACCCCCATGTTTTTTTTAGAATTGCATTTTCTTCCAAGGTACCCATGGTATACCTTTACTTTTATCATTTTTTCCACCAAAAAAACATTAATAATGTAGTGATTTCATCCGTTATATGGCCAGGAAGTTTAGAACAAAACATCGAGAAGACTGGCATTGATAACGCAACAGATTTAATGAGAATTTCTTTCCCCTCTTGTGATAAAAATTTTGCACTCCATGAATTTGTTCTTTGACGTACTCTATCAATGATATACTCAAACATTTCTTTTTTTTTGCGACCGAATTGCTCTGACAATCCCAATTATTTTCCTCCTCCGCCTTGTTTATTTATGCCAAGAATAAGTTTTAGAAGATTGCTGGGTATTTTATTACCAAAAGTGATCATTGATTTTGATTGATTGATCTTTTGTCCGACCACAATTCATAAACATGAAACACTTCCTTTAGCGCCTTGCAGTTCCGGTTATTTGCTTGACAAAAGAAGAGAGAGTCATCAGCAAATAGTAAATGAGTAATAGGAGGTACTCCATTACCAATTCTTATACCACGGATCTTCCCTTTAGTAGCAGCAGAAATAATCAGATGACTCAACACATCAGCACATAAAATATATAAATATGGTGATAAAGGGTCACCTGGCTGTAAACCATGTTGCGGTAATATTTGGCCTTGAGGGTTGCCATTAATTAACACCGAGTACTCAACTGTATTCACCGAATTCATAATTCATTGAATCCAACGGTTATTGAAACCAAAAGCTTGTAACGTAGCTTCAGAGAAATTCCACTCTACGCGATCATATGCTTTCGTAATATCGGTTTTTATGGACATATAAGTTTGGGATACTCGTTTGCGCAATTTCAGTGAGTGTAAGAGTTCTTGAGCGATTAGAATATTGTCAATAATAATTCGACCCGGGGTAAAAGCAGCTTGCGCTTCAGAAACAATCTCATTTAAAAATTTTTTAAGACGATTAACTAATATTTTGATATGATCTTGTACAATACATTGCATAATCCAATAGGTCTATAGTCAGGTAGAGTAAGTGGTTGTTCGATCTTTGGGATCATACAAATATTAGTATGGTTTATTTCTGGTTTCATGTGACCAGTTTCAAAGTATTCGGTGACCTCACAGACCACATCAGAACCAACAATATCCCAACATTCTTGATAAAAACGCGCAGTTAAACCATCAGGACCCGGTGAACGATCAACTCCAATAGAATCCAATGCTTGTTTAACCTCTGCCGCGGTAATGTCTTTTGTTAAGCTGGTGTTAATTGAGTCATCGAAAGTTGGCTTAATCTCATCGAAAAACTCCGGCGGAATTGTGGACTGATTACTTGCATAAACTTGTTTCTTCGACATGTTTACCAACTTGAATATCACCTATATGTTGTGTGCCTAATTCGTCTTGTACGGTGATAATTCGATTCCGCGAATAGCTAGTATTTGTGATAGCCTGAAAGAATGGGGTGTTCCGATCACCTTCGGAAACCCAAGTCACACGACTTTTTTTATGCCAATACTCTTCTTCATCACGATATGCTTGTGATAGATCTCTCTGGATGGAAGATATATTCTTATAACTAGAACTTGATGTTGAAATTGCGAACTCCAATTCAAGTTCTAGTTCTTCAATTCTTCTGGCTGAGTTTAATTTTAGTTTCGTTGACAATTTTCCATCTCCCGTCTGCATTCTTTTATTTTTTATGTAATTGTTGCATTATGGCGAAGAAAACGTGAATGCCAACCTTTAGCCACATATTGTTTGAAATCTTTGATCTCTAATAGCCTTCTATCAAAACGAAAACATTTCTTGATCGTATTCTGGGTATACGCAACTGTTGTGACTATAGGTCGATGGTCGGAAGTATTATCGAATATCAAAAGTTTGGCTTGAAAGGCTGGAAAAGTTGCAAGCCATTGCGAGTCACAATATTTCTATCCAAACAACTTTGAATAGTGTGTTTATATCTCTTTCCTAGCCAAGAGAATTTGTTCCCTTTTGATTTGAGATCTGAGAAATCACAAGCACTATAAAGTTTTCTAAATGCATCAAAGCTATGTTCATCCCTTTCTAAACCACCTATCTTTTCATCATTGGAAAGTATTTCATTGAAATCACCAATTAAAAGCCATGGTCCATGTCGTGTTTGTTTAATTTGCTCAAATGAGTTCCACAAATCAGACCAGAGAGACAAATTTGGATGACCATAAACACAAGACAAATAGAAAGACATTCCAATATGATTCACTGAAACATCAATCATTCGTAAAGAAGCAGAGTGCTTTATTATATCTACATCTTTCTTTCATAGGAGAGCTAATCCACCACTTCTCCCTATTAGAGGAATCGAAACTACCTTATAAAACTTATGATACACACACAAATCCCTTAAACTATCACACTTATGCATAGTTTCTACTAGAAATAAAATATCAGGCTTATAAGTTTTACATAATTTAACTAGCCTTTTTTCGGTCGATGACATAATAAAATATATCAAGCAGAGTTTTGAACCAAGAAAGTTGTGTAAATACAAATTCTTTTGTTTCACATATTCAATGAAAAATAGTAGTTTAACAATCACAACACTGGAATCACACTACCAGTCTACCATAAATTATGTACGGAAAAAAAATCTAACTTAGAAAATTGATGCGGCAATAGCTTAGCTTCAAACGACTAATTAATATTTTGTTTTGCTTGAGTGATTAATATTGCAAGTGTGATTATTTTCTTTTGATTGAATGAATACTGATGACCTCGACTCCTCTTTTACATTCAAAATCTTTTACATGTATAATTTGCTTTTGTATATAAATCGAGTGAGCTTTATTCTGAATCTCTCCATTAGTTAATTGTTTCACTTAAGAAAATATATAATAATGTACGTTTCACATGATAATTTGTATCATTAAAGATTGTATTTAGATATAACAGTAATTATAAAATTGGCTCACCACATGAAATAATAAAACAAAATTAAGAAGATTAATACCAAACTGCTTATAGAGAGAGATGTATAGGTTTGCACATGGTGACTACTTGTTGCATTTCAGGAGATAAACTATCCATGAAAATCCCTTCCAACAATGATTCTGGTAACCCCACCCCTTGTGAAGATAATTCCTCAAACAAGTGCACATAAGCTTCCACTGAACCAATCTGCTTGATTTCAAACAAAGGGTGACTGATATCCCTCAACTTTTCTCGACTATACCGAGCAATTAATCGCTGTTTGAACTCAGGCCAACTGCAGAACGGTTTCCTCATCTCATCCAAACTCACTGGAACTAACTCCAACTTTGCCTTATCATCATAACCTCCTAATCGAAAATATCTCTCAACTTTAGAGATCCAGCAATAGATGTTTTGACCTTGAAACATAGGCATCTCAATGCGTTTGACGACTGTGTTGCGATTCTCAATCAAACTACTCTCAGTCACATCCTTACTCACCCTATCACTACGGCATGGTTCCAGATTCGTAGAACGTACCTGATTCTGCCAGACTCATCTTCTTCAAATATGATAATATCGACTGCATATTAGCATCGATCGTCGATTCAAATCTCTCTTATGCTTCGAGGTCATTGATAACATCAACGTTTTAGCCAACTAATCCAAAGCACCGGAGCTGCGATTTGAGTCACCGGTTGCACTGTCGCGTGTGCCTTGGATCCAGTCTCCTTCGCCATCGCGTTAGATTCATTCCAGATTGATCACCGTCACTAATTTGTTAAGAACCCGAAACCGTTTATTTCACAATTGAGAGAATTACAATAACAAATGACTCAGATCCTCTCAAATTCACCATTGACCTGACTTTGACTTACACAAAACAAATAAAACTCTCAATTGACTAAAGGCTCCTATTTATACTATAGGACCTTTACAATTATCCATCGACTTTGACTATACTAACTATAACAACCATAACGGCTAAAACAGACTCATATACTATGCTGACATGTCAGCACTCTGTTCCTCCTTATCTTCCTCACGCTCCTGTTGATTCTTCTTCTTCTTCTTCTTCTTCCTGTAACAAGTTCTCCAAAGGAGACTCTTACCATGCTCACTCCTCCAACTCTCGCGTAGTAAAGTGACTAAGAAAACAAACTTGCTTGAATAAAGAATCCTTCCTTTATTGAATGTTTAGAAAACTCTCTCAAAAACTAAACACAAGCTCTAATGCTTTCTCATATAATTCATCACAACTCGATGATCATATATATAGGAATAGAATTTCCTTTTCCTAAACCTATTTCCTTTTCTAGAATTAGATAACTTCCTAATACTTTGAGCTTATCCAACATTCACCCCTTTAAGCTTCAAGCATGTCTTTGCGAGGTCTTGAACTCCAATTAGATCTCTCATCTTCTTAACTTGATTCTTTCTAAGGCTTTTGTTAGAACATCTGCACACTGCTCTTCTCCTGGTACATGCTCCACTTCAATTTGATCCCCTTCAACACATTCACGTATAAAATGGTACCTTTTATGAATGTTTTTGCTGCGTCGATGGAACACCAGATTCTTTGTCAATGCAATGGCTGACTTTTTATCAATCTGAATTACTATCCTTTCACTATTATTTCTTGTAATCTCACTTAACAAGTCTTGTAACCAAATTGCTTACTTCACTGCTTCCGTAGCTGCCATGAACTCGGCCTCACATGATGATAATGAGACGGTTTCTTGCTTTTTCGAGCACCCCGTTATTGGTGTTTCATCAAAGTAGAAGACATGTCCGGTTGTACTCTTACATCATCTTCATTCACATTATGACTACTGTCACTATAGTCGACAAGCTTCTTTGGTCAATCGTGCTTGAATATCAACCCATAACCTAATGTTCCTTGTAGATATCTTAAGACTTGCTTTAATGCATTTCCATGTGACTCTCGTGGAGATGGCATGTATCTACTTAAGATTCCTAAAGAAAAGGCTAAATCAGGTCATGTGTGTAAGAGATACCTGAGGCAACCAATCTTTCTTCGATACAGTGTTGCATCAATCTCGGGTTCATCTTGAGCTTTAGACAATTTTAAACCAAACTCCATTGGTATATGTGTTGGATTACATGTATCCATTGCTCTTCCTTTAAGATTCTACTAGCATAAGCTTCATGTTTTATCTCGATTCCTTCTTTGCTTTGTTTTACCTCGATCCCAAGATAATAAGTAAGCATCCCAAGATCAGACATCTCAAACTTTGTTGACATTTCTCTTTTGAATTCCTCGATGATATGAGTTGAATCTCCAGTCACAAATAAATCATCCACGTATATTGCAACGGTGAGGAGTTGTCCTTATTCTTCCTTCCGATAAACTAAGCTCTCCTTTTAACACTTCTTAAACCTCAGACTCTTCAATATTTGATCAAGCTTTGTGTTCCGAGCTCTCGGGGCTTGTCTCAGTCCGTATAAAGCCTTAGAGAGTTTGAAAACCTTGTGTTCTTCTCCCATCTTTTCAAACCCTTCAGGCTGAGATACGTACACATCCTCATTTAATTCTCCGTACAAGAAAGTAGTTTTCACATCTAAGTGATGTATCTCCCAACCATGTGAAGCAGCTAGACCAATTAAAAGTCTGATAGTTTCAATTCTTGCAACAGGCGCAAAAACTTCATCAAAATCAACTCCTTGTTGTTGCACATAACCTTTTGTAACAGGCCTAGCTTTATGCTTGTTTATAGATCCGTCTGCATTCCTTTTGATTTTAAATCCCACTTGAGGCCTATAACTCTAAATCCTTTCGGTTTATCTACCAGCAAACAAGTCTTGTTTTTGGCTATCGAGTCAATCTCCTCAGAACATGCATTAGTCCATTTGATCATGTCTTTAGCTTCTTGGTAGTAAAATGGCTCATCATTGAGTGACAGTAGAAGCATCTCACATTCTACATTGGCTAGAAGTACATAGTCATCTAGATATTTAGGACAAGTTGATCTCCTGGGTAGTAATTGATCTTCTCCTTGAAGATCTTGAGCCATATTCGGTCCTTCGTTTTCTTGCTCAGGTTGTCCTTCGTCATGAGTTGAGTCTTCTTCAACGAGCTCACCATTTTCACTTTGATTTCTAACCAAAACAGGTCCATGTCCATCATTGATCTCCTCACCCCATGTTAATTGAAACATTCCAGGTTTTTCTCCCTTCCAATTCAACCAGATTTTTCATTAAAAACAACATCTCTACTAATGATAGCCTTTGTTGTTGTTGGATTGTAGAGCCAGTAAGCTTTGGATCCTGGTTCGATTCCAAGGTGTACAAGAGCTTGTGAGCGATCATCTAGTTTCTTTAGATGATCACTATGAATCTTGCCGTAGGCAAGGCAACCAAAAATCCTGAGATGATCAACATTCGGTTTCTTGTTTCTCAAGCTTTCGTATGGGGTCTGATTCTTTAGAGCTCTTGTAGCAACATGATTAATCAAATATGTTGAATGTCGTATGGCTTCTCCCCATAAGAAGTTTGGTACTCTCATCGCCTTGAGAATAGGTCGAGTCATCTCCATTAAAGTGTGATTCCTGCGTTCTACTACACCATTCTGCTGCGGGGTGAAAGGTGCCGTTAAGTGACGTCTAGTACTGTATTTTTCACAGTATTTTTGAAACTCCTTTGAGGTGAACTCCCCACCTCTGTCTGTACGTAGAGTCATAATCTTCTTGTCGAGGTCCTTTTTGGCTAGTTCTTTGAAAGTTCTAAACTTCTCAAATGCTTCTCCTTTTTCCTTTAACAAAATAGTCCACATGTACCTTGTGTGGTCATCAATGATTATAGACATGTATTTGTTCTTTGAGGGAGTAGCTGAGGTTATTGGTCCATAAAGGTTTGCGTGTAGCAGCTCTAGTTTCCGAGAAGCTATGAATTGTGTTGCTTGTGGAAAAGCTTGACGGATTTGCTTTCCAACAAGACATGACTCAAAAATCTCCTTCTCGCATTCTATATCAGGTATGCCACGAACAATCTCTTGTAGTGACATATTCTTCATTGTTCTGAAACTGATGTATCCCAGTCTTGCATGCCATCTCCATGTTTGTTCATCGATCTTAGAGAGCAAACAGGCCGGTTTCCCAATTTAAGATTTATTTTGTATAGTCGGTTTAGTGATCGAGTTACTTTAGCTAAAAGTTGACCAGATGGATCTCGTAAGGTTAGATAATCAGACTTCATTCTAACATCACAACCATATTCCGTTGCGTATCCAAGGCTGAGAATGTTGCTTTTTAACTCAGGAATAATATAGATATCTTTTACAATTCACTGTTCGCCGGTTTTTCCTTGAAAAAAATTGACCCCTTTCCACCGATGTTAACACACGATCCATCACCAAAATGAACTATTCCTTTCATTCTATCATTCAACTCCGAAAAATATAACTTTTCTCGTATCACATTATTGCTTGCTCTGTTATCTAAGTACCAAACTCCATCTTCTTTTTTGGTTGTCTCATACTTCTTAGGCATTACTTTCTCTTCGTTTAGAAACACAACTTCATGCATATATAATGCAATATCGGCTTCCTCTGTTTTAGCTTTGTTGAGATTCTCTTCCTTCTGATCTCTTGTAGGGCAAACAGAGGAAAAGTGCCCTGGTTTATCACACTTGAAACAAACTATCTTTCCCTTCTCTGCTTCTATCCTGCGAGTTGTATCCTCCACGACCCCTTCCTCTAAAACCTCTTCCGCGGCCTCTAAAACCTCTTCCTCGTCCTCTTGAGTTATCGAACCTATTTTGAGAATCTGAGTGCGTGAACAACAGGTTCCCTTGTGATTCTTTAGTGTCTTCCTCTTGTATACATTCCTCATAAGCTTTGAACCTCCCAACAATATCCTCAAATTCGGTTCTGTTTAGATCGAGTACTTGTTCAAGAGAAGCTATGATTTGAATATACTTGTTTCGTGATAGGCTATTTAGAAACTTATTTACCAATTTAGGTTCTTCTAGACTTTGACCTAATGACGCAGATTTTGAGGCTAGCTCTGATATCTTCCCTGCGAAGGTATCGACGGTGTCTGATTCTTTCATTCTCAACCGTTCGAATTCAGGCATTAGGGTTTGTAGACGGGCTTCTTTAACTCGCTTTGCACCAAGGTGTCTTGATTTGATTGCATCCCATATCTACTTAGGTGAACCATGATCACCGACTTGCAGTACCAGATTCTCAGGGATGGACTGAAACAAAAGAACTATTGCAAGATCATTCCTTTCATCTACTTTTGATCCAGGTTCAATCGCCTCCCACACCTTGTGAACACGAAGCAGGACTTTCATTCTCATCGACCAAACGGTGTAGTTAGATGAGTTCAACATCAGACATAGTACCGCGGAGGGTACTGGCTCTCTTGTCTTTGCCGGTGATTTAGTATCACCCTTAGCTCGAGTATACTAATGTCATCAGGAACCTTTAACCTTGGCTCTGATACCAAATAAAGTGACTAAGAAAACAAACTTGCTTGAATAAAGAATCCTTCCTTTACTGAATATTTAGAAAACTCTCTCAAAAACTAAACATAATCTCTAATGCTTTCTCATATAATTCATCACAACTCTATGATCATATATATAGGAATAGAATTTCCTTTTCCTAAACTATTTCCTTTTCTAGAATTTGATAACTTCATAATCCTTTTATCTATAGCTTAACTTATTCTCATCCTTGATAACTTAAGCTAGAAACTTCTTTCAGCTTATCCAACACGTAGTACGCATTGTTAAAATACCTACACAACACCATATATCAACGAAATGAAGCACCAACTACAAACATCTTAAAGCGCAAAGACAAATTGTGATTGACTCTGTTTGCTATGAAGTGCTAGTGCTAATAGTCTACTAGAGTCTAGAATGAACATAATCCTAAAAGGATACGCAAAATTGAAAACTCCCCAAGGGTTTAGTCAAATCGATGAATTCCCGTTACATGTTACCTGTCATCGAAGACTTTAGCGGTTAACATGACACTCGTTATGATAAAGCGGTGATCATTAAGCGGTTTGAGACGAGCTCGGGTTTTCTCGAGAAGTGATCAATGTAGACATGTGCAATGACAAAGCAACAAGGGCTACAGCCAGAGTACTTGAAGATACTATCCAAGTACTGTCGAATACTTATCTCTGCAAGAGATTTTTCCGTCGAAACAGATCTCTGAAGACACAATCAACTTATCATCATCAAGCAACACAGATCTCTCTAGAGAAAGCGAGACGAGAAAGAACTGTAGGTAGATTTTTCAATCGTATACATCTGAATCAATGAAACCTGGATCGGTAGCGAGAGTGTCCATATCTTGAGAGAATCTGCAATTACAGGGATAATAATCTAAATGAAACTTGCTGATTATGCATTCAAATTCATATCTTGGATTAGGGTAAATTGAAAATATTCAAGTTGGTGAACTAACTCTACATAACCTAAAATCCTCTCTATTTGTTCTAGCTACAAACCAACAATTTTCGAGAAAGACCATCAGAATTCGGATCCACTAGATTGCGATTGAAATTCCGAGAAACTAAGAAAGATAAGGTCAAAGAACTTACGAGTTTCTTCTTCAGAGAATAGCGGGGGATGAAGAAGCTCTAGGAACAGATCTTTATCTTCGGCGCTTCTTCATTGTTCTAAGCTAAGTTGTGAATAATAATTGCGACGAAGAAGAAGGAAGTTTTCATTTTCGCGTATATTTAACGAGATTTTATTTTAATCTAACAAAGCAAATAAATAAGTAAAAATAAGCAGAAGAAATAGAGTGAAAGACTGAAAGACGTCGGTCTACATTTCACCTACTAATTTTATTTTTTAATTAATAAGTCCTTGGTATGATTAATGGGGCTTTGGGCTTATATTTATATGGGATGTGTTATATTTTCGCAGGGGAAATATCGTCATTTTGACACTGAATAAACCCTAATCTTCACGAGATAATCTCTCTTTATTTTGGCTGGTTTATCGTGGATCCATGAATATCATAATTCGGGTGGATAGCATGGTTGGGTCGTAATTTTATGACTTAGCCTTCGGTTTTATTGTAACTTATTCACTTTTCGGATTAAAAGTAAATAGAAAAGAAATTAGAGCTATAAGAGGAGTATATTAGCATTTGATTTTTCCTGAAAGGGGCTTATGAGACATTGACTCGATAAACTCTCTCTTTATTTTGGCTCTTTTCTCTGATTCTTCCTCTAACGTTTCTGGGTTTTCTTTGTTCTAATTCTGCCATGGATAATGAGCTCGATGGAGCTTGGGACGTTGAAAACAAATGGATCTCACAAGTGTCATGTAAAAGCCAACATACTCGCAACTGCTAAACGGTACAATCTCGACCTCGGAAGGATTGCTAAGATACGTGCGTGTGGTCATCAAGATTTGACGACCTCTCCGAAGGAATCGCGCTACTTCATTAATAATTTCAGTCGGTTCACCTTCAATAAGTTCGACAAAAATTGTCCCACGGTTATTCTGAGAGGAATTGTACCTCTTCCTAACCAATGCTTGGCAGACAAAGCTGATTGTTAGATGATGCAACAGCTACAGAGGATGGATTTCGATTATGCTCATGGGAAATCGATTTTAGTGGTAATGGGTGATTCAGACTTCTATGAGCCTCTACTAGTTCTAATAGAAGCAGTGTCGGTCCAATCATTTTGGATGCCTTATGCATATATGTAAAAAAATGCAATTTTCGTACGTTTTCCAATACCGTAAAAATAGTAATCTAAATTAAAAAAACACATGAAAACTCCATTAAACCGTTTATAATTCCAAATAGTTAGTAAGAAATAAAATAAAAACAACAAAATAGAATTTATTTTTGAAATATTGCGCTCCTTGTATTTTTGCATGCAAAATCATTAATTAAACTCACGTTGTCGAGTTTTTCAACCATCTATGTTTCAATGGATGGCAAAGCAAACTCATTCAATCTCTCTTGTCACATGGTAGACCGAAAATAATTTTGTTATTTGCTTCAACTTCGAATTTTAACTAATAATTTCAAATTAATTTTTTTAAAATGAGTAATTAACATGTTTGCTTAGAGAAGGCCCATAAATAATAAAAAAGCATTTGAAAAACAAAATCTTAAGAATACGAATATTATTATTGTATAAAAAGTTTATAATTTTTTTAATTATAGCTATAACAAAAATTTAACTAAAAAGTCCCTCTAAATTTAGGGCCATAAGCGGTGGTTTCACTGATTTGTCCTCTGAACCGGGTTTGAATAGAAGCTGGATATCATGTACTTCTTGCTGCGGATAAATACTCGCGTCTATACACCAAGGAGCCCAAATGTTACACCGCCATCTGGGATTGGGAGAAGATGGCAGAGACACTAAATGGAGTGGGATCGTTTGATGACGTATAACATTAAGATGTGGTTTAGACACATGGTGATTCAGAGAAGGGCCAAGTCAATCTATGGTTTTATTTTTTATGTGTTCTTCTAGGAGTTTTGATTTTATGAATTAGGTAATCTCCAAGAACAATCTGAGCTGTTTTCTTCTGAATTATGGTTGGAAATTTATGTACTCGGAGCAATTCCATATATTTGCAATCCTACTGTGACTTTGTCAAAGATTCAAGGCTTCAAATGTTTTGCAGTTTATGCAGTGTTTGAATTATCCTTCCAGTGAGTCTATAATAAAGTTTCATAGTTTATGGTAAACCTCATTTTGCTGATCAATTTTACTCCACTCTGCTACATTGTTGTTGCTGAAGATTGTGAAGTTGGAATTTTCATATGAGTACTTAGTCAATACAGAGAGCATTGTGATAGAAGCCAAACTTTTCCTTCCTTTTATATTTGTCAAATGACCATAAATCAAACAAGCCCCTGTAAATATTTATCCTAATAATTGTTACTGCATGTACACTTTAAACAAGAGAAGAAACATGATGGTAGGAATTTACACTAGCGGATGAAATTTTTTGTAAATTAAGTTTTAGCTTATGTTTTCTGGTGTTTAGAGACGACAACTTATGTAAATTAAGTTGGAGATGGTGAATCAGACTTGTCTATGTCGCCAAGGGTACTTGAGGATGAGTGTGACTCCAATGACACTTCCCGCATCACTTCCATCTCTTTCTTGTACTGTGTAAGTATCAATAACAAATGTATCAGTTTAATCTTTTCTGCCGGTTCTATTAATTGATCGCTCGGCAGAAAGACATGGACAAACCTCGTCGATAGCTCCTGATTTGATCTTCGATTGCATCAAGCACCATTTCTTGAAATGTACACTATTTTGACATAGCCGAGAGATCATTTCATTTTTTTTTTGAATAAAATGTTAAATTTATATCCAAAAGAAAATAACGTTCTACAAATCGTTTTTTGTCAAAACATAATTTTTCAAAACATTGAAACTAAGAGAACCCATACTCTTCTTATTCCATTGTTATCTTTTTTCAAACCAAGCTTTGAGTCCTTCCTCATGCTTCTTGATATCCTTCTTCCTCATTGTGCTCACCCTATTCCGAGTATTGATATCTATCAATTTGATAAGATATTCAAGCGGTATAGGTTTCTCACCATGCCTTCTCTTGTTCCTTTTACACCATATGGAATGAATTGCCACTTGAAATACATACCGTAGTATGAACGTAGAAGCTGCACCTTTTGCTCGTGTTTGAATCCATTGCACAATGTCCGACCATACAACCGTGTAGTGTGTTCCCATAACTCCTTTAACCAGTGTCTCCCAAACCTTTTTGTGTACGGACAAGCAAAGAAAAGGTGTTCTCGCGTCTCCCTTCTCTCGTCACAAAAGCTACATCCAGTATTAACTTGTGTAGACCACTTCTCCATTCTATCGCCCGTCGATAACCGGTTCCTCATGGCAAGCCAAGTGACAAAAGAGAACTTAGGCGTAGCGTAGGAGAACCATATGCTGCGATGAGACTCCTATAGAGGAAGTGGAGTTCTCATCATCTCCCAAGTCTCTTTTGTGATAAATCTCGCCTTGTATATATCATCCATCCCTCTCCATTGGATGATATCATCCTCCCCTATTACACGTTTGCTTTTCTGCTTTGCAATCTCTTCCTCCACCTTCTTCAAAATATGATTCCTATACCGACCTCGTCTCTCTCCCTCAAACACTGATTGTAAAGAAGCTATGATTGATATACCCATGTCTATAACACCTCTCGGTCCAAACACATCGTATAAACACCCTAGAGAGCTCCAGGAATCATACCAAAAGGAGATCTTTTCCCCTGACCGACTTTCAACCTTGTAGTATTGTTTGGCTAGCTCTCGATATTTCAGAATCTTTCTCCAAATCCAAGAGCCCAACATTGATGTCTCTTTGACCGCCCAAAAGGATCCACTATGGTTTATAATCCTTTGTAACCATTGAGCCCATAAAGAATTTGGATTGGAAAGTAATCTCCATATCAACTTTAAGACGCAAACTTTATTAACCTCTTCTAGAGATTTAATACCTAAACCGCCTTCCTCCTTCGGTGTGCAAACAACTCTCCAAGAGACCTTGGCTTTTTTAGTTTCTAGAGCTGGTCCAGACCATAAAAAAGCAGCGCAAATCTTATCTATCTCCTTAACACAAGATTTCGGCAATCGAAAAGCAACCATCCAAAAATTTGTTAAGCTGAAAATTACTGATCTCAGCAACTGTAATCTTCCACCGAAGGAGAGATATCGATTGGTCCATGAGCTGATTTGGCTTCGTATTTTTTCTATCAAAGGGGAATAGTCTGAAGTTGTCATCTTCCTAGTCAACAAAGGGAGCTCCAAATACCGGACAGGTAGGGTACCTTGTGCAAAAGGAAACTCTCTTAGGATCTCCACTTTCATCTCATCGGAGATCCCAGCCATAAACACCGTCGACTTCTCAATACTTATATGTAATCCCGAGTGTACTGCAAACTCCTGAAATACTGGCAGAGCGCCTTCTATCGATTGTTTTTCGCCTTTGACGAAGACCATGAGACCATCAGCAAAACATAAATGGGTGAGGTTCATGTCTTGGCAGCCCGGATGGAAACCAATTTTCCTCTCTATTGCTGCTCGATTAAGCATCTTTGACAAAACATTCATACATATCACAAATAAGTAAGGCGAGAGAGAACAACCTTGTCTTAGCCCCCTCGAACTACTGAAATATCCGGCTAACTCCCCATTCACTTGTACCGAGAAAGAAGTTGTGGAGATGCAAAGCTTAATCCAATGTATGTATTTATCAGGAAAACTCATCGCTTTCAATGTCGAGAGTAGAAAGTCTCATTGTACTGAGTCGAATGCTTTGGACATATCAATTTTCATGGCACAGCGTGCCGAGATCTTTTCTTTGTGATAGTCTTTGACGAGCTCTGTAGCCAGCAACAAATTCTCCATTAATAACCGATCCTGTACAAAAGCAGATTGGTTTGGAGCAATAAATTTCGGGAGCACAATCTTCAGTCGATTTGCCAGGGTCTTGGAGATAACTTTGTACAGAACATTGCAGCATGATATAGGTTTGTAGTCTTTCATTGATGAAGCCTCTTTCTTTTTGGGAATCAGGGCCAAAATTGTAGAATTCACACCCTTTGGTAAGAAGCCATACCGGAAAAAGATTGGATGGCTACAAGAACATCTTTCCCGACTATTGACCATGTTTCCTTGAAAAACTCAACGGTGTGTCCATCTGGACCAGGTGACTTATCCCTTGGCATAGAAAATAGAACCCTCCTGACCTCTTCCTCTGTGACTTCATGTTCAAGTAACTGTTGGTCCTCCTTAGAACATGTAAACCCCAGGATATCTTGAAGTTCTGCTCCTGTCCATGCTTTATCGTCAGATGGTGAGTGATTGAGAAAATCATGAAAATATCTCACGGCTTCTTCTTTTATTTTCTCTCCATCTGTCACTATGGAACCATCAGGTATAGCTATTTCACTTATCCTGTTTTGTGCTGTTCTTGCCTTAACCGCGTTGAAAAAAGCTCTAGTATTTTGGTCCCCCGATTTCAGCCAAAATAACTTAGATTTTTGCCTTAAATATTTCTCTTCAAGCACTACTAATCTACTCCATTTTTCGTAGGCAATCCTCTCATTCTCCACCGCCATATTAGTAGGGCTGCACATTGTAACCTCCTGCGCTTCACAAAGGTTTCTATAATCGTCCTTTGTCCTCTTTGATAAAGCGCTCAGCAAATCTCTTCCCAGCCTACGCAACTTTGGTTTCAAAACCTTTAACTTCTTTGTTAGACGAAACAAGGCTGATGTGGAATGGAATAACTCCTCGGAATCCTCCCAAACCTCTTTCACTTGTCCAACAAAATCAGAATGAGAAGCAATCACATTTGTAAACTTGAAAGCTCTTTTTTTCCTTTTTACTTCTTCCTTTAGGTGAACGCGGCATCTGGAATGATCCGAACAGCCGCCGGATTCAAAGACACAGTAAGCTTGTTCATACTGAGAGATCCACTCTTTGTTAACTAGGGTTCGATCTAGCTTTTTACTTATCACTCCTTCTGATCTCTTATTGCACCATGTGAATTTCGTACCCTGAAAACTTAAATCTGAGAGCTCACAGTATCGTACTACTTCTTGGAAATCTCTCATACCAACTGGAAAGGTCGGTGAGTCCTCGTATAAAGAGTGCTCCTCCCCATCTAATATCTCATTGAAATCTCCACAATCATCCAAGCCTTACCTGTGAAAAGACCCGAATCATGGTGGTTCCTTAGATCTTCCCATAGTATTTTCCTTTCATCTACTGAATTGGACGCATAAACGAATGAGACCAACATCTCCTTCTTCCTCCCTTCAATTAAAACAGAACATGTAATGACTTGGTCTGTCTTGAAAATTGGTGTAATCCTCACATTTTCCTTCCATACTACCCATATTCTTCCTAACCGATGGTGTTCATAATTCGTCAGACTAGACCAGCCATGAAACACCTTTTGAATCAATTTTTCTGCTTTCCTCTCTTTCACTTTTGTTTCAATCAAACATCCAAAATCAAACCCACCGCTATGGACCCATTCTTTAACTACATCATGCTTACAACGTTTGTTAAGTCCTCGAATGTTCCAAAAAAACCCGACATATTAATTGGCTTTTTGAGAAGTACCCCTACTTTGAACACCATGGGAGATAGCCTTGGCATTCTTATCTTGTCCAGTCATCACACTTTTGTGTGCATCCTTTGCAGCGAGTCTAGAGGATTAACGCTTACTAGTATCGGCAGAGACAATATTAGCTTGGGTTTGTGGAACCACCGGAGGTTTCCCGCCCTCTAGATTCCTCCCATTTGTTCCTTGCTCATCCTTTGTTTGTGCATTGACACCCTCACTTGGTGTTGGCTCATTCACTTCTCCCTCCTCCAGCTCCTCCTCTCTCTTAGAGTCACTTAATGCCTCAAATCTTGAGTGAATACTCACTTCTCCAAAATTTGAACTTTTTGTTACCCTTGAAGGTGATTTGACTGTATTGCGTGGCGTGATCCAACCTTCCGCCTCGTCTGTGTCATCAACTATGGTGGTTCTTACCGCCTCTACTACCACCTCCTTCTCCTTGTTTTTTGTACCTGGAGGACCATTATGCATTATCGATTCATGTGGAGTACTTGCAGCCACTTCCTCTCGCAATATCTTGTCCATGGCGATACTCTCTAAGCCTTGGTTAGGGACTTTTTTGGGAGACTGCACCAAAGGCTTCTTCCCCGCTTCCTTTGCCATCACACATTCTTGCAATTTATGACCCCATTTTTTATAATGATCACACCGTTCTGGCAGCCATGGATACTCATACTGCACTTTCACCGATTCTCCATCTCCAATATCAAAATTATGAGATTTAGGCAAAGGTTTTGTTAGATCTGCCTCCACAAAAACCAGGGCCACTTCAAAGCTTTTACATAACTTCGTCTCTATGTGAAGATGCTTTGGTTCCCCTATAGGACTTGTCAAGAATGATAACCCTTTCTAAGCAAACATGGTCCTCGGAACGTTCCTGACCACTACCCACAAAGGGATGGTTCTCATCTCCGGTTGTGCTTCCTCCGCAATGGGACTCCATTTCGATATTATGACTGGAACATCACAAAGATTCCACATTCGTCTTCTTAGGACTCTGTTTCTCACTCCTTCATTTTTGATTCTGAACTTCACAGTAGTTTTGTCCACCACAAACACATCAATTCTCACTGATTTATCTGTAAGAGGCCATATCTTATTCACCAATACATGAATTTTCCCCACAAAGGGAGCAGTGTCAAGAAATTTACCAACCAATAAGTCTTCCCAAAGAGGTGGGGAGTCTTGCAATATCTCTTAAGGCACCTTAATAGTTTCGACCCCATTAACCTCACACACCGAGTAACCATATCTCTTCATCGTAGGTTTTTTTTTAACAACCTCCGACCACGTACCCCCCTGTTTCACCACCTTGCCCGTATCCCCAACCCCTTGTTGTATCTTTCCCGAACCAGAAATCACAGTAGTTTTCTCTGGCTCATGACTTACCGATCCGGAAACAAAGCCTGAATCTCCCTCATCTCCCCTCGCCTTCTCATTCCCATCAACAACAACCACATCCTCCTGAGTCTCTATCATTGTCTTCTCCGGTAGACCAACCCCCTGTCGCGGTGGAGATTCCGCCGGAAGCATGGTAACGTGAGGCGGACCGAGAGATCATTTCATACAATGTGCACTGCATATTTACTCAACTACAAACACTTCCCGATAAGTATAATTATATTAATAGTTTTAGGATACTCGATTTTACTTACCGACTCTTATATCTATAACAGATGACGTCTCATCTTTAGCTTCTAAGCGCCATCGACAGTGGACCTGATATACAAGCAGAATTTATAAAGCATGCCAAGGTGATGCTTTGTATGATGGGTTGCAAACAGAACCAGATTTAACTCATAGTTAACATACCTCAAAGTAAGAACCAAAAGGAATATCATATGGCTGTTGCACAGTTTCAAAAACCTAGAAGAAGGGAAGATAAGTATCATCAGAACAGAAGTTTTTTCATTTTGCTTATAGAGCCTGAAACGTTATCAACTACAATTTTCCATGTGAAAAGATTTTGAGTGAATCATTGGTACCAGCGTTTTCTTATCTGGTGATAGAACAACGTGCTGCCATTCCGTCACAGCAGTGTCTGGTGTACACATTGGACTATTACAAATGGATCTGAACTTAATTTCTCTAAGTTGACCATCATATTCTTCAGCGGCTCAATCTGAAAGATCATGTTGAATTTATCAATGCATGTATAGGGAACAAAAAAAAAAAAAAATGTATGATTAGTCAGCTTATTCGTATAAATCAACATAAATTCGGTTGGTCAAGAAAAGAGTACTACCTCATCTATATCTCCCAGAGGTTCAACAATCTGCAAAATTCCTTCCAGAAATTTTATAGCCTTGGTTCAAACCTCAAGAAATTCAAAATGTAGTTAGTTATAGAAGCACTAACCTTCATTTGCTTAGAGAAAACATTGGAGTGAAAACATATGTACCACGCTGAGACATACATTCGTCCATGATACAGGAACGACCTCTCCAAGGCACATGAATAATTGTGCTCAACAACCTAAGGAAAAATTGCACATGCCTAGTCAGCGTACTGAACATGTAAAAGGAAATCTCATTAGAGGCATACAATGTTTAAACTCTCATATGATACATCAAGTACTATTTAAGTTACATCATCGGGAAGGAGATCAAATATAGTCTGCACTCTGCAGTGGTCCTGGCTTTAGATGTACAATTGTAGGGCCTTGCTGATCCAACGTAACTTTTCTTCTACAGGCTCCAGCATATCAGTTACAGCCCAACCAATCAAATCCATTTAGTAGGAAGTCTTAAACCACTGGGGCTACTTGTTATATAGTGATATCATCGGAGGTGCGGTTCAGTTGAAATTGATAAACTAGCATGGTTATTTAGAACAAAGAATATCTCATTTTTGCTTTCATCTGTGTAGAAACAGTTATATATTTATATTTTAAAAGTTAACACATCTATGCAAAGAGATCAAACTAAAATCTAGCAATTCTTATGGACCAAAACAATTGCCGGAGGACGCATCAGAACGTGCCCGAGATCTCCGGCGACGAGGAAGGATTCGCGGAGCTAAACCGTTCAGCTCAGAGGAGTATAAATAACTAGCTTTAGAGTCGAAATGGCTAACTTTTTCCTACGTTTTCACGCAATCACACTTTAGCTCATCACACACTTGTTCAATCTAAAATTCTTTGTATACTTGATTGAATATCAATATAAATCTTTTTCCGTTATTTTGGTCTCGATCTTAGTTATATCTATAGACATTTCTCAGGACTAAAGTTTTTTTCCGAATTCACATATAAATTTTTAGTGAGGAATCTAGCTTCCACAGTATATATATACACGTTTTTTTTGTTTTTGCATCTTTAATTTCTCAATAATATCTTCTTCAAATATTTAAAATTCTGAAAACATAAAAATCACACACTTTTATAGCATAAAACTCACAAAATATGAACTAACCACACATTTTCACTTGGCTATCTTAAATTGAAGGAGCAATAAATGCAGAGGTAGATATAGTAGGGGAGATGGCAAAGTAATTATTAGTTAGGTTTGCTATTAAGATAACATGCCATACATTGTTGATTAGATGTGTGAGTCTTTTTCACATTTTCTATTGTTTACAGTTTCTGAAATTTTGGTACCCTAATCTTTTTAATGAACATCTCCAAATTTACTGAGTTTTAAAAGTCTTTTTAAGTTTCAAACATCACTGCAAATTGCTACTACTGTATTACATAAAAAGAGGCCAAACACATAATTACTTTACAAGTTTACAGAATCAAGGGGCAGAATTGCAATATATCATCCTCCCCAAAAACAAGTAGTACTAATTTTTTTTTTCCTTAGACAAGGGTCCCACCCTTCACGAACTCAGTGAACGCTAACGCGACCAAACCGAGCATCGCGAAACGCCCGTTCCAAAGCTCAGCGTTTGACGTCATGATACCATCGGACTTGGACTCAACGGTTATGCCCTTGGAAAGCGGTACAAGAGACGCAAGAGTCAAGATCGCCGTCGTGGCGAGGAACCACGAAACACCACCGTCAGAGATCTGAGCGAAAATGTTTTCTCCCTTGGAAAGTTCAACCGCCAAAGCCGCAACGAATCCGACCATAGCTAAACGTCCATTTATCCTCTCTGGTGCTGGACCGCTAAACGCTAACGACCATACATTTCACCAACTCAAAATTATGAGATATCAGTACAAGTAAATTTGTTTACCATGTCTAACAAAAAAAAACAACAATCAAGTTTAATGAAAACATATGTTTGCTTGACGTCATGAATATCTCTTCCGATTTGTTGATATTATGTATTTTACGAAAACTATTATCTCATAGATGTTTCATTTTTCGTATGGAAAAGTAGACCACATGTAACCAAAAAAAAAAATTAATACATGCGTGTAAAGTGTTAAGCATCTAATTTAATGATTAAATCTGAAATAGTATTGAAATCTTGTGGTACATATATAAGAAAAAACTAATATAGGAGGAGATAACTATAAATTAAAAACAATTAAAAATCAATGATAGTTCATATACAAAATATATAACAAATTTTTTTTTTTTTTTTTTGAAACTTTATATATAACAAATTGATACCTTAGGTTTAGTAGAATCCTCCTTAATGGGCTCATTCTGCAAAAGTCAAACAATCGGACGGTCAGGATTTCATAATCGCTTGATGAATAACCGTTGGATTAGGACAGTAGACATACCTCAGCCATGCATCTCACTCCTACCGGATAATTCCTCTTGAGGTTAGGGATGTTTCTGGCCAAGAAAAGCTTGTTTGTGTTGATCTTGCGAGTGGTTAATCCACCGGTGAAGACTGATTGCATGCTAAATGTTGCCGTTGCCATTTCTAAAGCTTTTTGTTGTAAGAAGCTTTTAGATGGAATCTTGTGTTGTGTAGGAGGTTGATATGAGTATTGAAGATTCAATGTAATGTATTTATAGGACAAGGGTGATGGGAAATGATAGGTCAAGTTGTTTCCTGAACTTTCTTTCAGTTTTTTACTTCTTTAGCCCTTCAACAGTTCTGTGTTCAAATTAATTAACACACGTCAAAACACATAAAGAAAATATCTCAACCGTTGTTTCGTTAATTAATTGAACTTTTTGACTTAACTTTAGTGGAGTGTTTAAGAGAAGGTTTTTGAATTGTCGTACGTTCCATATATATAAAACAATTTTTTTAGTTGTTTTACTAATGGCTTAATAGTTTCGAATATTATTGTTGTTAAGTCATAACCGAGTCTAAACATGTATATATATGCACCTTATTCATAAAATTTATGAATTACTAGGTGAAAGGATCCGCATATATGCGGGTCTATGAAAAAAAATTATATACAGAGTATTTTATAACCCGTAAAAATTATATACAGAGTATTTTATATATATATTGTAAAAAATAGAACAAAATATTGATCGTCCTAATGTATCTCACCTATAAAAAAAAGAGTAATCGATGTAATCTTTCTAATAAAAAAACTAAAATAAAGTTTGTAGAAGAGATTATCAAAATTTAAAATTGTTTGGTGAGAAAATTGAGAGAGCAAAAAAAATATTATAATCCATAAAGATTTGGGTATGTAAACCTAACTCTATTTGAATAATAAAAAAAAGTGTATTAATTGATATTATTAAGAGAAAATCTTAAAACCTATTTTATCAAAAACCTATTTTATCAAAAATACGTAAAGAAAAAAGGAAAAAAATTGTTTGAAGAAAAAAGAAAAACAAAACCAATATGTATAAAAAATAAAAATTAAAAGATAAAACAAAGTTTATCAACTCATTATTTAAATGAATTTTTCATTAGAGCTTATTTTATCTTTTTTTTATATATATTGATTTTTATAATCTACTTGATAATTATAGATATATAACTTTTAAAAAGAGAATAAGATTTTTATGATATATATATAGCAAAATCTTGTTGGAAACAAATTTAACACGTATCAAAATCTCGGATCGATCAATTTGATACGTGTCACAAGGGGTGGGCCGGATCCGGATATCCGGCCTATTTGAGGATATCCAGATCCGGATCCGCCGGATCTGTGGCTTTACTATCCGGATCCGGATCCGTGCCACCCGGATATCCGGCTTTCGAATATCCTTCCAAATATTAACATACCCGCAGATATCCGGATCCGGATCCGTAGAAACATTAAAAAAAATTTAAAAAGTATTAAAATAATTTAAAAATAGATTTTTTGTAAAATTATTATAATTTAAATAAAAATTAAATAAAATATTACGAAAATTATTTTAAATTTAATTTATTATATATAATTTTTAGAAAAATTAAAAAAAAATTAAAATAAATAAATATTTTTAATATATTTAAAAAGTCCGGATCCGGATCCGTTTTTGACGGATCCGTAATTTTACTATCCGGATCCGGATCCGGCCCTCCGGATATCCGGATTTTCGTAGCGGATCCGGAGCGGATCCCAAATCGGATCTCGGATCCCGGATAATAATTTCACCCCTACGTGTCACGATAGTGTTATTTATTATGTTTGACGTATAAAACTTTATATAATAAGATAATTAAACTTCATGTAAAAGTACTTAGGTGTTGTTCGTTTGGGTGTCTGGATACAATATCTAGATGCAGCAGTTGGACGCAGTATCTAGACGCAGCATCTCGCTGTTGTTCGTTTGTGTTTTTGGTTCATGCGTCCAGAAATCGTATCTGGATGCACCTATGTTCGTTTGGTATTTTGGTATCTGCGTCTGAACGCGTTTAATGTAAAATGACCAAAATGCCCTATGTTTGTGATTATGCAATTATTTATGATTTAAATTTACTTCTATAGCTATATAACGACCAAATAATTTTTTTAAAATACTTCTAGTAAAAAATATATGATTTTACGGTTTTGGCGGGAAAATAATTTACGATTTTGTCTTTTAAATACTTCTAGTAAAAAATATATGATTTTACGATTTTGGCAGGAAAAACACAATTTTGCGGGTTGGACGAAAATATATGATTTTACGGTTTTGGCGGGAAAATAATTTATGCGGTTTTTGCGGGAAAATACTTTTTGTGGTTTTGGAGAGAAAACGTGATTTTGCGGTTTGGGCGGGAAAACGTGATTTTGCGGGTTTGGCGGGAAAACTCGATTTTGTAGTTTTGGCGGGAAAATGTGATTTTGCAGTTTTGACGGAAAAACGTGATTTTGCGGGTTTGACGGGAAAATGTGATTTTGCGGTATTGATGGGAAAACGTGATTTTGCGGTTTTGGCAGGAAAACGTGATTTTTGCGGTTTTGGCGAGAAAACGTGATTTTGCGGTTTTGTCATAAAGTGTGATTTTGCGATTTTGGCGAAAATATAATTGATTTAATATTATTTTTGTAAATAAGGGTATTTTTGACTTTTGTAATTTGAGACGTACTTAAGTGCATCCAAACTCTACTTTCAAATTCATCCAAAATTTCTGAATATTTTTGATGAGTTTCATTTTGCATCCAGTTTCCGCATCTAGATGCACTTCATAATTTGACAAAAACGAACAGCGTCTGATATCAGCGTCTGGATGACCAAACGAACGGCCTCTTATAAAGTTGTTTCTATACAAAATTAGTGTGTACGTACATATCATCTAAGTTTCGTTTCAAAGTAAGTAGTGCTAATTATTTTTTCGGAACATTTTCGGACACCCAAATTATTTATTTATTCAAAAACAAAACTGAGTCCTATTTGTCCGCTCCAAAAACGAAACACGTAGGCTAAAAAGTGGAAAAGAAGAAGCTGCGATATTTAAAGAACAACGATGCTATAGCTTGTCCCACGCATAAAATCAAATTTGCTTTTCACACTTTTGATGTAAAAAGAGCAATTAGTCGACGACGTGGAGTCCTTCTTCGTCACAACTTCTTGTACTTTCTTTTGCCAGGTGGGTTTGGTAACAAACGTAAAGATTCTCTTAATCTCCCAAAAATTATGTGACTTACGTTCGTTTCTAGAAAGAGGTTTCAAAATTCATTACACATCTCTTTATAGTTTTGGAAGTTAGTTAAGTTAGGATCCAAATAGGCTCATACTGGTAACGTTTGAGTCTGTGACTCGTCTTTTTGTCTCTTACTACGTGGCCAGTTTCAGCTCCGTAAGTTTTTTTAACGGTGGTTTCAACGTTTTGATAACTTTACAATTCAACGTTTTAATTATATTAAAATGAAGATACTAAGTCTAAAAGTAATCCAGGTTTTTTTTTTTTACCGACAAAAAGATTTCATTCAAAGATAACAGCCCATTGGGCTTACATTTTGTTAATGGAAATTACAACAACACATGAAAATGAAGCACATGCAAGGATCAGACGCAAGATTTATATCAAACCAGCACGTGTACCACAACGTGTCAGATTGAAACAGAGAAGAAGACCTCCGTCGGAGCCGGAAATTATGGCTTCCGATATGCATATCTTGAGATTCCGAGTTTTTCTCCAATTAAAACCTGCAAATCCGATCTACCTTTCCATTAACTTTTCTTCATGTCCATTTACCTTCCGATGACAACCCAAGGCTCCACAAAATCAATTTTCTTAACCGAAAATTTGAAAATTAGGGAAATCTCGAAATCAAAAGAAACGGCACTTCGACACAGTCGATTCCGATCTTGAAACGAGACACTTTACTCATAATTAGCCATTTATGGCGAGTAAAGATTTACGCCCTATAAGATTTTGCCCATAACGGAAAGAAAATGAAATTAGGGCCAAAGGGGATTTATGTTCTAAGATATACCTCTCTTTCAATATTAGCACATTTTTAAAATTTGAACAAATCATAATTTGCCAACTGACCAAATAAAAATCAATAATTAGTAAACTAACTAAAATAACATTTGTGGCATAATCTAATCCATTAAAATTAGGGCACATGGACACTCTCCATGAGTGTGACACGTGACAGACTATATGCTCGAAACCTGTCCCAATTAAAAAAAAATCTACCGTTTGAGTTACCCAGAGTTATGCCTCGACACGGATCCAATTCGGATATTTTTGCTTCTTCTTGATGTCAGTCACTATGGTATCAATCCTCAGAAGCATACACATCGCTTCCATAGTTGTCTTCACGTTTGATAATTCACATCGTAAGTATCCTACATCTAATCAAAACGTTGAAACGTTACGTCTCATAGATAGATTCACCAAAGAGATATGATTTTTGTTCTTACTTTATTTCATGTCAGTTTTTGCACCATTGTTCCCATCGGCGTTGGTCCATACATTAAAATAGTAGAGAACAGAAACAGAGTAAAACTTGGAAAGAGAACTATATTATATTCCTTTTGGCCTATCGTGATAAAAACCTCCAAATTTCTCAATTGCTTAGTGAACCTGAGAACCTTACATCACATACTTCATCTCTATATTATATAATAAAACGTAAAAGCAGACATTCTAATGCAACATAGAGAAATAAAAATAGTAATGAGGTTCTTATCAATGGAAATCCAAATTAAAAAGGAAATCCTACTAACTAAAAGGACTATTTGGAGCACTAAAGACTGTCCACGTCAGCAAAAAATGTACTCCTCTCACGCTGCCATGTCAGCACGCCGAAGAGGCTTTTTTTTAGCACCAAAACGAGGCTCATTTAGTTGTTTCTTTGAATAAAAAATTTCATTACATCCTAGCATAAAGTCCAAACCTTACAAGGCCATTTAGTATCTTAGGCCCAATCCATCAACCACAAAACAACCCTACGTCTTCCTCGCCTCTATCTCCCTTCTCGGTTAAAAAAGATTGCCATCCATCTCTACACAGTTACAGAAAATCGTTACCCCTTTCCAGCTTCGTCATCTTCAATCACCCATTGATTGCCATTCCATGTCTTCAATGGACCACTCCTCAATCACCTTTTACTCCCTTTCTTATATAAACAAAGATTTCTCACATGCCTCTTCCACACTCCACATAAAGCAAACAAGATCTGAATATGGCATCCGTCGAGGCAAAAACCCTTCCGCATCCTTGCAACAATCAAAGGAGAATTCTATAACCAAGAATCCTCCCACGTGAAGCTAAAATCCACTCATTTGTCTTCTTCACATCACTCACCACGATCAAGCTTCCCAACCCTAGCCAAAACTCCGCTATGAATCTGTTACGATTCCTCTTCTCACACTTGATAAACTCAACCGTCGTTACCCCTTCACCACTTCATCCTCTTTAATTCCCATATAATCATTGCAATTCAATGGCCTTTATACCCACTCCTACATGACCTTCTACTCCATATCCTATATATTTGCTGCAAGCTTCCTTTTCGTGTACATGTAAATAAACATTGTCTGACTTCCTCTAGAGAAATTTGTGTGCTGCCAATTTTGATTACAACGGTTTGATTAATCTGTTTCTCGATTCATATTTAAAATTCATGATTTTAGGAAGTTTGCATATGTGATTATGTTTCGTAATTTTTGGTAAGTGCTTTTCTAGCGCATGTATGTCTCTTTTCATTTGGATAGAAATTTGGTTCGTAATGATCTCCAAAAACACAAACTTTTTTGGGTTAAATTGTCCTCTATAATTGTGCTGTGAACAGATTCAGGGATTTCGTACATAGCTTTGCATGTTATACTTATGTATTGACACTATCTAACTAATTGTATTCTTTCCCTCTTCTTGAAGGAACATATGAAATCAGAGAAAGCTTAAGTTTCTGAAGCTAATTGATGAGACATAACAACAAGAACTTGTGCAAGAGTTTGGGGAGAGTGTTCCTTCACATGAAAAGAATTAAAAAGCTTTAGCGAATAGAGGAGAGGAAGCTCTAACTTCCTAAAACAGTAAAGGGTCTGATACCAAAATTAAAAAGCCAACTCTTTTTTTTAATTAATTAGTCCGAATTAATTGTTGGGGAAAATAAATTCATTATATATGTACGTCTACTTGGCTTTAAAAACACTTGACGATACGTCATCTACGTCTACTTATGAAGAGGTCTAAAGAAGTACAAAGCTCTCACCACTTGGCCACATCTACATATGAGGAGGTCTAAAGAAGTACAAAGCTCTCACCACATGGCCACGTCTACGTATGAGGAGGTCTAAAGAAGTACAACCCTCTCACCACTTGGCCACGTCTACGTATGAAGAGGTCTAAAGAAGTATAAACCTCTCACCACTTGGCCACGTCAGGTATGAGGAGGTCTAAAGAAGTACAAACCTCTCACCACTTGGCCACGTCAGGTATGAAGAGGTCTAAAGAAGTACAAAGCTCTCATCACTTGGCCATGCCAGGTAGAACGAGGTCTAATAAGATGACGACATGACTATAACTGACGATACGTCGTCTATGACATGTAGAACGAGGTAATAACCTCTCAAAACCTGGAAATACATCATTCAGGCCAGGTCTAAGAAGATGATGACCTGGCTATATTTGATGATACGTCGTCTATGACATATAGAGCGAGAACGAGGTAATAACCTCTCAATACCTGGAAATACATCGTCCAGTCCAGGTCTAATAAGATGACAACATGGCTATACTTGACGATATATCATCTATGACATGTAGAACGAGGTAATAACCTCTCAATACCTGGAAATACATCGTCCAGGCCAGGTCAAATAAGATGACGACCTGGCTATTCTTGACGATACGTCGTCTTGGACAAGTAGAACGAGGTAATAACCTCTCAATACCTGGAAATACATCGTCCAGGTCAGATCTAAGAAGATGACCTGCCTATACTTGACGATACGTCGTCTATGACATGTAGAGCGAGACAATAACCTCTCGATACCTAGAAATACGTCGTTCAAGCCAGGTCTAATAAGATGGTGACGTGCCAGTTACTTGACGATACATCGTCTACGTCAGGTTTGAAAAGGTCTAAAGAAGTAGATACCTCTTACCACTTGGCCATATATTATCTATGTTATATAAAACATAGGAATGGCTTGTCGCTTTTAAGTAAGACATGGCCTACTATGTTGTTATCAGGTTGTAAGCACCGTTACAACGCCGTTATAAGGAATATCAACATACACGCACAAACCTATAAATAATATGGCCCCACGTCGTCGTATGTCTCCACTACGTCTCTACTAGTGTGTAGGGTCTCCACCACGCTTTTACTAGTGCGTAGGGTCTCTGTTCCACCACGCCTCTACTAGTGCATAGGGTCACTCTTCCAATACGCCTCCACTTGTCTCTGCTCCACCATGCCTCTACTAGTGCGTAGGGTCACTTTTCCAATACGCCTCCACTATACTCTGCACCACCACGCCTCTACTAGTGCGTAGGTCTATTTAAGAGGTCTGTAACTCAACGCTAAAGGGGGAAGGAGAAGAAATAACTCTTTTACCTTCTGACAACAGCACCGTTTGTGCCTAAGGAGACGGAGGCAAAATGATAAGTCTTTGACCTTCAAAACCTTACACAGAAAAACTCTTGCTACTTCCCTACGAGGATAGGCTAGCTCCCATCTGTCCTTCCCTACGACGAGAGATAAGTTATGTCTGTACATACGACGATCAACAAGATCATCTCCTTCCAATCTCTTAATTGATCACCGTTTGTGCCTAAGACGAGCAACAAGCTCTGCAACAACGAGCGACAAGCTCTATCCCTGTAACAACGAGCAACAAGCTATGTCTTTGCAACTAAGAGCGACAAGCTCAGTCTCTGCAACGACAAGCGACAAGCTCAGTCTCAGCAATAACGAGCGACAAGCTCTATCTCCGCAACAACGAGCGACAAGCTCTGTCTCTACAATAACGACAAGCAACAAGCTCTGTCTCTACAACAACGAGCGACAAGCTCTATCTCTGCAACGATAAGCGACAAGCTCTGTCTCTACAATAACGAGCGACAAGCTCTGTCTCTACAACAAAGAGCGACAAGCTCTATCCCTTCAACAAACACCTACGAAGTTTCTGATTCATGTTAATCAGACCTTCGAAAACACCTACGAAACTACGAGCGATTTGATCCATCCTTGGGTACGTAGGCAGCCTTATAAAGGCGCAATTGCAAACACATAAAAGAGACAAGTACCATCTCTGCCTACAACAATGGACGAACGATCGACATAATCTTCCCTTTACAATTTCCATAATGATTCTTTGTAATTCTATGGAAACTCATTAATCAATAAAGATAATTTCTTCTCGTCATTCCGTAGTACTGTTTACTTCCAATCAGGTTAAATTTTGCACAAACATTAATATTCTCATAAATATTAATTCTCGATGACTAATTCTACAATTCACAAAACAACAATGACCAGCGGAAACTACTGGACAATTAAACCGGAACTAACCAAATAAACCATCAATCACATTAATAAATAAACAAGATAATTCAACAATAATCCGAATTCCATAATCAACTCAAGCTAGCAACCTAAACACCAGGTTCTAACTCAATAAACAAAACGTAAATAGAAATCTTAATCGCCCTCTCTCATTGCCTTGATTCCACGGTCATACTTTATCTTGAGCTGCAACACCAAGGATTCCCTCAATTCTCTCTCAAGTCTCTAAATTCTGATTTTTCCTCTGCCAAACACGGCTGCTCGACGCAAAAAAAAATCATATACCCGAGCCCTAGGGTTTTCCTTAAACCAAACCGCGATAAAATCAGCAGTTAAAATTGAACCGACCCGCATCAGAAACATTAGTGTCGATCGACACTAGAAATTCACAATTCTGGGTTGCGGTCGTTACAATGACCGACTTATTGTGGTATGATACATAATTAGAGACTTCAATATCAGCTCCTTGAGATCTTCTCAACTTATATAAATAAGAACCAACATATAGCAACCTCATTATCAAAATGTGCTTCTCTCTGTTTCGATCTACAAACATAGTTCATATCCACTTATTGCATATCCCAAAGAATCATTAACCAGTACTTCTCAAAAAGAAGGGATTTTTTGTTTTTACACACCAATCCAATCTGAAAAATACAAAAAATGGGACAAGTCATTAATAATCGAAAATGAGATTTTATAAAGAATCAGAGAAAGACAAATCCAAATCTAAACCCAAACCACAAAACTCCATAGATCTATTGGAGAAGAATAAAAGGTCTTAAACCAAAATCCAGAAGCAACAAGGAAACAGCGAGAGCTCGATCAACAGCTTTTTAGACAGTTTTTTTAATGTGTTTGAGCCGTTGCAGCACTTGCATAAGCTTAGCAGAGTAAATCCGTTGCAGCGCTTGCTTCTCCGATTCGCATCGCGTATTGCTCTCACCGTCTCCGGCAAAGGCGAAAGATGTGCATTTCGAGACAATGCGGCGGAGTAAGCAAAGAATTTCTTTTGCTTTAGATCGAGATACTTGGGTTCAAATTCCTCGACGGTGTAATATTTGAGATCATAAATGTCAAAATATATATATATATTTCTTCACTAAAATCTCTTATTCTAAAACCACATAATTGTTATAAATCATAGTGGATTGTCATAACTAGTTCTGGTCCGTTTACGGCCCATTAACACTTAGTCTTTAGGCCGGTTTAATGAATCCTAGTTGAATTAGGATTTTCCTTTTATGTACTTTCCTTTTCCCATTAGGAAAAGGAATTTTCCTTTTCTCTCTTGTAATAATCCTATATAAAGGATCTTATGATTAATGAATAAACACAATCTTCCCCATTCGTTCTCTTGATTTACAACACGTTATCAGCACGAGTTGCTCCCTAAACCCTAAAAACACAAAAAACGCGATTACTGTTCATCGTTACTATTCATCGTACTGTTCATCGCGTACTGTTCATCGCGCACTGTTCATCGACGATTACTGTTCATCGACGATTACTGTTCATCCGGCGTTACTGTTCAAATCATAGTTCATACAGCCTTTAAGGTTACGGCGAACTAGAAGAAAGTTCATACAGCCTATCAACGGTTACGGCGAACTAGAAGACTCACGGAGGTTAAGATAAACAATAAGAAACCCTAATCTAAAGAACCTAGATTCATGATAATCTTAGAAACCCTAATCTAAATCATGCTTGTTATTGTTATTGCTTGCTTGATTGTGTTTATTGATTCATGATTCGTAATCACTTGAAACCCTAACTTGAAACCCTAACCTAATTCAATTAAAATCCAAACCGATTGCATGATCTGTACCCGTGTCGATCGACACTAGTTTTATGTCGATCGACACGTAACCTTCTGCCTGAATTTGTTGTTTGAATTAAACTGTGTCGATCGACACAAATCACCCGTCGATCGACAGTAAACACTCTGTCCAAATTTGGTTGCATATTTATTTGAACTCGTTTGTTTGTTTGCTTGTTTGGATTGATTCGTTGATTGATAAACATGAAACTGAAACTGATTGCATCATATAGACATAACATGCTTGATTAAAATCCGGTCATATCATCATACGGTTTAGAATTTGAATACTAGGCTTGCATCATGAGCATATAAAAACATTATGTTAGGTTGTTAAACATAAAAATCTGGTTTCATAAGCATCATGCATCCGTACCCGTTTATATAAGCACCCATGACCTATTTTGCATCATATGCATAAACTTTAAAATCTTATAGTTCTTAGAGAATAGGATGAATGTTTTCAGATGTCGAAAATCAACAATTTGGATTATGCTGCCCTCAATCTCTCTGGAGACAATTACTTACAGTGGGCGTTGGATACTAAGATAAATCTAAAGTCTAAAGGACTTGGCGAATGTATCATTGAGGATAATAATGAGAATGAAAGGAATCGATACAGAACGATATCGATTATTCGTCATCATCTTGTTGAGGGTCTCAAGGATCAATACCTAACCATTGAGAACCCTTTGGACCTTTGGAAAGAATTAAAGATAAGATATGACCACCATAGAACGGTGTTGTTACCAAAGGCCAATTATGATTGGAGGAATCTCAGGTTCCAGGACTTCAAGTCCGTGGAAGAATATAACTCGGCTATGTTCAGAATAGTTTCTCAATTGAGACTATGTGGTGAGAAGGTAACTGAGAAAGACATGTTGGAAAAGACCTTCTCCACCTTTCACACTAATAACGTGTTGCTTCAACAGCAATACCGTGAAAGAGGTTTTGAGACATACTCAAAGCTTATAGCATGTCTATTACTAGCCGAGGAGAATAATACACTGCTAATGAGAAACAGTGAGATGAGACCTCCTGGATCAGCCCCACTTCCTGAAGCGAATGTGGCCACAGATGAAAAGAAAGAAATTAACCACGTCCAAAGTGATTATAGACATCGTGGTCGTGGACGTGGGGGTAGATGGCAAGGACGTGGCCGTGGCCATTTTAATCCATACGGCCGAGGTCAGGGCCGAGGCCACGGATTCCATAACGATCATTCTAACCGCGGGCGAGGACGAGGACGCGGATACCGAACTGACTATGATCGTAATAACCGTGGTATTACTTCTCAACCACGAGAATCAAACCCAAAATCAGTTTGCCATCGATGTGGAATGAGTAATCATTGGGCTAAGACATGTAGGACTCCCAAGCATCTGGTTGAACTCTATCAAGAGAGCCTTAAAGGGAAGAATCCAGAAACTCATATGATCCAGCATGATAATGAAGGAGATTTCGATCATGAGCAAGATGACTTGATGAATTTTGAAACCTCAGATATACTTAAGTGATTGATTTTGATTTTCTGTTTTGGTGTTTTGTGTTTTGCTTGTTTTACGTTTTACACTTTATACTTTGGTTTTGTGTTATTGCTTTCTATTAAACTTTATGGAATGAAAGAGTGTTATTTAAAAGTATCTATTGTTATCTCTTTTGAAGTATGAACGATATGGATGTGTTCATTGTGGATAGTGGATCAAGCCACTCGATATTAAGAGATAAGAGATACTTCATTGATCTTACACTTAAAAAGGCAAATGTAACCACAATTGCGGGTATAGCAAATTTAATTGAAGGCCACGGTCAAGCCCATATTTTATTACCTAAGGGCACGCATCTAGAAATTTCTAATGCGTTATATTCACCTAGTTCAAAGAGAAGTCTATTGAGCTTTAAAGACATTCGAATGAATGGTCTTCATGTTGAAACTAAGGACGAGAATAACAAAGAATTCCTTCAAATCTTTGAAACCGTCCATGGCTATAAGAAAGTCCTAGAGACTATACCTGCCATTTCTGTGGGCCTTTATTGTGCTAAGATCGGAATGATAGAAGTAAATGCTATGGTAAACAAAGAGTTTACTGAGAATTTCACTTTTTGGCATAACCGGCTTGGCCATCCCGGTGCTAACATGATGCGAAAGATATTAGCAAGTACTAATGGGCACACCTTGAAAGAAAGGAGAGTTATCCCAAAGAATCTCACGTATGAAGCATGTTCACTAGGGAAACTCATTACTAGGCCATCACCAATCAAAGTAACTAAGGAAACGATAAATTTTCTGGAAAGAATTCAAGGAGACATATGCGGACCAATACACCCACCTTGTGGGACGTTTAGATATTTTATGGTCCTTATTGATGCATCCACGAGATGGTCACATGTCTGCCTATTATCAACTAGAAATGTGGCATTTGCAAGATTGCTTGCCCAGCTCATACGTTTAAGCGCACACTTTCCAGATTTTCCTTTAAAGACTATACGTCTTGACAATGCTGGTGAATTTACGTCCCAAGCGTTTAACGATTATTGTATGTCCATGGGAGTAAGTGTTGAATATTCTGTGGCACATGTACATACACAAAACGGTTTGGCTGAATCGTTTATTAAACGCATACAGTTGATTGCTAGACCGTTGCTAATGAGATCAAAACTCCCGGTCTCAGCTTGGGGACATGCAGTTTTACATGCAGCAGAGCTAATTCGTATCAGGCCATCTAGTGAACATAAATATTCCCCATCACAGTTAATAACGGGTCAAGAGCCAGACATATCCCATCTTAAAACATTCGGATGTTCCGTTTATGTGCCTATTGCACCACCACAGCGAACAAAGATGGGACTTCAAAGGAGGATGGGGATATATGTTGGATATGATTCTCCTACTATCATTAAGTACCTTGAGCCAACCACGGGTGATTTGTTTAAGGCCAGGTACGCAGATTGTCATTTTGACGAATCTGTCTATCCAACATTAGGAGGAGATAACAGACTGGTAAAGGAAATTATATGGAATCAAACGTCCTTAAAATGGCAAGATCCTCGGACTCAAGAATGTGAATTAGAAGTCCAAAAGATTATACATTTACAAAAGCTAGCTAATCAATTGCCAGATTCCTTTGCTGACCCGAAAAGAGTAACTAAGTCTTACATACCAGCTGTTAATGCACCGATTAGAATTGATGTTCAAGAGGGACACAATCAAGTTGCTACAGAATCTAAACCACACTCAAAACGTGGCCGGCCAATAGGTTCCAAAGATAAGAATCCTCGGAAAAGAAAGAAAGGTGCTGAAATCGTGGTTGAGGAATCTGATGGAACTCCAGACATAACTGAACCGATAGTTCCAAGCAATGAGACTCGGGACGCCGAGTTTCATGGTTCTGACGTTCCTGAAAATAATGAGATCTCAATGAATTATGTTATGTCTGGAATACAATGGAATAGAAAGTGTGTGGAAATCGATGATATATTTGCTTTTAAGGTAGCACTTGAACTTATGGAGGATCTAGAACCCACGTCGATATATGAGTGCACTCAGAGTGAAAATTGGACTAAATGGAAAGAAGCTATAAACGTGGAGTTGAATTCTTTAAGGAAAAGGGATGTCTTTGGTCCAATAATTCGGACACCCTATGAGATTAAACCAGTTGGACATAAATGGGTCTTTGTGAGGAAAAGAAATGAACATGGTGAAATCGTGAGATATAAAGCACGGCTTGTTGCACAAGGATTCTCACAGAGACCAGGAATAGATTATGAGGAGACATACTCCCCTGTGGTGGATGCTACAACTTTTAGATTTTTGATAAGTCTGGCTATAAGAGAAAAGTTGGATATGCGGTTAATGGACGTTGTAACTGCATACTTATATGGTCCACTGGATAATGAGATTTATATGAGATTACCAGAGGGTATTGAGCTCAAAGATAAGAAAGGTTCTCGAGAACAACACTGCATAAGGCTGAACAAATCCCTTTATGGACTGAAGCAAAGTGGGCGTATGTGGTACAATAGATTGAGTGAGTACTTAGTCAAAGAAGGCTATAAGAATGATCCCATCAGTCCATGTATTTTTATAAAAAAGTTTGCAAACAAAGGGTTTGTTATCATAGCAGTTTACGTGGATGATTTGAACATCCTTGGAACCCCTGGTGAAATCGTCCAAACAGTTGAATGCCTCAAGAAAGAATTTGAGATGAAAGACCTAGGCAAAACTAAGTTCTGTTTGGGATTGCAACTTGAGTACATAAATGATGGAATCCTTGTGCATCAAATGGCATATACTGAAAAGGTACTCAAGCGTTTTAATATGGATCAATGTCACCCATTGTCCAGCCCAATGGTGGTGAGATCTCTTGATCTAGAAAAGGATCCGTTTGGTCCTAAGAGAGACTCTGAAGAAGTCCTTGGTCCCGAAGTGCCATATCTCAGTGCCATAGGAGCTTTAATGTATCTGGCAAGCCACACTAGGCCAGATATATGTTTTGCCGTGAATTTATTATCAAGATTTAGCTCATGTCCGACCCAAAGGCACTGGGACGGGATAAAACATATTCTTCGTTACCTACAAGGAACGAAAGACTTGGGTCTATTTTATACTAACCAATCTAAGGACGGTTTAGTTGGTTTTGTTGATGCAGGTTATCTTTCAGATCCTCATAATGCACGGTCCCAGACAGGTTATGTGTTTACTCATGGAGGAACTGCAATATCTTGGCGGTCAATGAAGCAGGCCATTGCAGCTACATCTTCTAATCATTCAGAGATATTGGCAATTCATGAGGCTAGTCGTGAGTGTGTTTGGTTAAGGCTGATGACCCAGCACATAAGAGTGGATTGTGGAATGGCCGAAGGTAAGCAGGAATCGACGGTCTTGTTCGAGGACAATGCAGCGTGTATAGCTCAACTTAAGGATGGATACATCAAAGGTGATAGGACGAAGCACATTCTGCCAAAATTCTTCTTCACATCCGATCTACAGAAAGATGGAGAAATTCAAGTGCAGCAAGTACGATCAAGTGAGAATTCAGCAGACCTATTCACCAAGTCACTTCCAACCTCAACGTTCAAGAAACTTACTTATCAGATTGGAATGCGTCGTTTGAAAGACTTGCAGTGAGGTTCAGAACAGGGGGAGTAATACGTGTTGTACTCTTTTTCCTTCACCACGGTTTTGTCCCAAAATGGGTTTTACTTGGTAAGGTTTTAATGAGGCAACATCCAAAGCGTATTACAAGCCCATTAGAGTTATGACATCCAAGGGGGGGTGTTATAAATCATAGTGGATTGTCATAACTAGTTCTGGTCCGTTTACGGCCCATTAACACTTAGTCTTTAGGCCGGTTTAATGAATCCTAGTTGAATTAGGATTTTCCTTTTATGTACTTTCCTTTTCCCATTAGGAAAAGGAATTTTCCTTTTCTCTCTTGTAATAATCCTATATAAAGGATCTTATGATTAATGAATAAACACAATCTTCCCCATTCGTTCTCTTGATTTACAACAATAATTTGATTTTTCACTAAACTTGAGTAGACAACCCAAATAATTAGAGAATCTATGTAAATGAAATAAGCAGAGTTAATCAATAGATTTCCAAGTATTGTGTGAGTTTTTAATGTAATAAGCAGGAATTTAACATTTTTATGTTTCTAGCTTTTAAGAGAATACAACAGAATTTAATGTAATTTAAAAGGCTACGAATTCTTTTGAAATCTTTTCAAATCTTGTAAATTTTTTAAAAATCCTTTGAAATCTTGTAATATAATTATTTCAACTAAAGATATTGTTAATGATAACAAAATAATCTTATTAAATTATTTCAAGTTTTAAATAAAATATGTAGTCAAAAAGTTGAAACTAACTGTAAAAAAAAACTATTGCTATAATATTTAAATTACAACAATTTTATTAAATGCAAATCTGAAAAAATATCTAGTTTTCAAAATCAGTAGCATCTTTCCACATTTCTTCCCCTATAGCCGTTCTCCAAGCATTTGCGTTTTCTCTATCTTGTTCTTATATATGCAAACATAAAAATATGAAAATAACAAATATTTCACTTACGAAAGCTTGATCTTTGACACACACAAAAAAGTTTATTAATCTCAGTTTTTCTTCGGTAAATGATTTTGTTTCTTTGAGAAGACACATAATATGAATAATACTATTTATAGGATAAGTTATATGTGCTAATTAATTTTTATTTTTAAAAATGAATAATACTATTTTTTAGGGATCCTTATAATAAACTATATTCATATTTTTTAGAGTTCAGATTTACTGAAACGGTTTCATAATAGAGTCCATTGATTTTTCAAATTTCTAAAAGCAAATACTATTTTTTTAGGGATCTTTTGAAAGAAAAGGTCAAAGATCTACTTCCAATATACTATTTTACCATTTGACATAGGGATTTTGTGTACCATTTTATAGGGATTTGAATAATATTATAACGATCAAACGTAATTTAATTTTGAGTACAACAAACGGAAGTATTTTGTAATTAATATGAAATTAATTTTGAGGAAGAGATTCTTTTCAAATCACAACCTATTTAGGTGGGAATTGATTCTTTGCATTTACAAGGAATGTTTCTCTTAAATTCCATTCAAATTTAATTGCCATAAAATCTATCTAATATTGAATAACACTTATATTTAATGGAAATATAAAATCAACCAATTGAATAACACAACACTACAAGAAAACACTGATTTAGCGTCGGCATTTTTCGACACTAATTCGACGCTAAATCGTCTTAGCGTCGAATTAGCATCGAATAACATTTTGACGCATAATCGTCGACGCTAATCCATTTTCGACGCTATTTCGACGCTATTTTAGCGTCGAAATGGTATTCGACGCTATATTCGACGCTAATTTAGCGTCGGAAATTCAACGCTAATTCGACACAATATTTCGATGCTAATTCGACGCTACTATAGCGTCGAATTAGCGTCGAATTGTTTCAATGCTAATTCGACGCCAAATCAATGCTAATGCATCGGGTGTCGATGCGATATAAGCATCGATTTAGCATCGAAATAGCGTCGAATGAGAACATATTTTTCAAAAAAAAAAAATATATATTATAAAATACAATAACAATTAAAATTTAAATGAATCCCATACAAATAAAATTAAAACGCTAATTCGTCGGCGGTTGTTGGGTCCTTAGCTTGATGAAATCTTCTTGAATCATATCTTCGGATTCTTGTTCGAACTGCGTTTGACCGGGAGCTGGTGGAGGACGATGTATGCCTTGCAAGGCATTGGCTACTGTCGGGTTATCCATTGCAATGATGTCAAAGAGACTGCTCAATGTTGAAAGACCAGTCTTCAGCTCCGCAATCTCAGCATTAGCAGCTTCCAACTGAGCGGTCAAATGCGGCTGAGACGAACCCGCTGCCGGGACATCCTTGATGGATCCAACACCCATCGTTCGTCCTTTCTTCTTCGGTGGAACCTATAAAATAAAAGTGTTACACAATAAAATTATAATAAAAAAATGAGTTATAATATAATATAATAACCTAATAAATTACCTCCTGGTGGCGGAGATCGTGGACGATTGCTATTGTAGTCTGCGAACCCGACCCTGATACGGATCCGCGATGACCATCGGATCCGGGAATCGTATCATCATCGCCAAATAACTGTCCGTATGAAGGAGGAGGAGGTCGATCCGCCTATAAAATAAAATAAATTTATTAAATTCAAAAATGTCAAAAATAAATTGATAAATAAATTATAAACGAGTAAAATAAGTTGATAAAACAATTCATCGATTCTTAAAATTTATATATAATATATGAATACAAACACATAAATCCATAAATTTAACATTTAGGAAATAATTTTATAAGTTTAAATATTTATTTTAAATTCAAAAAAAACCCTTAAATTTGTTTATTTGACTTTACATAAAATCAAAACAAATTTATTAAATTTAGAAATGTAGAAAATAAATTTAAAATTTAGGAAATATATCTATAGTGCTGAAATAATTTTTGGAAAAATTTAGATATTTTAAATTTAGGAAATAATTTTATAGACTTTACATAAATATATTTTTTTAAATCTAAATTTAATTTTATCACTTATCAAATCTAAATTTAATTCAATTCCATCTATATTCAATTCCATAACTTATCAAATCTAAATTTTAATTTCATTTCCTAAAATCTATTTCATACCAAATTTCATACATTCTATTTCATAAAACTAATTTCTAAATTCCTAAAATCTAAATTCAAATATATAACTTAGCACATCTATATTCAATTCCATAACTTATAAAATCTAAATTTAATTTCATTTCCTAAAATCTATTTCATACCAAAAATCCTAAATTCTATTTCATAAAACCAATTTCCTAAATTTCTAAAATCTACATATGTCATAAAACCAATTTCTAAATCAATTTCATATCAAATTCCATAACTAATAAATAATTAATTGCAAATATATATAAAAAATTTAAACAAATAAAATTAGAATTATTACCATCTTTTCCGGCGGTGGCTTTCCGGCGGTTGTTGACGGCGGTGGTGCGGAGGAGAGGAGAGGGAGAGGGAGAGGAGCGGGAGAGAGAGAGGAGAGGAAGATCGGCGGTGGAGGGGGAGAGGAGAGGGAGAGGGAGAGGGAGAGGAGAGGGAGAGAGAGAGGCGCGGGAGAGAGAGAGGAGAGGGAGATCGTCGGTGGAGGAGGAGAGGAGAGGGAGATCGTCGGTGGAGGAGGAGAGGAGAGGGAGAGGGAGAGGCGCGGGAGAGAGAGAGAGGCGCGGGAGAGAGAGAGTAGAGAGAGATCGGCGGTCGCTAGAGAGAGAGGAGCGGTGGTCGGAGATGGAGAGAGTGAGAGGAGAGGATGTTGTTGCAGTGACCGGAGAAGAAGACTTTTTTCTCTGTATACAAATCGATGGCCGACGCTAATTCGACGCTAATTTAGCGTCGAATTAGCGTCGAAACATTGATCAAATCGACGCTAATTCGACGCTAAATCCAATTTAATTCGGTTTAGCGCCGTTGGTTTAACCAAAAAAAAATTTGAATTTATTCGGTTTACCGCCATTGGTTAAATCAAATTAATTCAATATAGCGTCGAATTTGCGTCGAATTAGCATCATTTTATCCATTCCATACCCTAACCCTAAACCCAAACGTAAATTATGTCATATAGCGTCGATTTAGCGTCGATTCGATGCTAATTCGATGCTAAACCGACGCAACGTGAATCTATTTTACGTTTGGGGTTTAGGGTTTTGGGTATCCGCCAGTGGTACGAAAACTGTCTTAGCCATTTCAATAATTGATATAACAGAATAATTTTAAATTTTGAATTTTGTAATTACATATTTGGTTGATAAAGCGTTGTGATGATATATGTAAACCTATATAGTTTTTCAAATATAATTCCTTACATACATTTGTAACCTCGAATGAGACAAACATACTAATTTGTTCGCAATTAAATGTTGGAATATATATAACATTGGAGCTTCATTCTGAATCGTCGACGTTAAATCTTTTATTGTTTATACCCTAAACCATAAATAAAAAAAAATGATTTAGCGTCGAATTAGCATCGAATCACAATAATTCAACGCTAATTCGATGCTAATGTTGTAATATAGCATCGAATTAGCATCGAATTCTTGTGATTCGATTTTAATTCGACGCTAAATCATTTTTTTTAATTTATTTAGGACTTAGGTTAAATAAATTGCACCTTATACGAAAACATTCGATATCGTTAAAAGATTATAAACCCGCTACATATAACGATAACAATCACATGAATTTTTGCATATCAAATTTCCTACAATATACTTCATACATCTTTCCTCAATACATTTCCTAAAAAAACTATAACAAAATGTACATATTGATATTTCATTACTAATATATAAAACAAATTTAACAAACAAAAAAAAATGATTTAGCGTCGAATTAGCATCGAATCACAATAATTCGACGCTAATTCGACGCTAATGTTGTAATATAGCATCGAATTAGCATCGAATTCTTGTGATTCGATGCTAATTCGACGCTAAATCATTTTTTTAATTTGTTTAGGACTTAGGTTAAATAAATCGCACCTTATACGAAAACATTCGATATCGTTAAAAGATTATAAACCCGCTACATATAACGATAACAATCACATGAATTTTTGCATATCAAATTTCCTAGAATATACTTCATACATCTTTCCTCAATACATTTCCTAAACAAATTATAACAAAAAGTACATATTGATATTTCATTACTAATATATAAAACAAAATTGGCAAACAAAAAAAAAATGATTTAGCGTCGAATTAGCATCGAATCACATTAATTTGATGCTAATTCGACGCTAAATTAATTTTTTTTTATATGTTAAATTTGGTTAAATGAATCCTAAATCCTAAACATTACGATATTACATATATATTTAATTATATTTACAATATAATATATGAAATTTTATGTACCATAAGTATTGAGAAAGACAAAATCGATGCTAAATCGATGCTAAATCGACGCTATATAGCATCGATTTAGCTTCGAAATGTTTTGTCCCTAATTAGCGTCGATTTAGCGTCAAATTAGGTTATGGACGCCATTACGACGCAAATTCGACGCTAATATAGCGTCGGAAAAAATTCGACGCTAAATTTCGACGCTAAAATACAGTTTTCTTGTAGTGCAAGAATTTAAAGCATTGTAAGAGAATGGAAAAAATGTATAATCCAATAACACAAGCATTTAAGAGAATTAATAAAACACCTAATTGAATAACACTAGAATTTTAAGGAAATTTAAATTCAATCAAATTCTCAAACATTCATGTATCCAGTACCCCCTTAAACGTATCTTTTAAACTAACAAGTTCTCCATCTCATTCTAATCATTGAGGGCAAATTGGTCAATAAAAAATTCACACAGTGTAAAAAGTACGTCTCCCTCAAAAAGTGTCTATATTGAAACATAAAACTTAAAAAGTATATATATAGGTGTTAATAACCCGTTAAAATAATATCAAACAAAATTTTGTTTCAAGTGTTTCGAAAGACAATTTTTGAAGACGGGTTCCTAATTATTTCGACGATAACTTGAAAACAAAACTTGGCATTTTCCGAATTTTAAGAGTCTCTTTTTATACTTTACTTTCTTTAGTTTTATTGAGATCTAGTTATCTATGTCATGAATATCAAAGGGAAAACGGTTATCTAATTATCTAAATATTTGTAATTGGTAGATTTATTCCTCAATTATCGTTTATACAGATTTAAATCATCAAGTTTACTATGATTTTGTAAATTTAGGTCTGATAAAAGTTAACGTTAATAAGAAAACGGAGAAGTTAACGTAGACCTAAATTTGCAAAGTCAACATAAAGTTGGAGATTTAATCTGCATACACGGTAGTTGAGGACTAAATCCGCCAATTACAAATACTTGGGAAATTAAATAACCGTTTCAAAACCGTAATTTCCTTGCCTAGGGCTTTAAAGAAATACAAATATTTCCTCTAAAAGCATATATACTCTAATTACGTAATCAAACGACAATTTTTTGTTTTCTTTCTTCAATATCATATACATATAACAACCAAAAAAGTTATATGTTTATTTTCACACACAAAAAGCATTATTTGTTTATCTAAATGGATAAAGATTGATTAGCGTGACCATCATCATCTTCTTTGGAAGTTGAGTTTCCCCACAAAGAATGCAAACATAGAAGCCAGCAAAATCGGAAAAGCGATCTGAACAACCGCAGTAACCGCTAAACGGTCATGATGAAATCCGAAATAATCTTCTAAGAATCTTGCAACCGTCGTGGATTCCCCAAAGACATTGATCTCTTCGTGAATATCACCATATTGTGACGAGAAAAATCCATTGAGTGTCCAAGAAGTTGGTGTTAGATAATATAACCAAACCCACCACTTTGGAACTTGCTACAAAATTTCAAAACCAAACAAAATATTATAAACTTTTTGTTTTCTTTTAAGGAAATATTAATATATACTTGTTAAAGCTAATAGAGAATCGAGCTTACCGTTTCGGGGATCAAAAAACCGGCAAAGAGGTTGAAATTAACATAGAAAAGTGATTGTAGAATCGCTGCAACCATGAAGTTTGGTGTGATGGAGACGAGGAACATCGCGAGGTAGTTGAATGTGAGAAGAGAGCAGAACATAGAGTAGATGAACCAAAATACTTTATAAGCCGAGGGATAGAAACCGATCATTGGATATGTAATGATCACAAACTCCGCGGCTTGTATGAATAGATAAGGTATCTCACTCACAACTTGTCCCAATGCATAAGCAGTAGCCGAATACATCCCTGCAAATCTTTCGCGGTACATAACATTTCGCTCGGTTTCGAAATATTGTAAAGCTGATGAACAATTGTTTATCCCTAAAAAGAGCACAAGACCATATATCGCTCCAAAAACCGTGAACAAGCTTTGTTGAGTATCACTAGAACAAAAGAGAAAAACACACACAAAAATCAAGATTTTGTCAGCAATCACATATCAAAAATAAGATGGAAGTAAAGTTAGTATACTCATTGCCAATTGCGTTTGAGTTGGAAATCAACGATATGATCATAGTGATTACTTACATTTTTTGGCCTTGTTTCCAAAAGAGAGCGCCGAAGATCAAAGAAGATACTAATGTGTGAATCATACGCATTAGGTTATAAGAAGGGCTTCTCCAATAAGACAAACACATCTTCCATAGAATAGATTTGAATTGTCCATACCAACTCTGTGCAAAAGTTCTTTTAAATTGTATATCATTTGATCCTGGTTCTGGTTGGTTTAATTGTTTCACTAGCTCCAAGTTATTCCTAAAACAATCACACATAAATTTCTACTTAGACCGGCTTTTAGAAAACAAAGCGGTTATTGGTTACAATATTGTGTACGTATACTCACTTGAAAAGAGCAGATTCGTGGTAGATATTTGCGAAATCGACGCCAAGTTCGACTTCTGCCGATTGTGAACTAACATCAAGCATCCATGTTGCTGGATTATGGTTGTCTCTTATCTTAGGAATTCCAGGAACACTCTGTTTAGTTAAAATAACAACAACAAATTAAGTTCTCATAATATCTTTTTGGTAAAAACAATGGTAATGTAAAGAAAACTTACCTCAAAATATTCAATAATATGACATGAATGTAGAGCCAATGGTCCTGTGTAGATCATTCGACCACCTCTTTTAAGAAGCACCAACTACAAAATACAATGTCAGACCTGGGTAGAGTTTTGGGGTCGAATGCGAAACATTTGTAAAGTTTTGAGGCGACTTTGTAATTACCTCGTCGAAGGCTTCGAAAATGTCAATACTGGGTTGATGAATAGTACAGACAATTGTTCTTCCAGTATCAGCGACGTTCTTCACAGCTCTCATAACAATGGCGGCTGCTCTTGCGTCAAGCCCCGTCGTTGGCTCATCCATGAAGATAATCGACGGATTCGCCACTAATTCCACCGCAATCGTAAGTCTCTTCCTCTGCTCCGTCGATAATCCGCTTACTCCGGCGACTCCCACCAATGCATCTTTGATTTCGTCTAATTCAATCGTCTCCAACACTTGCTTCACGAATTTCTGTACACAGATTTAATTTGATTTGATTTTGATTTCGATTTCGATTATGGAATTGAAGAGAATTTTGCTTACGGTTTTAGTTGCGGAATCGATTTCAGGAGCTAGACGAAGCCAAGCGGAGTAAATCACTGATTCTTCTACAGTGATGTTTGGTGAGTGAATATCTGTTTGTTCGCAGTATCCTGAGACTCTAGCGAATGTTTCTTGGATTTTTGGGAAACCACTGATTCTGATGTCGCCTTCGATGTATCCGCTTGTTTTTCGTCCAGCTAGAACGTCGAGGAGAGTGGTTTTTCCGGCACCACTCACTCCCATCAACGCCGTTAGGATTCCGGGACGGAAAGCTCCTGTGATGTTTGAGAGAAGTTGCAGCTTCTTCTGATCATATCCTTGGTCTCTCATTTCCTAAAGATCATCATTGGAACAAGAGATATTGAGAAAATCTTGTGATGTGGTTTATGCATAGTTTGGGGTATGGTGATTTTACCACGGGAGTGTCGACGAAATAGTTTAGTTCTTGAAATGTTACAGTGAGAGGCTTGAAAGGTAAGACCATCTTGCCTGTGGATTAGGAGAAAGTGTTTTAGTGCAAGAAAATTTGGAGGATGAAGAGAATTTGGAAGAGAGATAACAAATTATTCACCTGAATTCTCATCTTCTTCTGTCTTTACAGGGGAATCTGTGGTCTTGTTCTTGATCGAGGAGTTGTCCGTTGTGTCTTCGGTTCCTTGCAGCTCAGAGAGTTTTTCTAGCGAAATCATGGCTCGAGATGATGTGGGTGCTGTCATTTGGTAAATGAGGTTTAAGTATGTGGCGGTAAAGAACATACGTTTATGTAGTTGATGAGGAACTTACATTTCAAGAAAGTTAGAGCCAGAGTGAAAATGGTGTTGAAGAGCACAATGAAACCCAACAAGGCGCATAATGATACCCAATACATATAACTGTCGTAGTTCATTCCACGGGTTTCGAGTATGGTTTGCCCTAAGGTAAGATTAGTGGGTTGCATCTACAAGTGTAACCAGAACAAACTGATTAGTATTGAAGAGCATAACATGGAAAGAAGAAGCAAGTGATCAAGAGAGAGAAGAAAGGTAAGAGAGTGCAAAGAGAATCACCTGATTCCACCTTGGAGCCAGAAACTCGTTTACCGATAGACCAATCTCACCGTAACTCAAAGGATTTGCCCAGAAACCCCACTTGAGCCACACGGGCATAGAAGCTGCAGCAAGCACAGAACGTTAGAGTCATGCTTGAATGGTATAACTTTTGAGGCAAGATTTAGCAGATTAATGGGACAAAATCTTACGTGGTGGAATGACGAAACCAGCAAAGACAAATGTGACTAATATAGCAATACTCCCAGCTGTGATTGAAGCAACTACTGTCTGGAAGATTGCAGCTAGAGACCGGAACATGGATATCGAGGTGAAGTGAACGAGAAACAGTAGAATGAACTGCCGGAAGAACCTGGAACATTAAAAACTTCACATTTTTACTATTGTCTGAACATTCCCAGACTTAAATGTGTAGCTTTTCTACGGTTTTGAGTACCAACCACAGACGGGAAAGCTCACCTGGAGGCTTCAGGGGTGTAGCCAATGACATAGTATGTGAGGCCGGTCCAGACTAAAGATTCAAAGAAGGAGAGAGGGACCTTTAACACTGTTGCAGGGATTGCATAAGCCCATGCTGGATAGAAACACAACTGCTTCTGCTTGTAGAACACGGCTAGGCGTTGAGCCGTCATAGACAACTCTGGGAATCCGTCAACAAGAAGTATGATGAGGGCGAAAAAGAGGGCACTCATGTAAGAATTTCCATGAATGATATCAATACCCATCCTTGTCCGGATAAACACAGTCATAGTGATGAATGCGGCCATAACAAGCTGGACACATAAGGAATACTATTAACATCAAAAGAAGACAAAAAGGAAAGAAATCTGTGGAATGGAAACTTCGTAAGGTACCTGAAATGTCTTGAAAATATAAACGAAATAGTTTCTCTTCATGAGAAGAAACTCTCTTGATATGCATGCTATGAACAGCTCCCAGTTTGGAAGAGAATACACGCTGAAGGAAAGAGCATCCTTGTGGCTTTTTGATTTATCATATGGCTTAGACAGAGTGTCATCAATCTTTTTCCCGATACTCAACTCCTTGAATTTCTTAGACAACATTTCTACCGATACAAATCTATAAGGTAAATCCTCGTGGCGCCAGTACTGTACTTGGTCCTTCCTAGATATAACCTTCGAAACAGAACAAGATAGGGATCAACAACTCATGAATGTAGAAACAAAAAGGTCATTTCAAGGAACAAAAACTTTGGCTTTTACCTCTTGGAGAAAGTCTGCAACACCTTTCCTTTCTGGGCATCGGAATCCACATTCCTCAAAGAAGTTCAAGACCTCACTGCGTGGGCCATGATACACGATTTTGCCTTTGGCCATCAGCATAACGTCATCAAAGAGGTCAAAAGATTCTGGGGCGGGTTGAAGGAGCGAAACAACCACAGTAGCGTTTGTTATATGAGCCAGCTGCTGAAGAGACTTGACAATTTGAAAAGCCGTGGAACTGTCTAAGCCGTTTGTTATTTCATCCATAAACAGAGCCTTTGTCGGACCAACGATCATCTCGGCTGCAAAACATTCAGAGGTTCAAGTACTACTTCAGAAAAAAGAACATGTCAGTAAAAGATGACCATTCTGCAAGAATCAAGCTATTGAATAACCTGTGGTAAGACGCTTCTTTTGGCCGCCTGATATGCCTCGCCTCATCACATCTCCTATCAATGTTTCTGCGCAAATGTCAAGCCCGAGAATCTGCAAATGCAACAGAAGACATTCGATCCCCCAAACAAGAAAGGCGAGAATTTTCAGCCGAGCTATCAAAGAGACTGTAGTAATACCTTCAAGATGTAATCTGTTTGCAGACTTCTTTCAAGTCCTTCGACAGATATTGCCTACAGGAAAAGACAAAAAGTTTCTAATCAACCACCAAGCTTAAAGGTACGGTTCAATATAAACTTCAGGGAGAAGTGAGTGTTTTAGGAATGTACTTTCATGTAAGCATCCACTTCTGTGTCAGGAATAATCCCTGCTTCCTTTTCTCTTTTACTAACTTCCATCATAATATCTGTTTCCGCAGGAAAAAATAATCAATGATACATTCATTTTAATGCACTCAGGGAGACATTGATTGGCCGATGAAATCTACCTGTTCGGCTACCAACTCCCTGGCAACGAGCTGAGAAGTCAACAGTCTCCCTCACTGTCATCTCCACAATGTGCAGATCATATTGACTTATATATGCCGAGGTTTTCTGAGGAACAAACTCGTCCAGTCTGTGTCCATTGTAAGAGATTTCACCTGAACACTGTGGAGACAGTAGAAAAGGTACATACACACTTCACACATCTGCTGCGTTAAAAAGAGGCTCTCAAAGAAAATAATATAACTGCTTTCATCATTAGAACCTTTAGATTGTTTTCTAAATTTCCAGACAAGGCTTTTAACATAGTTGTTTTTCCGCATCCAGGAGGACCTAGCAACAGTGTTAACCTACAAAAAACAAGAAGAATAAACTAAACACACTTAAAAATATTGATCAAGAATGGTGAGAAAATACGGTAACTCCTTCAACTACTAACCTTCCCGGTTTTATAATGCCGTTAACATCATTAAGAATGCTTATCTTGGCTTCGCGTGTTTTTGTACCAGTGAGCTTCACCAGTTCCTGGAGAAAAGAAATACCCAGAATCAAGAAAATAACATCTCTGTGATTTTGCAGAAGTTATTTGTGTATATACTCACAGAGAAAACACGCTTAGTTGTGTTCCACAGTGTTGGGAGGGCCTTCCCTTCAACAATCTCACACTCGGCCTCCACTTTTAAATTCTCGTACCTCACTTCTATGGTCGGTAACTCCATCCCAACTCTGCACAACACGGTGTCAAGCTCAAAGTTCCAAATTCAAATGGAATCGAAATTCACACAAGGAGTAAAAGTTTTTTACCTGTCTATTCTTCTTCTGATTTTCTTGAGCAACTTTAGATTATCATTCTCAATGTGTTTGATGAGTTTCTCGATCATCAGATGACGTTCCATGGCTCCAAGCTTCGTTACATCAACGACTCTTTTTCCTTTCTCGGTCATGGACTCATCGCCATCATCCAGAAGAGTCGATCTCACTCGTTTAACAGTCGGTAATCTCTCGATCTCAGCCCATTGCAGAGCATGCTCTGCATCATCATCAATAACATTACCATCATGATCAGGTTCATATCTTGAAGAATTGCTTCTGAAACTCGAAGTGTGTCTCCGGAACGATGATCTGATGCTTCTTCCAATCTCTGCAAGCTCCACTCTTAACGACTCAATCTCGTCTGGTCCAACGTTAAGAGCCATGGCTTTGGCTTAATGAGTTTGAACTCTCTGAAATCAGAGATTTAAAAGTCTAATTGAGAGATAAGTTTAATACTTTGACTTCTATATATATTTATACATTTCATGGATTGTTTCAAACTGACACATTTCAATGATGTAAGTGAATACATCAGCTTTTGGTTATAAGTTCTTGATAGTATATGCGACTTCCAGGGTCATTGAATATATAGAAGATTTTAATTTAATTAATACTCTATATTTTAATATGTGAAAATCGTATTACACTCAAAGTTGTTGTTGAAAGCTGTAAGAACGTGGATGATTGAATATGAGTGTATAATATTCATGATGTCTTCTCGAAAATGGTTCTGGGTCATGTCTTCTTGTTTGCTTGTGCCTTTTTATTCTTAAATTATTATGTTATGAATACTCTTCATAATTTAGATTCACGTAGACAAAACAAAAAGTATGTATATACATAGCATTTGTTTTAAAAAAATGTAAATGCTATTATATATACCTATGTTGCACATTTCCAACCAACAGATGCAGCATGGAACCTGCCAATGTTACCACAAAAAGAAAAATGAAGAATTTGGAAACTATTAAGATCACTTCCGTACATATTAGATTCAAATTCTTGCGATTGTTTCTATTATACAATACTAGTATTTTTTTTAGGGCAAACTAGTTACTTTAGTAACAAATTAATACTTCTATTAGATTACCAAAGTTTCACAGAACCGATTTATGTAAAGACTAATCAAAAATCCTTTCAAGATTGTTTTCAATATGGATCGTAAGGAACTTGGTAAGGGAACTAAAGGGGGGAAACTATTTGGATTCACCTTTCAAGAGTTCTCATAATTAATTTATAACAACTTTCAAACAAAATGAAAAAGGTACCACAATAAAATCCAAAAAACACCACATCACTAACTAAGAACAAATCAACATTGTTTAGTAGTACTTGTTTTCTTAGCAATGAATGCAGTAAGAATGCGTATTACACAACGAGGATGAAAGCAATGACGTAATTAAGATGTTGAAAGAAAAGTTGGCGACGAAAATAATAAAGTAGTAATAAAACGAATCAGCATGAGAAAGGACTCCCTCAGCTAAAACCTCCTTCTTCTTCGCCGATTTCTCTCTCCTTTTTATTGAAATTATTAATCTATCAATGTACTTATCATATTCTTACGGCAATTTTAATGTATATTTTAGTTTATACTGAAACTTTTATCTCTCGGGAATCCGCATAATCCAAGAAAACTTAAGCATTTATTAACCCAAAAAAGAACAAAAATCATAAGCATTATTGAATCGAATTTGTTTATAAGGTTTCATCAAACTCGCGGCGGGTACGGGCAATATTGCCTGAATGAATGAATGAATATTTGCTTATGAAAACATCTAAGATGCCATCGTTTTGGCTAATTATTGTAAGATTCGTGCATATTCTATTCCTTAACCGATCTTAGAATGGCATGCAAATTAGAAAAATGTTTCAATTCCTTTTTTTTTTTTTGGTTCACAACTTCATTCATTCATTCATTTGAAAACTGGAAGTAGAAACAGAGTTATCAAGAGTAGCAAGAGCTTCCTTAGCTATCAAGTCAACTGTCATATTTCCTGCTTGAGGAACAAAAACAAAAGCAATAGTATTAAAGGATAGAGTCAAATTTCTAATGTCTTCGAGAATGACTTGGATCTCATTGTGAGCATCCCCAAAGTTGAGGAGCAATGCGTGCGTCCGATTTCACGAGAAGATCGTCGCATCCCGCCTCAATAGCATAACACATAGACGAAAGAAGAGCCCAAGCTTCAGCAGCTAGGGCAGAGGAGACAAATGATTTAGTGTCCGATGATGACAAAGCAGCGATCGGAAAGAGGATCCATCCCATTCCGCAATTACGAGTAATCGCGTTCCAGGCTGCATCTACATGACATATGAAGTCTTGTGTGGTTTCCGACATATCTTGTGGTGGCTGGAAAGGTTGACGTGGGGCTGGTAAATGGGATTGTGCCTCTTGCCAACACCGTGCTTCTAGGACTGCTTTGGTGATAACTTCTTCAACCGTGTAGACGCGATCCGAGAAGATTCGATGATTTTGCGCTAACCACAAATGCCAACAAATCCAAGAATGCAATGAGGCAGAGTCAAGACCACACGGTGGGAGGATCTTTCATTTCTTGGCCGATGAAAGGAAGGAGAAGATGTCTCTATATGAAGAGAGGTGACCCGATAAAGGGGAGTATGCCACAGGGGAGAGATCCCACACATGAATAGCAAAAACACAATCATGAAGAACATGTAAAGAGCTTTCTAATTGTCCACAAACTTTGCAGGCGATATTATCATATAGTCCCCTTTTTCTTAGATTTTCTTCAACTGGTAACGCCTTAGCTAAGGCTTGCCATAAGAAACTTTTTATTTTGGGGCAAGTTTGAAGTTTCCAGAGGTCCCCTTGCCAGTTGAAATTACGTTGCTCCTCCGGAACATCTTTGGTTGTGAGGCTACCATAACCAGTCCTTGTGGTGTATATGCCATTCTTTGTTGCGAGCCAAACCAATTTATCAGGTCGAGAGATTGAGCTTCGTGGTAGAAGACGGATTATGTCTTTTCGTAATGTGGGATAATATCTCGAATAACCGGCCAGTTCCATTGATTAGTAAGTGGGTCAATCAAGGCAACAACTCTCAGGTTACGGTATCGGGACGGAGGAGGGCCCATAGGCGACATTGGACTCTCAAGAGAGAGCCAAGGATCCAGCCACAGTTTGACATTTTCTCTTGAACCCACAATCCATCCAAGACCGCGACGCAAGACCGAGGTTCCTCTCAAGATACTTCTCCAGCCATAGGAGGGACGAGAGTGGGCATCATATTGCATAATGGGGGAGGAATAACAATATTTCCCTAAAATAACATGAGCAAAGAGAGAGGTTGGTCGTTTTAGCAAAAGCCAACTCAATTTAGCCAAGAGTGAATCATTAAAGGCTTCAATGTCGCGAAACCCCAATCCTCCAGCATTTTTTGGTAAAGTAAGTCTCTTCCATGAAACCCAACACATTTTCCGCATACCCGCCTTTGAATCCCACCAAAATCGAGTTAAAATTGATTGGATTTCATAGGTAGTTTGAAGCAAGACATAGAGTAAGAAGGCATTGAGGCGAGGACCACTTTTAACAATATTTGTTTCCCTGCCGGAGTGAGGAACCGAGTGGAGTAACTGTGAGACCGTTGTCTAATACGATCTACTATATAGGCAAAGATGTCCTGTCTTTTGCGTCCAAAGTCCTCCGATAATCCCAAGTATTTACCGGTATCACCTTCTTGTCGAATTTTGAGGGATCGCATAGCTCTTTGCCGGATAATATGAGGCATCTTTGCAGTAAACGTAATGGATGACTTGGATAGATTAATGCTCTGGCCTGAGGTCGCTTCATAGACTCTTAGAATGGAAGCTAAATGCTTACATGCGGTGGGGTTTGAATAGCAAAAGAACATGGTATCATAGACAAAGAGAAGATGGTTTATGCGGGGTGAATTTTGGGAAATACAAATTCCTAGGAGCTCTCCTCTTGCTTGGGCCTTTGAACATAACCCCCGAAAGAACTTTCGTGCAAAGTATGAAGAGATATGGAGAAAGAGGGTCGCCTTGTCTAAGTCCTCGGGACGGCACTACTTTTCCTTTCGGGGGACCGTTGATTAAAAAGGCATATGAGACCGTAGAAACACATTCTAATATCCATTCAATCCACGCTCGGTGGAAACCCATTTGTATAAAAACCGATTTGAGGAAGCCCCATTCAATGCAATCATATGCTTTGCTCATATCGGTTTTAACCGTCATTGCTTCTCTTTTGGTAGCTTATGAGATACGCAAAGTATGGAGAATCTCATGAGTGATTAGGACGTTGTCGAAAAATCGCTAGTCCCGGTACAAAAACGGATTGGTGATCGGAAATTATGGACGGAAGGATGGGTTGTAGACGCTTGGTTAAGAGTTTCGCTACAGTCTTGTAAAATACATTGCATAAAGCAATAGGTCAATAATCGGCCACTTTCCTTGGACTCACTCTTTTGGGGATAAGGCGTACATGTGTAGCGTTAAGCTGCGGTGAAAAAGAGCCCGAGGAGAAGAAGAGCTGTACTTCTTTAACAACATCCGGACCAATGGTGGCCCAAAACGTGTAAAAGAAACCACTAGAGAATCCATTGGGTCATGGGGCCTTTCCGGAATGAATGGCAAATGTGGTTGCACGTATCTCTTCTGGTGATGGCTGTCTAATGAGGGTTGCATTCATCGAATCTATAATACAGGGACTGATGGTATCTCGGATAATAGAGAAGTCTTCGGGTGATTGAGGGGTAAATATATTTTGATAATACTTCTCAATTATCTGAGTAAACTTATCCTCAGAGTGGTATGCTACTCCTCCCTCATCTTCAAGCACTGTAAATCGATTGATGGAACGTCTCCCTTTGGTGATAGCGTGAAAGTAGCTTGTATTTAAATCGCCATTGTGCAACCAAGGGATTCTGCTTCTCTGTTTCCAGAGGCTTTCTTCCTCCTTATAAGCTTTTTCTAAAATCACAGAGAGTGATCCAATAACCTCCGGGTCAGGAATATCCGAGGTGAGAGCTCTTTCCAGCTCTTGTTGGGTGTTTCGGATCAGTGTTGCACTGTTATGGCTTTGATCCTTAGTCCATTCAATTAGTGCCCTTCGACATTCCTTAAGCTTAGATTCCACTTGTTCTTCACTGGAAGATGACCACACCACTGGTATAAGATTGAGGATTTCCTCTTTTTCCCTTAATCGGTTGTCAAATCGAAACAGACGCTTGGTTTTGGGTTTTGCCCCATCAAGATATGTGATAAGGGGACGATGATCAGAGCCCTCAATGCGGAGGTAATGGGATCTACCAGATGGAAAGCTTTCTAGCCAAGAGTCGTTCGCTAGAGCTCTGTCTAGCCTAGCACGAATAAAATGGGTATATCTAACGCCTCTCCAAGAGAGATGATTACCAGAATGTTTCACATTAAATAAGCCATTACAAGATACGAAGCTTCGAAAATGAACAAAAGAGATTTCAGGTCTAGGAGGCCACCCCGTTTCTCGGAATTGTCTAAGATCTCATTAAAATCACCCATAAGAGCCCAAGGTGTGCTTCTTGAAGAACTAAGCAAGAACAGTTGATTCCATACTCCCTCCTTGTTTTGGCGATGGGGAGCTCCATATACAAAGGTTACATGGATAGAAGAGGTAGCCCCTTTGATCTTGGTGTCTATAAAGTTGATGGTCTGGTCAAGAACTTCCAAGTCTATATCGTGTTTCCAAAACAGTGCCAAATCTCCGTTAAGCCCGATAGGAGGGAGAGAGAATTTGTTGTCATAGCCCATCCATTTGAAGACACGGAAAACAAATTCGTCATTATTTTTGGTTTCCGAGAGAAACATTACATCCAGGTATGTGTCTAAGCGTATCTCCCGGAGTCAACGAATTGGTCAAGGGGTTTCCTAGACCTTAACAATTCCAAGAGGCCGCTACTATGGGTGGAAAGTTTGCGGTGGACGACGCCGAAAATCCACCTGGTTACCATGGGAAGAGGGATCAGACATCTCTTCTCTCTGCTCATTACCTACTTGCAAATCCTCTATAGGCACCTCCAAGAGTGCATTGATTTGTTCTGCTCTGGACGGTTTATGTTACACCATGGATTTGGCCCAAGGCAAATCCTGCTCCCAGCCCGTTAAGGAGAAGGCCCAACTCATTTGTATCTTACTAGCTAAGTATATTTGCTTTATGCTTAGTCTAGTTACTTTATGTTTACCATGTGTTACTTTATGAAAACATATCGTTAGAATGTAACCATATGTATCAAAAGCCCTAAAACCCTTGTACTATATAAAGGTTGTACATCATTCTTGTACAACCAAGGCTGATTACTTTGCACCTTTTGATCACATTATTCTCTTTATAGTAATCACACTCGGATTAATCTCCCAAAATCTAAACCATCCTGCTCGGAACGTGAAACCCATCACTTCTGGACAAACTGCTCGTTCACTGTTCATCCGAGCTAACCTCTCAACTTCCTTAATCGGATCACTCATTCTATTTTGTCAAAGTATCTCGAACCTCCAAACAAATCTAGTGTAGAATTCGATCTCGGGTTCAACAGTTTGGGGGACGGTTCCATGCATAATTTCTTGCGGGAGGTAGGTTGAGACCGAGCTACATTGCGCTTACGGGATGTTGCAGCTTTAAGAGGGCTCTTACCATTTTTCCTCTTTACACTAATACCTTTTTCTTTGCCTTTAATCACTCTTCTTTTAGTTGGTGGTTTAGGTTTAGAGATAATGATTTCTGGTGAAGTTTTCACTCTTGCACCGATACGGAGTGAAACAGGAACTCTTATCTGGCTTTGGGGGTTGGACCTAGGAGAGGCAGAGACTGCCTGAGTGTGGTTTGAGTTCAATCGGCGATGAGCATTGCCCCTTAAAGCAGGAGTTGCAGGAGTTGGAGTTTCTCTTGTGTTTTCAGGGACCAATTCCGCCTCAAATCCTTTATTTTATAGTTGAAGATATTGAGTAAAGGTTGTGTACGTCCCAACTCCCACGATTAGGTGCCTTGCAATGTAGTTTCCAATCACATACTCGACTCATACTCACTTCTCATAATCTCGGTCTTGAGTCCAAACACACCGAACATCGGTTTGTGGCCTTTTAAAAAATTTCATCTCGTATGTCCTACGACTAGATTAATCCAATCCATAGACATAAAAGATGTGGTCTCCGAACATGAATCAAGTTTTTCAAGTCAAGTAAAGTTAACCATAAAAAATGGTTCACAATTCAAAATGTACTCATTGCATGTTGAAATTCGGATCTTATTTTTAGTTTACATTGTAATGTACATAAAAACATTACAAACACATTCAAAATCTTTATCTAAATGCTTTGAGTGAAAATGAATGTTTCACTTGATAGGAGCCAGAATGGTGTAGAGAAGGAGAAAAGAGACAATAACAATGGCTCCAACTAATGTAAACTTTGGACTTGTCCAAAGCATGAGATTAGATCTCTCTGTTCTTTTTATAGGATCCACTTCTTCCGACAATGGAAACTCCGATCTAGGAGGATTCCACGTCACGTACTTGTCCATTTTGAATTGTGAGAACAATGTCTTCTTGCTTTGTTTCTTGAAATTCTTCCAAGCTTTGTCCCAATCCTGAGACGATTTATCATCGCCTGACCATACAAAAACCAAATTCGTAACTCGAATTTAACAGTTTCAAAAAATTCCAATAATCTTAATTTGAGATTTAATTAGGAGATCTTTGATTCTCTCTTACCGTTGTCATTTCCGTTTTTGGGAGATTCGATCTTGGAGCAACGGAATCTAGGGGAAGCTGAGAATCTAGGGATTATCAGGCAGAGATTTGGGGATTTTAAGACGGAGATTCGAACATTTATGTCCATTTTCTTTTTCCGATTTGTTCTTCGGTACGGACAAAAACAGGATCTTTGAGTGTTGAGTGTTTTGTTCTTCTTCTTCTTCTGCGGTTTTTTCTTAGCCTTTCAATCTCTTCTTGCATCATCGGTAACGACACGTGGCTATTAATGGGTCCCATTTATATTCTTAATCCGAACCGGGCTGGTTATTTAGGTTTGAATCGGGTTCGGGAAAGATCCGGACATTACCAAATTTAATCCTTAACCGGACTTATGGTTTATCTCTCGATTCCCATATTATTTGAGGAATGTTTATTGCAATGGACTGAGTTGATGATTGATTTTTATAATCTTTCAAAGAAGATGAGAGATCTTTTAATATTGATACCAAGTTTAGTTATAGTAAAAGCTTGTTCAAGGAGAAATTGCATCAGGATTAGCAACAATGGCATTTAAAAAGAAAATCTTTGATCTCCAAAGCTTGAAGACTTTTTCATATCCAAGTTCCAACAAAAGGGAAAATCAATCTCAAGAACAAATGAAATTTTTGTAAATAACATTAATTCATGACATAAACCTCAAATGATAGTTTTTCAAGAGGGGTTATCTAATAGTTAAGAACAACTTGTACAGACTCCAGTTGCATCTACCTTTGGCTTATAGTTATGGTCTTATCTTCTCACTCACTAGACCCACTCTCTTATTTCCTTCTCTTAATCTCAACTGTCCATCTAAATTCGACGGACAAGATCTCATCACACACTTCACTCACTATATTGAAAAAAAGACTACCCAGTGTAACCCAAAGATTTAAATAGTTTACTTTCATTTAGGTCCTGACTCCTGATGTCAAGTGTGTAAAATTTCAAAAAATAGAAGTATTTTAACTTAAACCTTATCCCAATAAAACCAAACAATTAGGTCAATTACATTTTCAAATCATTTGCTTTTACGTAATTACGTAACAAAGTACATTTTTTTTTTTACTTTACCAAAATTTATACAGTTTTGAATCGATTAACACATTCTAGAGATTTTTACAAAAAAAAAAAAAAAAAAAGTTGTGACAAAATATACAGATTTTAAGAGAAAATGAAATATCCAAGTAGGAGATATTTCAAGTGGATAGATTTTTTATTTACCTAAAAGAAAAGAAAAAGAAAGTGAAGGTTTTTCATTTTGCCAATAAATATCTAAAACTCGTCTCCTTATCTCCACTCTCTCTTCACTCTGAAAAATCTCTCGAAGAAACCCTTAAACCTTATCCCTTCCACAGAGAGAGCTTCAGCCATGTCTGCCTCTGCTTCTTCCATTTCCTTATCTTCCTTCAACCCTAAATCCCTTCCTCTCTGCGTTTCCAGATCCTCCTCCGTCTCCGTCTTACCCCCTTCCCTCTCCTTCAAACTTCACTCCGACCATCTCGTCTCTCTCTTCGCTTCCTCCGCCGTCAAATTCTCCTTTCCGTCGCGGTTCGTCAGAAATGTCGCCGTTTCCTCCGATTTCGAGGTTGAGGAAGACGATATGTTCGGTGACGATGATTCGCCGCCGGAGCGTAACAATTTCTCTGCTGACCTAAAACTCTTCGTCGGTAACCTTTCCTTCAACGTTGATAGTGCTCAGCTAGCTCAGCTCTTTGAGAGCGCCGGAAATGTTGGGATGGTTGAGGTAACCTAATTTAGAGTTTTTTATTCAATTCTCTTCCTTTATTGGTAGGTTTTTAGTTTATAGTGTATTGTGAAATGGGTTTGAATCTGAATCTGAAATATGTTTGTGTAGCAAAAGTTTAAGATTGTTCTGAGTGGTTTAGAGAATGTTTGTGTAGTTTTGTGATATTTGATTCGTTTTGATTTGTGATGAATTGGTTTTGGTTATTGTAGGTCATCTATGACAAAGTGACTGGTAGGAGCAGAGGTTTCGGATTTGTGACAATGTCCACTGCAGCTGAAGTAGAAGCAGCAGCTCAGCAATTCAATGGCTATGTAAGCATATATACTTATGTTGCTTACTGTATCTTTACTTCTTGTTGATATAAGTTTATTGAGGACTTGTTGTTTATTGAATTGGCTGTATCATTTCTTGTTCTTGCTTTGTGTGTGATGTAGTGTCTTTTGCTTTATCCTTCTGTGTATTACGAATTTATGATTGTTTAGCCTCTACTTGTGGTTTGTGGAGACTTAATGTTTATGTTGTTCTGTATTCTGCCGACAAGATGCATCGTCTTCCTCTAGGTCGTTTTTTGCTTCTCGTTTGGGAATATAAGTTGCTGAGATCATTATGAACCTTTGTTGTTCTAGTATTGGCTTGATATTCATATTTTACATGCTTGTCTTTTGGAATTTGTACATTGTGGTTGTTTTTGTTAATCCTTGTTGGCTTGAACATTGCAGGAATTTGAAGGCAGACCCTTGAGGGTTAATGCTGGCCCTCCTCCACCTAAGAGAGAGGACTCCTTCTCCAGAGGTCCAAGAAGTGGTGGTTACGGTTCTGAGCGCTCTTCTGGTTACGGGTCTGAGCGTTCTGGTCGATCTGGTTACGGGTCTGAACGCTCCGGACGTTCTGGTGGTTATGGGTCTGAGCGTTCCAGCTACGGTTCTGAACGTTCTTCTGGCTACGGTTCCGAACGTTCCAGCTATGGTTCTGGATCAGGTTCGGGCTCAGGCTCATCAGACCGTCTTTATGTAGGTAACCTTTCATGGGGTGTGGATGACACGGCTCTTGAGAACTTGTTTAGCGAGCAAGGAAAAGTTGTTGAGGCGAGGGTGATTTACGACAGGGACACTGGTCGATCCAAGGGTTTTGGGTTTGTGACACTCGGTTCTCCTCAAGAGGTCACAAAAGCCATCAATTCTTTGAATGGAGCAGTAAGTATCTTCATTTCTCTTCGCATAATAATTTTTTCGATTCAGTTCTTATTACCATCGCGAACAAACTCTTTAATTACACTTTTTTTTGCTGTTCTCTATAAAGGATTTGGATGGAAGACAAATTAGAGTTTCGGAGGCCGAGGCTAGGCCACCAAGGCGTCAATTTTGAGCGATGTTGCCACTTCATGGTCTCAAAGACATGCAGTGACTGATGCAGCGACAACCGAAAACACTACGTCCTTGTGTTAGGCTTTTTGGTTTTAAGTTTGATTATGTAATTCGGATTTTTAAGTTGAGCTTTTTCTTTTCCTAATCGATAGAGACTTAGGGATTTTTCTTAGTTTGCTGTTTAAGCATTGATTTAGTTTCATTGTTCATCAGTTTTTGAGAATTATCAAAAGACGAGGTTTTGTCTGTATTTGTGTTGATCTGATTAAAAATTCATCAAACAAAAAGCAGGTTCTAAAAAGATTATACAATCTTTTTAGTTGAGTTAATCTACTCTTGAATATCTTAGCATTTGAAGAGTTTTTTAGGTTCTTTTAGTTAAGCTGATTCAGGTTCTAGCAATTCCATTCTAAATAAATATGTTGAAATTTGAATGTAATAGCTTCTTGGAAGAACATAAAGTTAGACGTGAATGTAACTTATAATCAGAGGACTAAGCCACATTGTTGGTAATGGAGAGAAGATTAGAGTTTGGGAGGATGCGTGGTTATCGTCTGAGGTCCCAATGCGACCAATTGGTCCTCCACCTTTTAACTCTTTGGGACTAAAAGTGGCTGATGTTATTGATCGGAACACTAACGAGTGGAACTGGACTCTAGTGTACCTTCATATCCCATCATACAAGGCTCATCTTAAACTGCTCCCACCAGGGATGTTCCGCAATGACCGAATGGTATGGCTACCAGCGGCTAATGGAAGATACACATCGCGCTCAGGATACGCAACACTCACCATCAAGGATGTCACTTCTCAACAGTCCCAATTCCGGTGGCACAGCAATGTTCGGAGGCTACCAACAGTCCCAAAAATCAAAACATTTCCTTTGCAAAAACATTGAGCCAAAGAGGTCTCATCACTAACCTCCCTTGTAAAAGATGTGGCGCCCTGGAGACTAAGCTTCATATACTCCGTGACTGCCCGTTTGCCATCGACGTATGGTCTTCTACTCCCTTATCGAGTATTTCGTCCTCTTCAAATCAGAATATCTTGGAGTTTCTAAATGCTCTCAAGGCTCCGTCGGGTATCACCTCAGCCTCCCTTCCCGCTTGGATATGTTGGGGCTTATGGACAACGCGTAACCAACTCGTTTTCTCCAATAAATCTTTCTCTAGCAAGGAGGTGGTAACAAAGGCAGTGATAAATGCACGTGCGTGGCAGGAGGCGCAAATAGACTTACCGTTGCCCACAAAGATAAGTATCCCACCGATACAGAGTCAACCAAAGGATCAAGAATACACCATGAATGTTGATGGTGCGTGGAATCAAGACTCTCGTAATTGTGGAATGGGATGGATAATCTCTTCTAGCGAGACCGGAATAGTGACCCAATCCTATGCTTCTAAGCCTGCAGTATCCTCGGCGTTGTGTGCAGAAGCATGGCCTTCTGGAATCTTAGAGGCATTGGAGTTGGAAATCAGAGAAGTAAGAGTTCACTCGGATTCTCTCATGTTAGTGAAGCTCCTTAATGATCATGAAACGCATAATCATATCCAGGCGATATTAGATGACATTAAAGAACTCTCCTCTTCTTTTTACTCGGATTAGTTTTGAGTTTATCCCTCGCACGGACAATGTTATTGCCGATGCCTTGGCCAAAGAAGCCTTAGCGGTTCTTGAAACCGTTGTAAACACTTATGATCATTGAATGAATTTTAAAGTTGTGACTAAAAAAAAAAAAAAAAGATTGTAACTTATAATCATGAGAAAAATTAGACATCTTTATTCATTTGAATTCAGTCGATACAAACATGAGTTTTTTCTTTTACTAACGTTTCTTCAATCGTAGGATCAAAGCCTACAAAACAATTCCCAGTTTCCCAGTATTGGTTTTTAAGCAAGTTAGATCCAAACCCAAACAAATAAATAAGAAAGAAGAAGAAAAAACAATCACTATACACAAGAAGAAGCCGACCATTTTTCAAAATAATTGTCTATCATGTGTAATGAATTGTTTAACATTTTAACTTGTGATCATTCTTTATTTTGTGGAATATATCGATGCAGTAAATAAGTAATGATATAGTATAATTACATTTCGTTTAACTAAGTTAATAATACTTTTACGACAAAAGTTGTAAACTACAAATTTATTAGAGGCTGTTGCAAAAGAAATAAAAATGTAAACTACAATTTGCCTAAATTTGTTTTGCAACAATTCGAATGTTCATCTACGGCGACATTTTGTATATAAAAAGAACTTGTTATTTTTTAAAAATATTTTCATTTAGTTTTGCAGATGTTTTGCTAATTTCTATTCCAATTAAGAGTGTAGTGAGTTTCTTAGTGTTGTTCGATATATGCGCTGAACCCTTTGAGCGTCCCACTTCAATATTTGGTTTGGTCTCATATATCATTCTTTTTCAAGCTTTCATAATCCTCCAAGTCCAAAACCAAACTACTATTGGAATGATCCTGTCTATGAAGGATTAATTACCTGATTAAGATTTTGATCAATCCGAGAATGCCAAATCAGTGCCATATATCGTGGGGATGTCACGTGACGAAGGTATCTTCGACGTCATTAGTTAAAAAAAATAACAAAAGAAATTCGAAAGAAAAAAAAGTTCAACGAAAAGTTAAAGATAATGGGACATAGCAATAACCGAAAGCAGAGCAAGGAACATTGAAGTGAATTAATGGAAGATTATGTCTCAAAAATAAACAACACATAAATAATAAATGTTCGCTTTGCTCTTTCTCCATCATACTTCCACCACTCTTCCTGCCTACAAGTTAGGCCTTTTCTTCCTTTTTTTCTTAGAAAAAAGAAACTCATTTTCCTTTTGCCTTATATATATATCAATTCCAAAAAAAACCTATCAATTACACCTATGGAGATGATATATTTTATCAAAGTTGAGTAATGTCATAGAGGTGATCAAGACTAACATGCACCAGCTTTGATCTCTAGCTATAACACGTTTTTTTTGTAACACAAATTATCTATATGTAAAAAAAAAAAAAAATTAAAAGAGTGGTACGCCGGCTTAAAAAAAAATTTAATTATGTTGATACAAATTATCCATAGTTGTGTGTAATCATGTTATTCATTGTCGATGCAAAAAAATTTTTTTAACGAATGTTACTCTTTTATGCCATTCGGTTGGCCCTCTTTCTTGTCTATTTCCTCCTCTCGGCTTGTGGAATCATTGGACTGATCACTTACGGACTGCTATGTTTCTATGCCGACGTCCCTAGATGGGTTGTGTTGTCTTGCCAATCTATTTTGCAGTTCTTAGTGTTCTTATGTTTTCCTATTTGTCGTTGTGTAGTAATCTTTCATCTACATTTTAATAGAAAACCTATTATAAAAAAAAAAAAAGAATGTTACTATGCCTTGAAGAATGTTAAAAAGTAATTTATCGATTTAACATGTCTTCTTTTATAAAAAAAAAGTATTAAATTTTATTCCAACCAAAAAAACATTTTTACAATTATTAAAACTTGAATTTGATGTGAAGAGAAAACCAAAAAATAAAATCTCTATCAGCCCAACATAACTTCTTCTAGGTTGAGGGTCGTGTCGCGAACCTGCCAGAAGAGATCCTCACTATAATACGGTCTCCCGTAGTTCTAAGTAAGCTCAATCGATTCCGACTTAACATGTCACTTGTTAATTACTCATTACACGTCTGTTAAATATTGAGATGATACTCGTGTTTTACTTGAAATTTTATGCTAAATGATTCTTGCACCGACAAGCATTAATTACAATAATTCATAAACCATGATTACACACAACTTAAATTTTGTGGAGTACAATGAATAACATGTGACGTGTTACGTGAACATCCATCATGTAGTGTATTTTCATCATGAGATAAATTTGTGTTATCTATTATAGTTTCAGTTTAAAAAAACCAGATTTTTCATCATGGAAAGATAAGTATACTCTTCAACTCTTTGATGGATATATCTCAGGTTAGGTATCGGATTATTTTTCAAAAATTATTACGAATTTTGTATAGGTTAGGTATCTAAATTAATATACCATAATGATTAATGACTTGTGTGTACTACTCTCATGGGAGACTTTGGGCGGTCGTAAATGCAAATGGGGACCCTTGTTAATACAATTCTGCAGTGAATATCGTCGTCATTTTGTGTCCCTTTCATTAACATCAAATTAAATATAATTAGTCCTAATTAAATCAAAATAAAATTTAACAAAATAAAAGTAATAAAGTTAAACACTTTTGTCTGATAGAATTAGAAAGCGATGAGCCTTTTTACTGCTCTCCCGCTTCATCTGTGTATTCGACACTCACACACTTTATCTACACACATCCATAATATGCATCCATATTTAATTAACTTAATTATATTGATATAACTTTGTATTATACTTAAGAGAGCTCTAGCTATTTTTAATTCGTTCAACTTTTTGTGACAGAGTATTGGAAATGATATTCCAATCGCGTCCACTCTTTCTCTTTTTTTTTTTTGAATAACTAAGAAGTTTCGGGTCTAAGCTCGTACATCCTCTCAGGCCCGGGACCAAAGCATGTTATATGGTTCCATCCCAAGAACCGCTCGAACCAGCGACCTCTAGGTTTTGCTTAGAGATTTTTATCAGTTGAGCTATTGGCTCTTGTTGCATTCATTAATCACTGAAAAACCAACTCTTTTTCCTAGTTCCCTTACTCTAAGAATAACTTAGCCATGTTATATTGTTAGCAAAACTGAATTTAGTTCGGTTTAACTTATCGTGAGTCCATATATTATCCGAATCTAAAGAATTTTTTTGTTATGTAATCAAAATCTAAGGCAAATGAAAGTTTTATACGCTCGATATATTCATTTGAGAGAGTATATATAAATGTTGAATACATAAATAATTAACTAATTAGACCACCATCATAGTAGATGACAAGAACAATAAGTTAATCCGTCGAAATTTCTGTCGAATTTACTATGTTTTCTTGTAATGTATTATATTGTTAACAAAACTGAGTTAATTTCGGTTTAACTTTTGTCATACAATCAAAACCTAAGGCAAATGAAATATACTTTCGATAATTCATTTGTGATAGTATAAACATCTTTATAAATGTTGAATACATCAAGAACTAACTAATTATGTCGTTTTAGACTACCATCATAATCGATTATTATATATAATACAGTACTGTAAATTAGGTTTGGAAGTGAGAAACCCAAGACGAATGTTGAGTGCAATAAGAAACAAAACAAAATAGTTAACTACGCATGCAAGCATGCAGATACAAATACACATTGGTTTCAAGAAGTAATTATTTGTTTATCATCTCTAAACCCACAACATATAAATCTAATAGGCAGCTTGCACTGAGTTCTTGGGATTGCAATTTCTTCTATTTTTATTTAATTAATTTGTCACACGCTTATACAGTTATACACATTATATATCTATGTCCAATTAAGTATAAGAGTATGGGGTCACTGTCCAAGGAAGAAAACAATTCAGTAGCATACGTACGGAATAGAACAGCTATATGATTCCATACTATATATAGACTAAGATAGTTTAATAACCTAATATCACGTGGAATTTTTTGATCTATGTGGTGATGAATCATATTACATACTCTCTCCGTTCCTTGGAGATTGATTTTCTAGCATTTTTCACACAAATTAAGAACTTACAATTTGTTAAATATAAATTGATTAAAAAAGTATAAAAAACCTACAACATCAATCTTTGTGGAACAACCAAAATATGCTAGAAAATCAATCTCCAAGGAACGGAGGGAGTAATTAATAATCTTCCTTATATGGTTGAAATCTTCTCAATGTTAGTGTTGTGGAGTGCTCATACCACAATCTCAAAGAAGGTGCAACGATACCTATATATCCGAAGCTAAAGTACACCAAATAAAGTTGTTTAAAAAAATCATCCACCAATATATATTGATGTCCCATTATTTACATATTTTTTGTTTCACGAACGCACTTCTCTTATTGATCAACTAAATACATTGTATGTATCCTGAAACCAATAAAAGACATTAGTACTAATAAAAGAGAAAAAATGGTATTCCTAGTTCGTGCCGTTTTCGCAAACAAGTTGGCTTTAAAGCGAACTTTCATATTCCTATCTCGTTGTTGATAGATGAGACTGAATTCCGAAAAATCTTTCTTTACCGCGGCAAGTTCCTTGAGCTCGATAAAAAACCGGGTCATCTGTTCGGTGCTTCGGCTATATTTGTGAGCTCTGTCGAGTCAATAAAATATAGAGGAAAATATTGCCGCTTCCGTAGAAGACAATTATTTTCATACATAAAATATATATAAATGCATGCAATTAAGTTAACGCCGTTTCAATTATAATTATATCAACGAAATAACGTAGGGAAATTTCTCATTGGACAACGTTGAGGAGGTAAACCTTGTGGAAATTATATGAACGAGACCATTTATGTGCTTGTTTGCACGTTTCATGGAAACAATGCTAAAATGGATTTATGTTTTTAATCTCATCATTTCTACAAACTTGCAAATATACTATTTTACACTTGCTAGATGCAATCCATTGCTTCGAATTCAAGCACAATCAATTTCTTACATACCATGTTCAAACCAAGCTCGACGGACATAAATATCTACCCAACATCGACTTGATCGTAAGCTCGTAAACCTATCAAATTAAAGCTCGTTTGAGTTTTAGAGAAATCTAAGATAAAATTTGTCTCATTTTTTTTTTGTCAACAGTGTTGGATTAAAAATAAAAATAAACCATGTTTTTTTCTTTGAATAGCTATTGTGGATAAAATTTATATAAAATCAAGATAAATGGCCATGAGTTAGATATTCCATTATCCAAATGCGCAGTGATATGGGTAAAAGCTGAGAGCTTCAATATCCACAAAACTTTATCTAAGAAGAAAAAAAAGTAAGGAAATGGGAATAATATATAGAGATAATAACTAAAACGACCTTGGAAAGTACCTTAATAACTAAAACGACCTTGTAGAGATGAGATCAATTGAAAAGTTTTATAAACCTTATGTGAACTTTATTATTACAGAATTGCCATTGGGAAAAAAAAATTAGGGTTTTGGTAACTGTTCATTAACCACCGAATAAAACTGTTTTCCTTTTTTTTTTCATTCCTTTGACGGGAAAGAAAAAAAAAGACCGGCGATTCTTCTCCTTCTCTGTGTCTCATCGTTTTCTCCGGCCTTATTTGCCGCCGCCGGCCACTGAGAATGTAAGTGTGCGACTTCTCTCCTCTTCGTTTCTCTTTTCTCGTTTAACAACTTCTCTCCTCTTTGTGTTTGCAGTTTCTATATTCCGGTGGTATTAGGGTTTGTTCTTGTTCCGGTGAAGTATTCGAATCTTCCACCGCTGCATTGTACAAACAAGAGGTAAATGATGATTTCTGGGTTCGTTCGTGTTCTTGATGATTTCTGGGTTCGTTCGTGTTCTTGATGATTTCTGGGTTCGTGTTCTTGATGATAGATTTATTTTTGTTTGATGGTAGATTTGTTATTCTTTGATGGTAGATTTATTTCTGGGTTCGTGTTCGTGTTCTTGATGATTTCTAGGTTCGTTCGTGTTCTTGATGATTTCTGGGTTCGTGTTCTTGATGATAGATTTATTTTTGTTTGATGGTAGATTTGTTATTCTTTGATGGTAGATTTATTTTTGGGTTCGTGTTCATGTTCTTGATGATTTCTGGGTTCGTTCGTGTTCTTGATGATAGATTTACTTTTGTTTGATGGTAGATTTATTTCTGGGTTCGTGTTCGTGTTCTTGATGATTTCTGGGTTCGTGTTCTTGATGATTTCTGGGTTCGTGTTCTTGATGATAGATTTATTTTTGTTTGATGGTAGATTTGTTCAGGTGAACGTGGATTCTTGTTCAATTTCTGGGTTTGTTCGTGTTCGATTTCTGGGTTTGTTCTTGTTCTTGTGCACTTTTCGAAAGTTTCGGTTCATTCAACAGCAGGTAATTACAATTCCGGCTTCGTTTGGGTGGTTTTGTATCCGATTCAATTTCTGGGTTCTTGTTCTTGATGGTAGATTTATTTTTGTTTGATGGTAGGTTTATTTTTCTTTGATGGTAGATTTATTCTGTTGGACGTGGTGGAGGCTTCGGAGGTGGTGGCACAAGAAGCGGAAGCCGTGGATCTATTGGATTCGGCGGTGGTAAAGTTAGTTTAATTTAGTTGGAAGTTTGTTCTGTCATGGTAGATTTATTCTATGTTCAATGGTATGGTAGTTTTTCTTTGATGGTAGATTTATTTTTGTTTGATGGTAAATTTATTTTTCTTTGATGGTAGATTTATTCTGCTGGACGTGGTGGAGGCTTCGGAGGTGGTGGCAAAAGAAGCGGAAGCCGTGGATCTATTGGATTTGGCGGTGGTAATGGTAGTTTAATTTAGTTGGAAGTTTGTTCTGTCATGGTAGATTTATTCTATGTTCAATGGTATGGTAATTTTTCTTTGATGGTAGATTTATTTTTGTTTGATGGTAGATTTATTTTTCTTTGATGGTAGATTTATTCTGCTGGACGTGGTGGAGGCTTCGGAGGTGGTGGCAAAAGAAGCGGAAGCCGTGGATCTATTGGATTCGGCGGTGGTAATGGTAGTTTAATTTAGTTGGAAGTTTGTTCTGTCATGGTAGATTTATTCTATGTTCAATGGTATGGTAGTTTTTCTTTGATGGTAGATTTATTTTTGTTTGATGGTAGATTTATTTTTCTTTGATGGTAGATTTATTCCGCTGGACGTGGTGGAGGCTTCAGAGGTGGTGGCAAAAGAAGCGGAAGCCGTGGATCTATTGGATTCGGCGGTGGTAATGGTAGTTTAATTTAGTTGGAAGTTTGTTCTGTCATGGTAGATTTATTCTATGTTCAATGGTATGGTAGTTTTTCTTTGATGGTAGATTTATTTTTGTTTGATGGTAGATTTATTTTTCTTTGATGGTAGATTTATTCTGCTGGACGTGGTGGAGGCTTCAGAGGTGGTGGCAAAAGAAGCGGAAGCCATGGATCTATTGGATTCGGCGGTGGTAATGGTAGTTTAATTTAGTTGGAAGTTTGTATATGTTCAATGGTATGGTAGATTTGTTTTTCTTTGATTGTAGATTTATTTTTCTTTGATGGTAGATTTATTCTCTGTTCAATGTAATGGATTGACATAATTTATGTACTCTAGAAATTTGCTCGCTATATAATCTGTTTCCAAATGCCTTTAGCATCAATTATTATAACATTAAAACAGGAAAAACAAGTTAAAATTGAAAAGACACATATTTAAGCTTTTCTAGTCGTATGGTTATGATTGTATTGACGACAATTAGAACACTTGTGTTCTTTCCTTGGCTGGTATCGCTCCATCTTAGTCTCTAATGCACCTTTTATCCATAAGTCAGATAATAAGTCTACTACAACATTATTTAAAGAACCTAAGTCAGATAATAAGTCTACCACAACATTATTCAAAGAACCTAAGTCAAATAATAAGTCTACCGTCACATAGTTTAAAGAACCTAAGTCAGATAACAAGTCTACCACAACATTGTTTAAAGAAGCTAAGTCGGATAACAAATCTACTACTACATTGTTTAAAGAGCCAAAATCAGATAACAAGTCTACCTCTGCATTTTTGTTTAAAGAATCTAAGTCAGATAACAAGTCTACCACAACATTGTTAATTGAAAAACCTGTCACATAACAAGTCTACCACAACATTGTTGTTTGAAGAACCTAAGTCAAATAACAAGTCTACCACCACAGGGTTGTTTGAATAACCTAGGTCAGATAACAAGTCTACCACAACATCGTTGTTTGAATAACCTATGTCAGAAAACAAGTCTACCACAACTATATGAACAACCATTGTCGGATAATAAGTCTACCACAACTATATGACAACCATCTCCGGATAATAAGTCTACCACAACTATATGAACTTATGTCAGAAAACAAGTCTACCACAACTATATGAACAACCATCGTCGGATAATAAGTCTACCACAACTATATGACAACGATCTCCGGATAATAAGTCTACCATCCGAAAAACAAATCTACCATCCAAAAAACAAATCTACCATAAGGTAAACAGAAAAAATAACTCTACGAATGTTTTTCGGGAAATTGTTCTAGTAAAAGGGAAAAAGATTGAATAAGTCTACCGTCAAAAATATTAAATCTACCACTCAGTATAAATCTACCACCACTATAATAAGTCTACCACTACAGTTCACTAGTATAAATCTACCACCACTATAATAAGTCTACCAGTCGCAAAAATAAATCTATCACGAAAATTTAACTCTACCGTTAAAGAAAATAAATCTACCAATCTTCGGAAATAAATCTACCAATCACAAAATAAGTCTACCGCTCCAAAATAAATCTACCACTGAAAATAATAAATCTACCAATCACTATAATAAGTCTACCATTCGGAAACATCTCTACCACCACTGGAACAAATAAGTCTACCATTCATATATAAATTTACCGCTCAAAAAATAATTCTATCGCTCAAAAAATAAGTCTACCGTTCGTATATAAATCTACCATCACATAATGGTAGATTTATTTTCTTTGGCGGGAACTTTTCCCGCCGATTCATTAATGGCAGTTTCGTAAATACGTTTTTTGTTATCAAGGGAACTAAGGGTAAAACGAGCAAAAATCCTCCAAAATCCAATTTTTTTAGGGGAATGTTGTTTTAGTGGAAAACCAACTTTCCAAGGTCGTTTGAGTAAACTTCCCTAATATATATATTATTGTTTGGTATGCAAATAATAAGATAGAAGAAGGAGCTAGCTTGTCTACATATAGGGAGGGTGAACGAGACAACATTGATAATAAAAACCAAAACTCACTTTGTGTTTCTTCTTTCAATCATCAACGGCACATTGCTCCATAACTTAGACATCATCATCTCTAGCTAATTATATAGTAGTATGTGTTTACATATGTCATATGTCTGTGTATTTCTTACTTTACTCATCACTTATTTGATCACACTTTCATTTAAATACTAGTGAGTTATAGTAAATTATGTTTGGACCCATCTTACATGTCCAGATATATGTTGACAAATGCTTTTTTTTTTTAATTCAATTTTCATTCTCCAAAATGAAATTTTTGTTTTGTTCTTGAAAAAGGGAATCAAAAAGTGAAGTAGCTTTATATCTAAATCAGTTTCTTTAATCTAAAGATGTTTTCTTTGTCACTTCCCATTATTTTCGCACGACAAATTTATAAAATCGTTCTGAAATTTTTTTTTTTAAAGAATGGAAGGAATATTTCCTTTTCAAGTATTAATTTTTGAACTAATCGGATTCCTTAAATCTTATATGTATCGATTAAATTAACTAGATACTAGTTCAATAATCCTTTCATAATATAACTTTCCTTCATAATTTACATTGAGTTTATAGGTTCTCTTCTAGTCTTTCGATCACTTTAATTCGAATATTCTTCCTAACTTTCCATATAACTAAATATCCATCCCATTTTTTTTTTATTATTATTTTGGGTTCCCAAGTCGTTGGAGTTATTATTAAGTAACGAAGTGTTTTCTTTTTTTTGTCGTAGTAACGAAGTGTTTTCTAAGTGGAGAATATACATATATATCCGTAAAATCCGTAAATGTATTTTCTAGTAAAATAGTAGTATATAAGAGCAATAAAAAGAAGAAAACAAATTGGAAAAAAACAATTAGATGGACCAACAAAAAAAAACACAAGGAAGTGGTCCACGCGTGCCAACATGAACTGTATGTAGGGGTGTCAAAATGGGTTCTTACCCATGGGTTACCCGAACCCGTCCGCACTTTTAATGGGTAAGGGTTATATTTTTTTACCCATATAAATAAATGGGTTTCATTGGGTTACCCTATTGGGTTCACGGGTTTAATGGGTAAACCCATTAAGGTTATGGGTAAACCCATTAGGGTTATGGGTTACCCCTGGGTTAAGCACAAAATATAAAATATATATATATATTCTTTTAATAGATTTATATAAATTAGCCTAGGGTTTTCCGGTTTAAAATAATTAACTATTCTTATAGCTAACATGTATGAGTTTCTTATAATATAGGATTTGTTTGATTTAGATGATGCTCTTGATGCTGCGGATGAAGGAAAGTTGGAGTTGGTAATGTATTGGGAAGAACCAAAGTTAAAGATGAGAGACCATCATGACATGTCTGTTTTGCAGTATTGGAAAGATAACAAACATCGTTTTGGTGCTCTAGCCTATATGGCATATGATGTGCTAAGCATTCTTATAACTACTGTAGCTTCATAATCATCTTTCAGTATTGGTTCTCGTGTTCTAAACAAATATCGGAGTCCACTTCTTCCGAAACATGTCCAAGCTCTACTTTGTACGAGATCATGATTATTTGGTTTTCCAAGTGATGAAAAAGGTAAATCATTTATATTTACTATATTAATACTAATTGCTAAATTATCCAAGTTAGTAATATACTTTTCTTATTATTTGTAGACATTGAAAGTGATGATGAGAACAATGAACCAGATGGATCTAAGGAAGGAGAGGAACCGAAGAAAGATTGAAGTGCTTTTTAAAAATACTTTTATTGGTTTTATGGTTTTTGTGTTTTATTGGTTTTATGATTTTACTAGTTTATTTTAAGATACATTGGTTTTATTGTTTTTCTATTTTACTGGTTTTATGGTTTTTTCTTGTTTAAGTTAAAAACTTTTGTTGGATTTATAATAAATTATGAATTATGTTGAGTTTTTATAAGTTTATTGTGTGATTCCATATATATATGGGTACCCATTTAACCCATTAAGCCAACGGGTTTCATATAAATGGGCATGGGTATGAAAATTATACCCATATAATAAATGGGTAGGGTTAAACCCGCCCACGAAAATCTCAAACCCATGCGGTTTTGGGTAGGGGGTCGGGTTACCCATTTTGACACCCCTAATTGTATGTGCGGGTGGTTTCGACGCGCGTGCTTCAATTTCTCACGTGTGAAAAATCTCAAACACACAAAAATTGAAAATTTCCAAAGATTTAAAATAAACAAATAAACCGATTTAAGCAAGCATGATGAGAAAACGCACTCTGTCTATATAAATTAGGGGTGGGCAAAATATCTGTAACCGAAAAACCGAACCGAACCCGACCGAAATTACCCGAACCGAATCCGAACCGATTTTTTAAAATATCCGAACGGATCTTCTATACTTAAAACCGAAACCCGAAACCGAACCCGAACCGAACCGATAACCGAACGAGTACCCGAAATATACAAAACATAAACAAACCTAAATATATTTAGAGTTAAGGTCGAGTGTGTTCATATAGTTTATGTAATTTTTATAATTTTTTCTTTGTTTTTTTTATCAATTCGGATATTGTATATACATTTCGGTAAAAATAACCAATTTATGTTATTATTTGTAATATTACAATATTTTTTGTTATTTTGTTTAGAGTATTTTTGGATAATTCGAATACCAAATAATTAAATTGAACCAAATGAAAAAGAAATAGAGGTAATTATAAACTTTTGGAGTAGTTTTTAAAAACTTTTGACAATTTTTTAGTATTATGGATAATCCGAACCCGACCCGAACCTAACCGAAACCGAACCGAACCCGACCCGAAGTTTTCTAATACCCGAATGGGTATTATATCTCTAAACCGAAATACCCGATCCGAACCCGACCGGATACCCGAATGCCCACCCCTAATATAAATAATAGCAATCCCCAAACCCGAAAGCCATTAGTTGGCAAAGAAACAACAACACCTCAATAAATCTTTAAAAAGTTTCCATCTTTCTTCTTTCTTTTTGGGTTTTTGGTCTTAATGCTTCTTCTTTGACACTTGTACGATTTGTACCTATCTTTAAAGTAGTAGTGAGACATTTAGTTAACAAACCCAAAACTACTTGTCTTTTGTTTTCATTTGGTGCAAAAAAAAAAAGTTTAGATTTTTGGTTTCTTAGCTTGAGCTCGTTTTATCAATGGAGGTCAATACTGAAACTATGCAAAAGTCAAAGTTTGGAAGAATCTGTGTGTTCTGTGGAAGTAGTCAAGGCAAGAAGAGTAGTTACCAAGATGCTGCTGTGGAACTAGGCAACGAATTGGTATTAAAGCTTCTGGATACTCTGTTATTTGAGTTTTTACAGTTTATGTTCACCAGATGTTTGTGAATATGTTTGTGTGTTTTTTTTTTGCTTTTGTTGTTGCAAATGCAGAGCATTTCCTCTGTTTTCTACTTTGAAAACACTCTTATGTGATAAAAACCCTTAAAAAGTATTGTGGGTTTGTGAATTTGTGCTTCTTTGATAACTCAAAAAGATTAGCTTTAGGTTTTTCATTTGTTTGCTTTTATCATATTCGTCTTTTATGATTTTGGAGCCCACAAAGATCCGCATGGGAATGTTTGTCCACTTGTTAGATCATTTCTTATGTGTAAGAAGCAAAATGGTTTTAACTTCTTCTCTTCTGTTTGCTTTTGCAGGTTTCAAGGAACATAGATTTAGTCTATGGAGGTGGAAGCATAGGTTTGATGGGTTTGGTTTCACAAGCTGTTCATGATGGTGGTCGTCATGTTATTGGGTAAATTCTTCAATAAATCACTTAATCAGATATTTGAGTATGCAATTAAGATTCAAACATACTAATAAGCAAGGTCTCTTTTGTTCTCATCTTTGTTGTTATTCTACCACAGAGTTATTCCCAAGACACTCATGCCTAGAGAGGTATTATTCTTGCTATAGCCTCAGAGAACACAAAAAGTTTGAAGCTTTTAAAATTTATTTACTGATTCCTATTTGTTAACTGTGTTATCCAAATCCCTAAATCAAAACCTTTTCATGTTGATCCCTTTTATTGAAACACAAAATAAAAAAAAGAGTTTCCTTTAAGAAAAAGATAAAGAGGAAGAGCTTCTTAAGTTAAAGTCCTGCAGAGAATTTAAAATAAACCAATTTGCTTACATTGACATCATTGCTTCTGGTCATAGAACAGTCTAAAGCTGCTTTTTTTTTTGTTGTGTTTCTTTTTATTTAAATTTTATTGAAAGTTTCAAGAATATTATAGTTAATTTTGGATGCTCCTTTTTGGTAGTTGACCGGTGAAACAGTAGGAGAAGTACGAGCAGTTGCAGATATGCATCAAAGAAAAGCAGAGATGGCTAGACACTCTGATGCCTTTATTGCTTTACCAGGTTAGTATTAATTAATATTTTTAATCTTGAGATTGTTCATAGTCCCATCAATTTATTTTTGCTAAATCTCTCTTACAAGTTCAGTTCTCTAAACAGGTAATGGTTATGTAAGATAAAACTGGTCAAAGTCTAGTGACAACCTTGTTTAAGCATCTAATGAGCATCTTTTTTAGGCTTTTTTAAAAATTGTGGGAAACCAAAGTATTAAAGAAGGTTAATCATGATTAAAAAATGGGTTTGACTCTTTGACTGGTTTTGGCAAAGGATAGGGAAGAAGAACAAATTGGTAAAAAAAACATGTTTTGTCTTGGTCAAACTGAAGCTGTAGTGTGAAAGCTTTTTTCTCAAGTTTAAATTTGTTCAAAGTGTATTGGTTTGTTTTGTTATGATTTTTTGGTTTCTATATGGAATTTATTATTAAAAAGAATAATAAATAAAATGCCTTGACACATCTACATCTTGCACTGAAAATTAGACCAATCTCTTCTTTTTGCTCTGTTTCTTTGTTATTTGCCTTTTACTTGGGGAGGTACTCTCTCTCTCTATAGCTTGTTTGTAGTTTTACTGTGACCAATGTTATAATTTATATTACCTGTTTCAAGTAAAAAGACAAAAACCTGAAACAGTCTCAGAAAAAAGCATGTTTTGCCCATCTAAGAAGGTCTTGTTCTTCAATAAGACCCCTGTTTTTGTAATCATATCCATATGTAAATAGAGTCAGAGGATAAGCCTATTGTGCAGAGAACAGTTTCTACAGATGAACCATAAATGGTGAATTGACCATATAATAATATAGTAGGTATATACATCTTGTAATCTCTTTCTGTTATATAATTGCAGGTGGATATGGAACACTTGAAGAACTTTTGGAGGTCATAACATGGGCTCAGCTTGGTATACATGACAAACCGGTATAGACCCATCATTGTGTTCTTCAAAAAGATTCATACTTTGGTTGATAATTTTGAAATTTAAAATCAATAAAAGCTAATTATCATATTGTTTTTATGCAGGTGGGTTTGCTCAATGTTGATGGATACTACAACTCTTTGCTCTCTTTCATTGATAAAGCTGTTGAAGAAGGATTCATCAGTACGAACGCACGCCAGATCATAATTTCCGCGCCTACTGCTAAGGAGCTGGTTAAGAAGCTTGAGGTAACTAGACAATTTGATGGATCCAAAAGAAGAAACTGGTTAATGGATTTTATTCAAATTGGTAACTTTATATAAACTGTTGTTGTTGTATGATTGCAGGATTATTCGCCTTGCCACGAATGTGTTGCAACTAAGCTTTGTTGGGAGATCGAGCGGATTGGCTACTCATCTGAAGACTGATATTGATCAGGATTTATATAAACATATAACTATAATTATTGAATGTCAAGAGATTTCAAGATAGATCTTACTTAAGGAAGGAAGGAAACAGTTTTTGAAGATCTCAGAAACTTTTGATTAGGAGGCTAAACTAAAAAATTTCCACTGAGGGAGGAAATTCTTGTGTAAATTACTACTTTGTTCTTTTAGCTCTAAAATGTTTTTGTTTCTATGAATGACTTTCTTCTGCAACTTAACCAAGGAAGGTTCAACACATTAGAGCCACAATTTGATCTTCATGTTCAAAAGAGAATCACAATTTCTGTTGTCTATACAACATTTGACTAAACTAAACACACACAAGTGGATTCAGTCTCTAATGGTTAAGAAACTAAGATTAACAGTAATGACTTACTCTAATCTCTATGCTCTAGTAAAATAAAATCTATCTAGTTAGAGACTAGATGAATTCATCTTCTTCGTCGGTTTCACCACGATCATAACCAATGTCTGAAGAACTAGACGATTTTTCAGCCTCGAGACCCTTAAGCTTCTGGATTGCATCTTGTACATCGAAGAAAAGGGTATCTTTAGCTGCTCTCGCTGAATCCTTCTTCAGATTATCATCAACAGGTCTGATGTTCTCTTTCCGGGACAGTCGAGTAGACTCGGCTTTTCTTTTAGCTTCCCTGATATGCAGATGATCAATGTACTTCTCATGCAATGCCTTGTTTTTAACCTGCTTCAGCACCGGAGGACTAACCAGAGTTGTTTTATCTTTGCTTGCGAATCTTGAACACGGCAATGGACTTTCAAGGATTTTCGGAAGTCGTTGCCCTTTCTCTACTGGAGTTGAGAGGAGGTTGCTTGTGGTGCCAGGCTCAAATACTGAGAAGAGATCGAATCCAAGACCTTGATCCATATGATTCTGCTTCTCTAGTAAATGCCTGATTGTTTTCTTTGAGAGATTGTTTCTGCGGTGTCGTATCTTAGTCTTTGGTGAATTGGGTTTCAGTAGTTTACTCGCAGAGAGTGAAAACTGCGGAATTGGTGATAAGTTTGTTTTTGTGGCTCTTGATCGAGGCTGATGTTGACGAGGAGTGTTGAGATCCGAGTTCACTCTATCGAAACATTCCTGCGCAGATTTTCCAGGTACCATCTTAGAAACTTTCTTCCAGAAATTAGGGCTCGGCTTCACTGTCAAATAAGCTCCCTGCAAAGCTAATTCCAATTCCTCTGACCATCCTTGAGCAACCTTGTTCTTTCTTTTCAATCCTTCTCCTTCTTCTTCCTTTCTTATTCTCTTGCCTTCTTCAGGTTTTGGCACGGCTTTTTCTTCCTCGTTTTTCCCCTCACTAAGGCAGACTCTAACTTCTTCTTCTTCATCATCACAATCTATATACATCTGCTTAGTCTTTGGACGAAGACGACTTCTGTCCCTCGTTTTGACACCATCTCTTTTTACTCTCTCAGAAGAAACTGCTTTCTTACTACATCTACACAAAACACTGGTACTTGATTTTCTCCCTTTGGAAGAAGCATCCACAGATCCTCCTCCATTCGAGAAACGAGGAGACCGTCTCAGCGTACGAGAGCTTAATTCCACCTCCTCTGTACAATCTTTCTCAAGCTTGTTCTTTGTCTTCAATCTTTTTTCTTCTCCTTTTTCATCAGCTTTTGCCACAACAGTTTCTACCTTGCTTGGCTTTGCGATTCTCGTCTTTTTCCCCTCACTAAGACGTACACTAACTTCATCTTCTTCTTCTTCTTCATCACAACCTCTAAACATGTGCTTAGTATTTGGACGAGAACGACTTCTACTTCTACTTCTACTTCTACTTGTACTCCTATCCCTAGATTTGACACTATCTCTTCCACCTTTTACATTCTCAGATGAAATTGGTTTCTTGCTACATCTACTCAAAACACTCTTACCTGATTTACTCACATCGGAAGAACATTGACAATCCACAGATCCTCCTCCACTAGAAAACCTAGGAGACCGTCTCAGAGTACAAGAACACGAAACATTGCTTGATTTAACAGATACAGGCTTCGTAGAGCTACACGGTGAAGATTTCTTTTTGCTGGATTCGGAAAAGCCCCTAAGAGACCGCCTCAGGGAAGGAAACCCATCAATCGAACTGTTCATTTCTGGAGATTTCTTCGAATTCGAATCTTCTTCGAATACCAATGTCTTCGGTGATACTTGTGGACCGAGTTCACGACGGATTTTCCTCGGTGGTTCCGAGCGAAAGACAAGATCTTTCTCGGGTTTCCCTCGATTTTGTAGAGAGACAAGCCTCGCGGATCGACGAAGCACCGATGTGGCGGCTTGCGGCAAGACGGTGGTGGATTTTCTTCTCGACATTTCAATCAAACTGAAAAAACGAGAACTTTGTTCAAACCTCTTAACAATTTTGCTATGACTCTTAAAAAATTGAAGATCTGAGAGGCAAATTGGAGCAAGAAACAAGTACCAGAGCAACGATAATCGGAGACCCGTAAACCCTGGACTCTGATTTCAGTGATTTGCCTCTCGTAGTCGTCGAAATTCAGAATAAAAAAACCAAAATTTTCTTACTTTTCTTCTTCCTCGCCAAGGGAAGTTGAGTTTTTTTTTTCTCTAGCTCTGGCGTTTCAAATTCATTATCGAGTAGCGAGTGGTGACTAGTGACAGTATTAAATGATAAAAAGGGTAAACAAATGTGTTAAGAAGCTTTTTAAATTCCAAATAAATCAGATGACACCAAATTTGGCCCAGGCCTTTAACGAAAGTTCAAAGCCCATACATTGGGCCACCTAGTGAAAAGGATAATTTCGTAATTCCCATCGCAAATTAAAAGCCCTAGTTTCGACTCATCTTCTTCAAAAACCCTAAATCATCATCATTTGCGGCACCGCCTCCCAGTGCGAAACCCCAAAATTTTCAACAATGCCGCCTAAGCTCGACCCATCGCAGATCGTCGATGTGTACGTGCGAGTTACCGGAGGAGAAGTCGGAGCCGCGAGTTCTCTAGCTCCGAAGATCGGTCCTCTCGGTCTCGCCCCAAAGAAGATCGGAGAAGACATCGCGAAAGAGACGGCCAAGGAATGGAAAGGGCTTCGCGTGACCGTGAAGCTAACTGTGCAGAATCGTCAGGCTAAGGTGACGGTGGTTCCATCTGCTGCAGCTCTCGTCATCAAGGCTTTGAAGGAGCCCGAGAGAGATCGCAAAAAGGTGAAGAATATTAAGCACAACGGTAACATTTCTTTCGACGATGTTATCGAGATTGCCAGGATTATGAGGCCCAGATCTATCGCCAAGGAGCTTAGCGGAACCGTCAGGGAGATTCTCGGAACGTGCGTCTCTGTTGGATGCACCGTTGATGGAAAAGACCCAAAGGATCTTCAACAGGAGATTCAAGACGGTGAGATCGATATTCCTCAGAATTAAGAATTAAGAGTGGGAATTTGAAATGGTGTTTGGCTTTTGAATCTTCTTTAGCTGCTATGTTTTCGACTCTCAAGTTTTGGATTATCATTTCGGTTTTTTGTTTCCTTTGTTATATGAACTTCCTCAATGGTTTATCAATCTTTACTTAATGTCTTTGTTTTCTTGAGGTTTTGAGCTGAAAAGATTTATACTGAATGTTTGGAATATCCGAATGCATTGGTGGTTCTATGCTTGTTCATTGTTGGGAATAATTGGTGTAGATCATGTTAGGATTCATAGCATAATATCATTTGTGTTCATCTGATTTTTGTGCAACTATAGGTTTCATCTTCGATATGAATCTCTCAGATCATTAGTTTTATGGAATATATGGATTTGCAAATACAAGAAAAGAAATTGTTGATCTAATATCTATGTGTTGTTAAGTCTTCTCTTGTATATGTTAGAGCCTTTTTGTTGAAATGGCTTAAGCTTCTTCTGTTTTGTGTGATTGTGAGTTTACAAAGCATGTCATGTTTTGGACTTGGTTCCTTCTCATAATTCGGGTTCGGTTATATTCAATCTATCAGTTTGTTCAATTAAAATGATTGTTTCACCTATCTTCTCTCCTTCTCTTTCTTCTTCTTTAGTTTCTTCTTCGACAGTAGAAAAACAATTAGGATATGGATTATCAAGTTTGGAATAAGATTCACAATGGATTTGAGGTAAGGCTAAAAGAGAGACATGGTTCCAAATGGAGAAGAGAATTAAGTAGAGTTGGATTTTTTTTTTTGTTAGATGGAACTGGAACTGAGAGTCTTGAAACATGAAGTTGCCGTGCTAAGTGCTTACAACACTATGAGTTAGGGCATTAGACTGGAATTTCCTTCATAATAATTTGAGCGATTTGGTGCATAGAAGGTGTTTGATAAAATGCCCAAAAGAAAGAACATGTTTTTTTTTTCAATTTCGATACTTCACTTGTGGTGTTTTGATCAATTTTCTACAAAATCTGCAATTTTCTTTTTATATATTTAATCAATTTGTTTTTCAATTGTGAAAAGCAGTTAAACCAAACGAAATTTTTCATATTGAGTTAGGGTTTAGGTTACAAAATCAATGTTTATAGGTGTCTATTTGTACATGTTCAGTTAGTTTCAGTTAAGATTGGATTTTGGGTAATACCCGATCGGGTTCGGTTATCCGAATTTCTTACAAACCAAAACCGATCGTGTAAAATCTAGAAACCGTACCCATACCGAACATTTGTTTTTGGGTCGAGTTCGGATTTGGGTTTCGGATACGGGCGTAGGCCTGGCCCTGTAGAGATATTGACACTACAATGTACATGAAGTTTCATTTCTGTATCAGTACAAGAGACATTGATCGAAGCTACGCTCAGTTTCTCAAATAGTATGGGTTTAAAATGTATTTTACACGTTCAGAATTTCGTTTGTCTCATGTGGATTCAGAGTAAAGTAATTTTAGCGATAAACTATTACTTTTATCTGGCTTTTTAGAAATCAAACATTTTGATTGGTTAGCTTAGGGTACATACCATTAAGCCACGATAAGTTGATGAATTAATGAGTTACTTATAGTATAACCAAAATTCTAAAACTAGGTATCTTCAAATCAAATAAATAGCGGTTTGGTTAGTTTAATATATACATTCGTATTGTGTAACTAGAGTAATCCAATCAAACTCGAGCATATTTACAACCGCCCCATCTTCTTGTTTCTTTGTTAAAAGGTTGTATTGAGTTAAAAAGAATGCAGAAACTTTTTTTTTTTTTTGGCTAAAAATGCAGGAACATTTCAATTAAAAAATAAACACAACACAAGCATAGAAGAACAACGACGAAGGAAGACAAATTGGCTAGTCAGGAAAAACGCAAAAATGGCTAAGATAAATAGAGAAGGGTATAAAGGAAGCCGGAAATTGACGACAATTCTATCGAATTTGGAAGTTTTGAAATCACCGATATGACTAAGAACAAATTAAAAGCATAATTTCGTAACTTGTGTTTGGTAGAATTTAATTAGTTATCCGAGTTTAAGCCAAAATACATGTTATTAAAAAAGAAGACAAAAACATTCTTCTTAAGGATTTAAATTCAAATCGAAATGAAGAGTAAATAAGACAAGACATGATGGCTTTTATCCACGATCCGAATATGTAACTCAAGCAAAAACATTTGAGGTGATTAGAATTTTGGAGGTGAGACTGAAATATCAATGCACCCAATAAAGGCACACAACATTACTGAACTTGACAGGCCGCTAAATTTGTCTTTTGACTTTGAGAGCCAACCACAAATAAAATGTTGAGAAACTATACTTGTAAACCAAATATTGCCAAAAACAAAAAATATTCATTAATGTGATCTATGATTTTAAACGTCCGCGTTGTGACGCTGTACAAAATCTCAAACTTGCACAGATGAAAATGATAATAAAGCTTTTAGATTAAAATAGAATTAGAGATTGAGGGTCCGATTGGTAACCTAGTTTTTTTAAAATCTGGAGCGGTAAGCTGGAACGGTAAGCTTTATAGTATAGTGCAAAGTTGTATAGATTAAGATTTGAGATAAAACTGTATAAATAAAGATTAGTGTAATAGTATTGGTAAAAATTTTGATAAAGTTTTCGTGATTGGTAAGGAATAGACTAGTTGGAACCAGAGTAGTTTTGAATCATATTTTCTGTAATGTTATTTCCAATATATTCACAAGTTTTTGTTATGTGTTCTTTTTTTCTTTCTTTGTAAGGGTTCGTAAACCATGCACGTGATTGATTGCCACACAATTAAAATCATCATGTTAGCCTACCATAATGAGAAGCAAATATATTCTGATCAAGACGTTGTTCAGTAAATTAAGTGCATAACCGCATGGACAAACTTACACTAACTCGTCAATTTGGGATATAATTTGGGATTTTCCTTTCGGTTTATACTCCCTCTGTTTCAAATTAGTTGTCATTCTACATTTTAAAAAAAACAATTAAAAATTCGGTTTTACCCCTATTTAATACATTATTGTAGTTGATATAAATAATTAATAAGTTTTAAAATAGGGATAAAGATGAAAATATTGATAATAAATATGCATTGAAAACTGAAAATAACAACTAATTTAAAGCAAAAAATTAAGCCTAGAAAGACAATTAATTTGAAACGGGGAGAGTAATAGGTTATCATTTGTCAACATATTAAATTATCAATATGAAGACATATAAATGGAGATCGTTTAACGATCTTGTTGTTATACGTCTAGCTGTAATACATTCTGGTCTAGATTCGATTGACTAAAGAACAAAAATTATCCAAAACAACGTTATATGATAAGTTGGTGTTTCAAAAAGTGTTATTTTACCAATAAACGTTATGTAATATGAAAATATGAATTTTTACCAGTAAAAATATGATTTTTACCAAAATAACGTTAAGTAACATTGGTAACAACAACACAAATTTTACCAAAAAACGTTGTTTTGGTAATACCAACTTTATTGGTACAATAACACTAGAGCGTTGTTTTTAATACCAAGAGCGTTGTTTTTGTTGAACTCTTATTTGGTACAATCTCTTACTCTTACTCTTCCTTTTAATTAGACGTAAACAAAAACAGAGTCTAGAGGCTTCACATTTCTTCGAAGAACAAAAAAGGGATGGCTGACGTGGAATATTTATGTAATATTAGCCAACAACGTAGCCAAAACGATAAGAGTGTTGCCACGTGGCGGAATTATTACCATGGATACATGGAACTGCATCTCCTGTCCTGTCTTTGTTTGTTCGTTCGTCACCTTAATTTTTTTTTTTCTATTGGGCAAACTAAATTTATTTCTTTTTTGTTCCCTTTTCGTTTTCAGTATATTGTCACCAATTTTCAAATTTATATAATTTTGGCTCATATACAATTTTCAATTTTCGCATGGAAATTGGGAAATTAGAAGAAGAGAAAATGCGAATGATTGGTGGGGACCTCAAACGTGGCATTATGTGAGTGGTTGAACGATCTGACGGCTGTGCTGAGCTGGATTTTATCGGAATGGACGGTGAAGATACGTTTGTCGGAGCGACAGGTCGGTTTGTCACGCGTGACACTCTCCCACGTGTCAACCAAAACAACCATGTGATTTTGACCAAAGTGGAATTTGGGACCCCCCAAAACGGCATTGTGTTTTACAGGATTCTCGTTGCCACAAAATCTTTTCTACAAATCACAAATGCTACGAGGAGAAAATGAGTTTATTTTTTATTTAAATTTAATTTGAGACTGAGGTAAATTACGGAAAACCCTTAACAACTTACAAATATTACCAACCCAACCATATATTATTCATCCAAATCAAATATCCATCCGACCCAATCGGATATTTTTTAAAATTGTACAAAAAATCAATTTTTTTCTCCCCTCTTCTTCTTCTTACGATCCCTTCCTCTTTTTCTGGGTGGGTTCCTTCTTCTTCTTCTTTTTGATTTCTCCCAAATTTCCATTTCTTTCACCATAAACGTTCAATTACTATATTTTTTTCCGCCTAACGTCTTCTTTCATCTTCGACGGTTACATCTCAAATCGGGTATACACAAATAAAATTATTCTCTTCTAAAACGGGTTTCAATTCACACAAATCAAATTTGTTTATATTTTGCGTCCTAAAATCCATTGATAACGAAATGCGTAAATGAAACAAACTGGAGTTTGCTTCGAATTGTTTTCTATGGGTTTAATGGAGAATGAGGAAAATTGTAGAATTTGAGATATGTGTTTGAATCTAATGGATGCTAATTTAAATTTTCTTTGTGGTTACTTTTTGGATTACTCAAAGAATTAAAAATTACATGGTTTGTAAATTGCCTGCTTCTGAAAGTAAATTGCAATTATCGTAACGATTTTCCAATTTTGAATTGGGATTTGACTTACCCACCTAGATCGAATATGTGGCTATTTCAATTATGCGAGAATTCGTATGAATTGAATTTCCTTATTTTGAATTTCCGTCACATATAGAAGGGGTAAATGGAAACGACGAAAGCGAGGGGGACTATGGCAGCGAGGAATACGAAGCAAGAGGAGGAAGATATGGAGGAAGAAGAAGAGGATAACAACAACAACGAAGAGATGAAAGACGTTGATAATGCCAATGAGCTTCAACAAAACGGCGGTGCAATTCCCGATTCGGGACATGGTATAGGTGAAGTAGTGGAAGATGTTCTGATCTGAACTATTGGTCATTTTAGGTACTATTATGACTAAACTACTGGTCATTTTGGGTACTACTGTGACTGAATATGTTCAGAATTTCTGGTTATTATGAGTACTACTGTGAACAACAAATATATTCTATGTAAATTTTCTTTTGTTATTTTTTATCTTCCAAATTTAGAGGTCCTAGATCAATTGTAGAAATTAATACCAAGTTTTCACAACAAAAGAAATTATCAAGTTTTAGCAACAAAAGAAACAACATAGTTTGAGACATAAACACAAACATAACTTAGACAAGAACAAAGTAGAGGGAAACTGCAAGAACACAAACAAAGACTCCGAGGACATACACAGTAAGCTTCATCTCTTTCTCTCCATACACTTTGGTTTGAAGTTTGCTAACAACTTCCTTTAGCTCAGTGGCTTCCTTCTTAGTCTTCTCGACTTTCTCAACCGTCTCGGTAAGCTTCTTCTTCTCTTTATCACAGCTACGGAGCAAGTCTCACATCACTTCCGGGGACATGTGATCCGGATGTCCAATCCATTCTCCAAGGCGATCTTCTACGACACTCACTTTGTTCTTCAATAAACTAATCTCCTCCATGATTACCTCGTCCCACAATTTCCACACATGGTGTTCATTAGTCTAATGTTCAATCAAACGGAATCCCAATCAAACACTCACATTTTAAACCCAAAAAACGCAACAAAAAATCAAAAATTGAAATAAAAATCTTAAACCAAACCATGAATTGAAGGAATTTGAAAGAACTTACGTTTTTATCTTCCTCGCAACTGTAAAATTTTCGTTGAATGGGCTCGGGATACCCGATGTGAGTCTGAAGGACAAGTGGTTGTCCACAAACACATCGGGTCGGAATCCCTGGTGCAAATTCCGGAAAGTCATATTCGCCTTCATAGTTTATCCGCCATCTAGTCTCTCCGTCCGAAGATGAGTCGCTGGGAGCTGAAACCATGGTTCCTCTCGGTACCTCAATAAGTAAATCCCCAAATCCCAAAATTTAGAACCCTAATTTTAAAATTAACCCGATGTGGTGTAAATAATGAGAAAATTGAATCCTAATCGGCCGGAATTGAGTGAAAATCGGCCGGAATCACTTTGTCTCTCTCTCTCTCTCCTTGACAAACCCTAATTTTCCAAATTTGGGGGAAAATGAGAAAATGTTTTGTTTTCAAACCGAAAATCAGAAAAAAGGAATAAAACATAATAAAACAACAAACACGTGGCCGTAATAGAACAAAAAACACGTGCGCCGTCAGATTTTTAACACATAGTAGTTCCTAGTTCTGGAGTAGTACCGAATTGTTCATAGTTGTCTGAAATGAGTTTTTGCTATTTTGTTAGTTGTTCAAGGGTTTAGAAGAAACAATTTTAGTTGTCCACTTCATTTTTGGAAGTTTTACCACATTTCCAATGTCTCTATAGAATAATATGTCCAATAAAACATTTTCTATGAAGATTTGCATCTTTTGGTAGTTAACACTATCAAACTCATCTTATAAGTATATGGTGGTTTATGAAAGATAAATAATTTGTGTGTTACAATTGATAAAACTTATTTTCAATTTTTTGTATTCAATTTAGTGTAAGATAAACAACAATTATAAGTTAGTTCCTTTTATTTATAAATTTGGCTTATTTTATATTTTTTGAAAATAAAATTACAATTAATTATTTAAAATGCAATTAAAATACGATTAATTATTAAAAAAAATGAAGTTATTTAAAATACAAAGAAATACTATAGTTAAAATATTAGCCAACTTCAAACACAAATAACGTTAATAGTTTAAATAACAACCAAATTAAAAACACACATAACATAACACTTATTAGTAGTACGAATACAAGAAGCAGTAGTTCTTAGTTGTCCAGCAAATTGTAAGAAACAACATACATAAGATTCATGGCACAACACTTGGGTCACCTTCTTCCACACTACTAGAGATCATTTTCCTTCTAGGGGTCAATTTTCCACTCCTTTTAATAGTCCCTTGAGGAGTTCCTTGACGAGTTAGTTGAGGAGTTCTTTGAGGAGTCCATTGAGGAGTCCCTTGAAGAGTCTCTTTAGGAGTCCTTTTAAGAGTCCTTTTAGGAGTTCCTTTAGGAGTCCCTTTACGGGTACTTTTAGGTCTCCTTCTTGAGGTATTTTGTTGGGTACCTTCTTGGCTCTCAAGGTCAGACATCTTCTCTTTCTTCTTCAGTGTTTTTGGGTGGGGTTCTCCTTGTGATGGACATCTTCTCACTCGTCTTTCAAGGAATATTGGAAGGAATATCATTACAAGGAATATGAGAAGGAATATCATCATATATATGCTTGTGTCAAAGGTGTTGTGTCCACTGCTATGAAACTCTATTTAAGATTTGTACTTGTTGAATCAATCCCAAGCTTCTTGCATACACCATCCAATAACATCGAATAACTATTCATAGTAATACCCACTGCTCCTAGTAATACCCACTGTTCATCGTAATACTTAATGTTCATAGTAATACCCAGTGTTCCTAGTAATACCCAGAATTCATCAATGTGCAGATTTCAATTCCAGCCCCAGATTTGATTTTCTACGATTGGCACTACGATTCAAATACTGTCTCATCAAATTACTTACCAATGCAAATTTCTAATCGACCCAATTAGAATTGGGATGATATGCATGCATAGAAATCAAAATCAAACACCAACCAAATTTATAATCTCATTCGAATTACCAAAAATTAGATAAATAACTAACAAACTACTTCGATTAGAGCTAACGTTAAGAGAACTCACCCCAATTAAGCTTCAACGAGCTGCAATGGAACTTTCACCGAGCTTGAACTTCAATGGAGGATAAAGTTGGTTTCAGATTTCGTCGGGGAAGAGGATTGTGGATGGGAGCTTCTCATTGGTTGATTATTATTATTATTTTTTTTTTAAAATTTTAATTCAGTTTTAAGGTTTTTTGGTCTTTTCACACTTCATTAAGTGGTATAAGAATAAAAGATGTTGACATTATGGCATTTGAGAGTTTACCAAGGTTTTTTTATTTGTTTTTTTGAGATTATGACATTTGAGGAGTTGATCCTGTTTTACACCCTGGTTTCTAGAGTGATGTACCAACAATATTAATCATGCAATGCCTTTCGTTTTATGGTTAGAGCAGCTCCATCGCAAGACATACTCTAAAAAGTATCTTACATATATAATAATAACATTTTAAAAATCATTAATTTATATAACTAAAAAAAACAAAGTTGAACCAATTAAAAATGGACATGTGCCAAGTGGGGTTTTTAAAATTCATCTACAAACGTCTCCAAAGTACCCTCTTTTAGCAACGTTTCTAATTCTCTTTCTTCCTTTTTCATTTTTTTATAATTGTTTAATGTTAAACTAGAAAATTATCCGAGTTATACGCAGGATAAATTGATTATCGAATAAAATCAATAATTTTAGTTGGAAAAAAATTAAGGTAAATTATTATACATAATCTAAGACCTATTTATATATTTTGAATTTTACGATTATTTTATAAACAAATGTGTTTCACCCGTGAAATAATTAAAGCAACAAATTTCATTAATAATTATTTTACTTGTAGGAAGGTGTATTTATATAAAATTAAAAACATCTACTTGTCAAACAAAACAACACATGTAAAAATATATATGAACAATTGTTTTACATGCTCATATATTTTCAAAATATAATCAATTATTTTTTTCTATTTAAAATCAATTTTTTTTTGTGTATATGTTAAAATTTTGTTCACATTTAATTCTATTATATAAATCTATAATTTTTGAAATATTTTAATTTTGGCAAGTTTAAGATTTCCTAATATTTTAATTTTGGTAAGCTTAAGAAGATTTAAATGTGTTTGACAATTAGAGTTATAGTAATCAAAATAAATTATATTTGGAAATAAATGTGTTTGGTAATGAGTATAAGAAAATTAAATAAATAAATAAAAATAAAAAGGAGAATAATTGTGGTGATAACACCTAAGCAAAGTGCTCTCAAAACGATTCTCAAATAATATATAGGATATTCAATAACACGTCCGATGGAGATGGCCTTAGTTCATGTTCCTTGATACCTTAAGGCTTTTTGCTCATACTTCCGCGAGTAAGCTTAATAACCGGTTGAAAATATCCATATTAGATTCATAATAGTTATTTCATTTCTTGGGCATAATCAACGATGTATTTTTTTGGGTAAAATAATCAACGATGATAATACGATTAGTTAAAAATTGAAACTATATGTGTTAATTAGTTGTAATATTTTTAGTCAGTAAAATTTTTCGACCGTTTCAATTATTTTATATACGGATACAAATTTGAAGCATCTTTTTTTTTTGTCAATAAATTTGAAGCATCTAAAGATTCTACATATTATTTAGAAAAGCAAACAAAGTAACTTTATCAAAAAACCAAGAATATATAACACAACAAGTTATGGTTGTAGGCTTGTAGCACAAAAGTGCATGAATTTGTGGTATGGTCTTTTGTTTTAACTCAAAAGTTCATGGATTTGTGGCATGGTCTATATACAAGTTTTAAGCCTGATTGATGATAAAAATGTGGTATAAACTAAATATAGTATAGAGAATTCCATGTTGCCTAAAAAAAAAAAGTATAGAGAATTCCTCCATGCATCTCTTACCAGCCACATCTTAATTAGTATAAAAAATCGCATTACAGTTTCTAAACAAGCATACACATTTATGCATACCTAATTTAGATACGATGTTTTCTTTTTGTTTCCATATATAGAGTAATATTTTTTTTTAGAATTGGATCAATAGTGTTTAGTTCTGAAAATAATGGAACAGTACTTATAACTTATAACTAGCCACGCCTACTTGGAATGAGAAACCTAGCCATGCTTCGTTGGAATCAAAGAAAGTTTTGGAATTTTGTTATCTGTTTACCTCGATTAACTTATAATTTTATATGTGACAATTAAAACTTATAATTTTATAATGCATTGGCAGGATTTGACAAGGGGGGGGCCGAACCTGAAAATTCTCTCTCCTCTGCCCCTTCTCCTCTTTTTTTCCACCGCCTGAAAATTCGATCTCCCTCTCCGGTGGTCGGTGTTTCTCACCGCCACCGTGAGAGGGACCGCCTCTCTTTGCTTTGTGTTTGTAGTTTGGTTTTAGGTCCGGTGGCTTGAGCTGTTTCGATTGGCGGGTGAGGTGCTGATGGTGGTTCGTGTGTGGTCTGAGCGCGTGATGGTGGCTCGTGGGGGAGGCTTTGTTGTATCTATAAAGTGTTGATGCGCGGGTCTCTTACACGCGAGAGTTGTTTTCGCGCTTCAGATCGACTTTTTTCAACCGTCATGCTTCTCGTCGGAGTGTTCGCTCTCTGTTTTTACCGGTCGTCTCTCTTTGTTTCGGAGCTTCGCGTCTAGTGGCTAGTAGTTTTGTGGTGTGGTTCTCGTTTTAGCGGTTTTGTTTTGTCGTTGTTCTTGTGTTCTTGTTGTTTGTGGCATGCTTTTGGGTGTCTTGGCTTGCAGGTCCTTCTTCATCGCTTCGTCTCACATGGTCTCTGGTCGGGTCCGTCTCTGGTACTGCTATTCGTGTTTTCAGCCGGTTTTGAGTGGTTCTCTCCTTCTCTCTACATCTACAAATCAATTCGGAATTTGTTATCTTTATGGGATTCATTTCAGGTGTGGTAATCAATTGGTTCTTTCCCACCTTCTTTGGTTTTGCCGAAGGATGAATTATTTGCTTTAGTATAAGAGGTATAATTGGATCACAAAAGGAGGTTTCGGTTACTGTTTCTTCATGTGTTAGTGATGTTGGTTCGGTCGGTTTGTGCAAGTCCATGTGTCCTTGCCGTTTGGTGTCGGTTCGTAGGTGCCTCTCTCCGTTTAATAAATAAGCTATGTGTATCGATATTCGTTTGTGCATGGTATCCCTCTTGTGGGCTGTGGTTTCTTTACGAATTCGTTTTCATGGCCACGGATGGGTTCGTCCCGTACCGGTCTTTCTAATATCTCAGTTGGTTTTATAAATGTTATTCAGATGTAAAAAAAAAAAAAATAATGCATTGGCATAAAAAAGTTGCGGCTTTCTTAAATGTGAAAAATGACAGGCCATGATATTATAAGACAAAAAGAAGAAGAGAGCAAATCATAAAGTATATTGGGTCGGTCCAGAAGAAAATGACATTAGGTGATGGGGCGGTGAGGCTAAGTTAAAGTAAACATAAAACGTCCATTATCTTTTATCTACCAGAAAAATAGGAAAATTTAAATGACACAAAACTATTAAATATTTCCAAAGTTGTTATTCCCAGCAGACTATCTAGCTTCTTTGAACAATCTTCTTCTCCACCATCACCACTGATTGGTACTATAACTCGGAAAAAGATAAAACTATACCTTAAACAAGTATATACGAGTGGATATAAAGTTCTTTCTTATGATATCATAAACTAACTAATCCCCCATTTATGTATCTACAAGATGCATGTTTAATACTTGGATCTAATTTTATTGTTACAGACTTGGGAGTCCCATAAAGTATTTACAAGAAGCATGTTAAACAGATTTGGATAAAATTTTGTTGTTACGGACTTGGTTCAGTGTATAACGAATCGATTATGTAATCCGAGTCTCAATACATAAACTCAAATGAAAAGTTGAACTCTACTTGTTTTGTTGGCTAATTTAGTTACTCAATTATTGGAAAATTGGAACTATATTTCTGACTTTGCGTATTAATTACTATTTTAAGCAATTTTTTTTTTTTGACAAATATTTTAAGCAATTATTAATCAGGACAGCTAGCTTATACTTATTTTGTGAAAGCTAATTCCCTCATAATAATCATCCCTCATAATAATCATTTAACCACTCTTACAATATTTCCATATTCATTTATTTTATTGAAGAAAAAAAACCTCTCATTCCATTACAAAACCTTGAAGACATACAATAACATAATAACACTATTATTCGTAATATAATAATAAAAAATATTACATACAAAACAACAAAGAGGAACACTCACTATAAAAACAAATGACATGTTCTTCTCACTAACCACACCAACATAGAAGTAAAACAGCCATTTCTTCCCAAGAAACAAGAAGAAGAAGAAGAGATCAAGTATGGCAAAAGACGTCGAAGCTGTTCCCGGAGAAGGTTTTCAGACAAGAGACTATCAAGATCCGCCTCCGGCGCCGTTTTTTGATCCAGCGGAGCTAAAGAAATGGTCTTTTTACAGAGCAGTCATCGCCGAGTTCGTAGCTACTCTTCTCTTCTTATACATCACTGTTTTGACGGTCATCGGTTACAAGATTCAGTCTGATAGTACTGCCGGTGGTGTTGATTGTGGCGGTGTTGGAATCCTCGGTATTGCTTGGGCCTTTGGTGGTATGATCTTCATTCTTGTCTACTGCACCGCCGGTATCTCTGGTATGGATCTTTATTCGATCTTGATTTTGGTTCGGTTTAGATTTAGTTTGGTTTTAGAAAAAATTTAGATAAGTAAAAATGAATCGACTTAACTATGGTTTTTTTTAAAGTTTCGTTCGAGTTTTAATCAAGTATACAAATTTTTCATCTTTTTGATTGGGTTTTATGTCAATTCAATTTTCTTGATATAAGAAAGAGACATTTTAACAAGTAAATTGTGACGTTTAAGCTGATATTTTTCTCGGTTGACATCATATTTTAATCGGTTTAAATGTTAGGTTGCAAGGAAGAAAAACGAGTTATATACTGTGTAACATTTATTAAAGTCCCGAAAAAAAAAACATTTATTAAAGTCATGATTAAATCGGTTTAGCTTATCCTTTCAATATTCTTAATCTAAGCTGGATAATTAACATTTTGATCGTATAACTTTTGGTTGTGTTACTTAGGTGGTCACATCAACCCAGCCGTAACATTCGGGCTATTCTTGGCTCGAAAAGTGTCATTGGTCAGGGCCATATTGTACATTATTGCTCAGTGTTTGGGTGCGATCTGTGGAGTTGGGTTTGTCAAAGCCTTCCAAAGCTCTTACTACGTTCGTTACGGCGGTGGAGCCAACTCTCTAGCCGATGGCTACAGCACAGGGACCGGGCTTGCCGCAGAAATCATTGGTACTTTCGTTCTTGTCTACACCGTCTTTTCCGCCACCGACCCTAAACGTAGCGCCAGAGACTCCCACGTTCCGGTGAGTCACATAAGCTAGTATCTTTGGTTAACCGAATCAAAAAAATCAAACCGAAGAGAAAATAAATCGGACTGAACCAAACCAAAATAAACTAGATGTTCATATAGTATATATAAAAAGATCAAAAACCGAAATTCGATTTGTGTTACATTTCAATCATACTAACAATTTAATTGATTTTGATGAAATGAAAGGTGTTGGCACCACTTCCCATCGGATTCGCGGTGTTCATGGTACACTTAGCCACCATTCCGATCACCGGAACCGGAATTAACCCGGCAAGGAGTTTTGGAGCAGCCGTGATCTTCAACGAGAGCAAGCCATGGGATGACCACGTACGACCTCATTTTCCCCCCCATTATATTTAACTAAACTATACTAATTCTTTTTTAGGTAACTAATTAAAAGACATATTTGAAATATGTAACAGTGGATATTTTGGGTTGGACCATTCATTGGAGCTGCGATTGCTGCATTCTACCACCAATTTGTTCTTAGGGCTTCAGGTTCTAAGTCTCTAGGATCATTCAGAAGTGCTGCAAATGTCTAAAAACCCTCAGCAATCAATCAGATTCTGAATAATAAATAAGAACAGCTTATAGTTGTTATGTTTTCTGTACAAAATCCAAATCGATCACTTGTAGTTTATTTTCTCTTTTGTTTTGTTTTTATGTTTTTCTGCTTGCTCTTTTGTGGATTTTCTTTCGGTGTAATTGTTTTTTATTTCACCATTGCCAAGCTTGTTCAGTGATTGGAATTAAAATCGATAAAAACACTTTTACCCTTTTTAATCTCCAACTATTTTGTTATCTCGTTTAAACACGACTAAGACTAATGGGAATAAGGATATTCGTTAAGTTGTTAATTTTTGGCCTTTGCTTGGACAAAGATGAGTTTGATCGGTAATATTTAACACATCGGTAAAAAACCGCGTTGATGGTTATCAATCATAACACATCGGTAAAAAATACCGTTATTTGGTATCATTCTTTAACTTCAAACCGTTTTGTGTTACCAATCGGATTTTGTACTTTTATATTTTTTAACTGCTATTTGTTCATATTATAGCTCTGTATCACTAAGTAGAAAGGAAAGATAAAAGTCAAGTAAAAACAAACGATAACAAGTAGAATAATAATGAACTGTTTGTGGCCTTGGCGACTTCCCTGGTTTAACCTTTCCATATTCCAGTTTCCCAAAGCTATCATCTTCTATTATGGTTCAACCTCGTTCGTTCTTGCAACAGGGCCACCAGGAATCTTCTTTGCAGCCAAGAAACCTCTTACAAAGCCATTTTGCGATTTCTATTACCAAGTCTTGGTATCAATCTCAATCTCTTACACAGTTGCTAATTAAAATGTTTCCTTTATATATAAACTCCAATTTTATTACCATGAAAGGATTTTATTACAAAGAGATGGAAATTTTGAAAGAAAACTTGATTAATCACTAAAAGTCGAAGAAAAGTACATACATCTCTGCAAGAGTCTTGCATACATTCATTACATCGCCAAAGCTATATTAGATTAATTAGAAGAAAGCACAGATAGAGAAAAAATTGGCATTCACCTACTTTCACCTATTTCTTCTCTATTCTCTTGTTCTTCAATGTTGGAGCAGAGGATGCTTGACTTGAGTTGCTTTGAGTGGTTAATGTCAAGATCCTCTACATGGTCCACAAAGAAACGAAGTCTAATTGGGTCAGCTTCATAACCTTGAATTTCAACCCTTTGCAGAGTTTTCCTTTCTGGGTTGAAGTAGTAAACATATTATGGCTTATATCACTACAAGAAAACAGATTTTTAACTACTGCCAAATCAGTCGGAAATCAGTAGGTAAACACCCTTTAGCGACTGATTACCGACTGATTTGTGCTGTAGCTTTTTCACTCGTCGGTAAAATAATTAGTCGGTAAATGGTTACTGATTTCCGACAAATTTTACCGACTGTTTATAGGCAGTCACTACACAGTCGGCAAATTTAACGACTGATTTGTGACTGAATACCGACTGAAATTAGCTACTGCACCAAATGTATGCAATCAGTAGGCAAATTTGCCGACTGATTGGGGACTGATATATGCAAAATCAGTCAGTAAATTTTGCTACTGATAACCGACTGATCACCTATAATTTTAGCTACGCAATGGCGACTGATGTAAGCTTCGCATTTGCATTTTGGGTATGATTTACCGACTGATTTCCTACTGTTCACCGACTGATAGTGTAATATTTTTACCGACTGATTGAATATGGAGAATAGATTATGAATCTAATAATTGTGTTTAGATGCTAATTGGTTTGTTGATTCTAATTAAAACGTGAAAATCAATTAGAAAGCAAACATTAAGTATTGCAAAGCACACACCAACACAAAAACATATATACACCAAAAACTTACATAAGATTCATGTTCCAAATCCAATTGATTTAGTTGCAAAAAACATTGCATAACACATAGCATGAGTTTCAAGTTATAAGTGAGCTAGAGAAGTGAGAAACAAAAGGCTTACACTATCAGTTTCTAAACCACTTGAGTAGAAGATGAACCACCGGTACCTGTAGCAGTTTCTGTGGCAAGGAATGCGAGGAATCGGTCGTCGGTTTTCAAGAACTTGTCCATAATGTTAAGGTGAACGGTTTGGGCCTGTTGAGCAGCTGCAAGCCGAACATTCTCTTCTTTCTGCCGTGCGATAAGACCTGCTTGTTCACTCAATAGCCGTTTAGCCTCTTCAAGCTCTTGTTGCATCTTCAGGACAGAGGCCGAGATTTGGGGGTTTTTTCCCTTTCCCTTGACCACCAGATCCTCTTGTAGGCTTCCCATCCCAAAAACATGTCCTCTTTCGTTCACACAAGTAGACTACACAGAAATAAGAAAGAAAATTAATCCCAACCCAGCATGAATGACAATCCAAAACACAACAACACAGAATAAGCACTTAACCTGCAGAAAGAGCTCGTTATCCTCTTGTACGGATAGCTCCGGAGCACGACCATCAGAAAGCTCTATGGTTTCAGATCCAAGGTTCGACAACTTCTCCCCCTTTTTCTTCAAATAGGAGTCAACAACTTCCTCCGCTTTTTTATCGACAAATGTTCCATCTTTCTTGGTATTTGCTCTGATGAAAATCTCACCGTAACTCACTGGTCTGCCCAATTCAACAGCCTGTAAAGGAGAATACAAATGTTGTACTCAGAGAACAAAAGAGTAAAGACTATCATGACTAACATTTGTAAAGACATAACCAATTCTCTACGTTAAAAACTCAAATCAATTTTCATAACAAATATAAACCATCAGATATAAACTCAATCATCAGATATAAACCAACTCAGTCAACTTCAAAAACATTAACAAAATAAAGAGTTCAATTATCACAGATATAAGCAAAACTCAAGTTTCAAGTGACTTACCATTTCTCGTCCGAGTTGTCGGTATGACTTCAGTCCGCAGGTGTGTTTGTGAGGACCGAGACCTTTTCGCTGAGACATCTGAGCTTCTGAGGTCTTCGCTCTCTTTGCTATTTGGTGATCAGTGGCCCAATGTGCTTTCATTTTTCCCCAGATCTTATCAATGATCCATTTAGGTTGCTCGTCAAGACTCCTTGCATTGCTGACCATGTCCTTCAAGCGACTTTGAAGTATTGCCTCGAACTCCTCTTGAACTAAACCTGTTATTGATGGATCCCACCTGTGTTTTTTCTACAAGACAAAAGAGAAAGATTGGTGTTAGTCATTATAAAACACACAAGTATTGTAGAGAATAATGGTCAATTATCGGAGGTACTGTTACCGCGAATTCAACGAACCATCGTTCTATTCTCTCCCTAGGCACAGAGGAGATACTGTAGTGGGGCCATCAAACTTATGGGTGAAACACTTAGTGACCTGTCTTGTGAGTTTGGAATCGTCAAAACCAAACCTGCAAAAATAGAGAAAAGGTTACTGCAATTAACAAAGAAGTGTTGTGATGAAATTAACAGAGACAGAATGAAGACATAAGCTATTGATGTGTACCAACAATAAGCTCTAACAAAAGTAACTGAGGACATAAGCTATCATCTCAAACCATGCCAAAGCAAATAAAGACATATCTCAACGCAATAAAGAAAACCATAGACAAAGAATGCAAGAAATTACCAAGTTGAATTAGGCTCAATGAGATCCGGATCAAGGATAGTGATTTTGTTTGGTCGTGGCCCAAGCATAATCGCGTTTAGAGACTCCAGCTGGTCTTGGGAGAGATTAGGCTCAATTGGAGCATCGATATCAGAGTACTCTCCGTCTTCAGCTTCTGAATCTCCTTCTTGAAATCCCGTGCGTGAATTCTGGGCTTCAAAACTGTGAGGCGATTGAGATGTACGGCTTGTAGGCAAATCAGTAGGTTCAACTTGATGATGTTGAGGCGTTGAGGCTTGTCGATTCCCAGACGATGCAGGGGCTCGGATTTGAGGCGCTACAAATGCAGGGGCTCGGATGTGAGGCGCCACTGTAGATGGTGCAGACCTTTGAGGTTGCGCAGAAGGGGATGCCGAGAAAGTGGATCCGAGTGAGCGGATGCACGCCGTTGAGGAAGAGAAGAAGGAGAAGCTCCAACTGTTGGAGTTTTAAAGAGATGCGCCGGTGGAGGGTAATCTTTCACAGACGGCTTTGGATTGGTCTTGCCGGGAACCGGCGGGGGAGATTCCGGTACCGTATCTGGAAGGAAATCATGTCGCCTGGGTGGATTGGCCGGTGATCTCACCATTGTCGTTCTTGGTTTAAGATGAACTCTCTTCCTCTTTTCAGGCGGCATCGTAGAGAGAAACAAAAAATTAGGGTTTGAAATGAGATTAGGGTTTGAGAAAACTGGGAATCGATGAAGAGAGATTGAGAGATTGAGAGATTGAGAGCGACAGAGAATCGATCGAGAGGAAAATTAGGGTTTGGAGGTTATGTGCGGCAAAGAGATTGAGAGCGACAGAGAATAAAAGAGAGAATCTCTTATGTGCGGCAAAGAGATTTTAGGCCCGACAAAAATTTTGGCCCAAATATTTTGGAGGTTAAATTTCGCGGGTGAATTGAGCCAAAAATTTTGGCCCAAATGTTTTGAATATCAGTCGGCAATTAGTAGCTAATCAGTCGGTAAATATTTTTTTTATTTAGTTTAATTAAGGAAAATCTAACAATTTAAGGCTTTTTCATTTTGTGATTAGTCAAACTAATTTTAAGTTGTGATATTTTTGTGTTTCTTTTTAAGGATATGATATTTTAGTGTTCCTTTTTATTAGTGAAACAAACTCAATATACGTAATTATACAAAATACAAAATGAAACTATCAAATCTTGAAATGAATGAATTAGCACAATGAAACACCTTCAAGAACGTCATCGTCCGAATCTGATAAGTTACACTCAAATTCGTCATCAAGTTCCGTATCGCCGACTTCGTAATCGAGAGTTACTGGGTTTACTCTTGGACCCGAATTCTCGACCACGAGATCTTCAATTGTAGTCAGGATTACATTATCATCAGTTTCTTGTTGTAAAAGAGTAGGTTCAGTGTGTTCGTAATCTCCTGAAATATTTGCCCTCGGGTTGACTTTAACAACATTATGCCACAGAGCCTTCGGTTTCTTGCCCTTGTATGGGTACGGGATATAACAAACTTGATCGGCTTGAGATGTTGTGCAATTTCAATGTGAAAATGAAACTTTTACAAAAAGTGATTATAAAAGCAACCTAGGATACAAGCATACGTACCTAGGATAAAAGGGTCGTATTTAGGATATCTTTTCTTTGGAAGAACATCTACAAGGCCACCATTGCTCCTCCGAGTGCCTCTACCGATCACAAGATCCATCCACTTACACTTAAAAAGTGTGATTCTCAAATCAACCGCCCCCGTATATTGTAGTTTTAGGATATCAGTTATGATACTGTGATATTCAGCTCGGTCATCTGGATTGCTATAATCTACCCCGCTAACACAAACACCGTAGTTACAGGTATTGCTTCCCTCGCTGTGAGTCTGGGTATGAAACAAATAACCTCTTGTATAATAGATGGGCCAAGTCTTGACCATCATCTCTGGTCCATGAATTATGTCGAGTACCCACGTTGGAAAAGGAAACTCGGCCTTCCAGGCGATAACCTGCATGGACATACATATCCTTAGACAATATGAGATATTTCGAGGTAAATCAAGAAAATTGTCAAATATTTAATAGACATACATATTCTTTGATCCAATCTGTATACTCTTCGACTCGTTTGGCCAGGATGTCTTCCTCGGGGAGGTCCGTATATTTTGCACTAATATAATGTTCGAATGAACTATATAGAACACCGGAAAATTATATGAGAAATTTAATGTGGACTATATATTTAATTTTCAGTGAGAGACATTCAAAATTATACCTCTCAAGTTCGTCGAAATAACCACAATTCCGCAAAACATATGAATGTGCGCATTGGTAGTCTTTCTCTGAGAGCCACCTTTCTTGCATTTCGCCACTAGGTCGACCTACATGAGTAAATATATCGGGCACTCCATCGAAATGGTACACATGGACTTCACCCGGAGTGAATCTTGTCAACCTTACCAATTAAATGGCTTAACTAATGAACATGAGAATATTTACAACGCTTACCTTGATTTCGTTTGTACATTCGAGGGAAAATAGTGTTGTGTGAAATTAGATACCTCCTCCCTTAGATATGATTGAACAATCGATCCTGCTGCGTACCTTGAGTTCTTCGCTGTTGCTTTCAACTTTTTGAAATACCTTTCAAATGGGTACATTCACCGGTATTGCACGGGACCTCCTAATTTAGCTTCGTAGGGGAGATGTATCGGTAGGTGCTCCATCACGTCGAAAAAGGATGGTGGGAAGACCCTCTCCAAATTGCATATGATTAAAACTATGTTTTCTTTCAGAATTTGGACGCGATTTGTTTGCAAAGTTCTCGCACATAAGTCACGGAAAAATGTTCCAACACCTACGATTTTTTAATTAAAAATGCATATGGTTAATACAATCACTATGATCATATTTACATGATTTATTATTTTCTTTTAAAAAAACAATTAGTGCCTGATATCGCGGTGTGTATGTTCCGGTTTACGAGATCAGTTAAGATAAATGGAAGTAGCCGCTCCATAAAAACATGGCAGTCATGACTCTTCATCCCGAAAAACTTTTCTTTCTCAAGATCAACACAATTAGCTAAGTTCGAAGCATAACCATCCGGGAATTGCACCGAATCTTTCACACATTTCAATAAGCTTATTCTTGCGTCGTCTGTCAAAGAGTAGTCAGGAAAAGGGGCTCTACCCTGACTATCAATATGTAAGTGTGGCCGATGACATAATAATTCTATATCCCATCTTGACGGGACGGTGTCTTTTGATTTACTTGGCAACCGCATCAGAGTGTTCATAATGTTGTCAAAAAAATTCTTCTCTACATGCATGAGATCGAGATTATGTCGAAGATTGAGGTCCCTCCAGTATGGCAATTCCCAAAATATGCTTTCTTTATACCAGTTATGATTTGTCCTAAAGCCTTTCTTCCTCTTATCGTGACCGTTTCCACCAACATCCTTAGTTTTTGGTGGCTTCACACGTTGCACACGGTAAGAGTAAATTTGCTTACCGGTCAAAAAATCTGGTGGCAACTCATTCCTCGCGTCTCTTCCCTTTAAAAAGTATTTTTTATTCTTCCTTAGAGGATGACCATGAGGCAGAAATCTTCGGTGGCAATCGAACCAACACGACTTTCTTCTGTTCCGCAAATAAAATGAGTTTATATCTTCCATACAAATTGGACAAGCTAATTTTCCATGTGTGCTCCATCCTGATAACATGCCATACGCCGGAAAGTCGCTTATCGTCCACAACAACACTGCTCTTAGATTAAAATTTTGATTCAAGGACACATCGTACGCCTCGACCCCAGTAGACCACAATTCTTTCAACTCTTCAATAAGAGGTCGGAGGAAGATATCAAGACTCGCTCGCGGATGATTTGGCCCAAAATTCATAATTGTTAGAAACAAGTACTCCTTGTTCATGCACATACCAGGGGGTAAATTGTAAGGAGTCAAGATCACAGGCCACAACGAATGATTTTTTGACATGCCAAATGGATTGAGCCCATCTGTACACAATCCAAGATAAACGTTGCGGGGTTCTTTTGCAAACTCGGGATGTTTATCTTGAAAACTTTTCCACTCCGCCGCATCAGAAGGATGACACATTTCTCCCTCATTTGGTTCATGCTCGGCATGCCATCTCATTGCCGCTGCAGTCTTCTCGCTCTGATACATTCTTTTCAATCTGTCAGCAATAGGCATATACCACATACGACTATATGGCACCCTATTCCTACGGTTTTGCTCGTTAGGCATCCATCTTTCCGAATTACAAAACCGACATGTTTCTAAACCTTCATCATCTTTCCAGAAGATCATGTAATTTTTAATGCAAACATCAATTGCATGACATGGGAGCCCTAAATTGCGCATCATTCGGTCTGTCTCGTAATGTGAACCTGTTGCCTGGTTTCCTTCTGGTAAAAAATCTTTCAAGATTCCGCAAACCGAATCCACAGACCTTTCACTCGCATTATGATATGTCTTATGTTGCATGATTCGAGCAGCTAACGATAACCGCGACTGACCTTCATGACAACCATCATATAATGAAGTATTTGCTTCATCTAACAAGTCGTAGAACTTTTTTGAATGATTGCGAACCGGTTCTTCGACATTCTGATGACTAGCATCTTGGTGATAGTAGTTATCAAAACTCACATTATCACGAAATGCATCATTCACCATATCCACATATCTATCCTCTACATTGCTCACATCTTCACTCCTATCAACATTACTCGGTCCTAAATCCATATCTAGTTATTCACCATGTCTATACCAGATATAATAATCTTCCATAAATCCTCTACTATACAGATGCCTCCTCACTCTATCACCTGACATAAAATTCTCATTCTCGCAAAGAAGACAAGGGCAGTAAAACTTACCGCGATTTCTCTGCGTTAGTTCCTGGCTATTTGCAAATTGCAAGAATTGGTCCACCCCCCTTATAAATTCTTCTGAGAGATTTCCCGTCGCTTCATCGAACCTATTCTACAACTACGCCCGAAAATTACCACAATTGTTATTTCCAGACATTATGAGTTGAAAAAGCTTATTCCCTCTTTGATTTGTGTTTATAAACTCTTTCTTTCTTATGTGTTTCTATAGTTGTGACAAGAAAACCCGAGTTTGGCATTTATAAAGAAAATTTACCGACTGGTCGCCTATTGTTTACCGACTGATTGGTAAGTTAGGTACACCAACCACCAAATTATTTCCACGTGCCTGTACCTACTTTTACCGACTGATTTGCTTCTGATATACACACACTGAAAGGTCGCCGGTAATCAGTCGGTAATCAGTCGGTAAATACCTGACTTTAAATAAGATTGCTTGTAGTCGGCAAATCAGTAGGTAATTTTGCTACTGTGTAATTTCAGTAGTAAAATCAGTCGGACAAATGGCTACTGTTAACATGAAGTAGTAAATTAGTCGGCAAAGCACCTACTGATTGCTGATTGATTTTTGTAGTCGGTAATTACCTACTGATTGCCGACTGATATGCAATAGTAGCTAATCAGTCGGCAATTAGTAGCTAATAAGTCGGCTAATTTACCGACTGAAAATTCAGTAGCAAAAATCAGTAGGGAAACCCAGGTTTTGGTGTAGTGTATAAATTGACCATGGGCAAAACAATCTCACCCGTAGTAGTCACTGCAGCGACATAAACATAGCGATAATGAACGAGTTTGATCTCCGGCAAAGTGTAGACATACTTGGACCATTCTTGTCTCTCGACATCCTCTAGCACACATAAACACAACTCAAGGATATAAGAGCTTTCACCATCGTCAACATACTTGTGACTAATCCCTACCTAACTTGCCCTTATAGTTGATCAATTTCGTCGTCAATGGATCACAAAAGCATTTTGCTTCAACAAGCTTGAATTCCTCAGACCTCTAATCGAAGCAAACAACCGTACAAGGCAAATCATCAATGTTGCGAACTGAGTTATATTAAACCCCATGACACAAAGAAGAAGAGTAAGAAGGACAATCGATCTTCTTTCTATTGACCTTAGTACCAAAATGGGGCTAAGGGAAATAAATAATATTGGGAAAATTACCCAAGTGGAATAATCTGGTTGGATCATATGCGGATCGAGTAGTACTCGAGACGCGGAACAGAGATACTCGGTATCGGGTCGATCTGCAGTACATAAGTGTCTCGGGCATCAGTCTGATACGCGGGAAGGAAGAACTCGGACATCAGGACGAGTGAAGATGACCCGCAGGACGAGCATCCTCGAGGCGCGAATCAAAGGAGTCCGCGTGTTCAAACCAGGTCGCATAGCGGGTTAACGGATAAACATGCGGACCCTATCCGGGTTAACGGGTCATGTACTGATCCGCACCTCCAATGTCCGGATAAGGATGCTTAGGACGTACGACACTCGGTAATGACACGTCCCGCAGATCGGGCAACTGACCTATGCACCTTTTACTTTTTTTGTTCAACTTTTACCAACGGTCATGTTGACAAACCAAGTATTTGCTATTTATGGATAGGTTCTGATCATTGTAATCTTCATCTTGAATAATAAATCAAGTTCATATTCTCCAAATTCTCCATGGTTACTTAATCTTCCTTAATCTTTCTTAATCTCTCTATTTCTTACATGGTATCAGAGTCAGGTTCGATTTGGTGACCCTAATACCCTAAATCTCTCATTAATCTGTTCAAAATCTTCTCTCAAATCTCTTGTTCTAAGTTTGATTCTTTACTCATCCCAAAGTTCAATCTTTGGTTCGGATCTTCTTTACTTGAAATCTCTACAAAATTTTCAAGCTTTCTTATTGATTTAGATCTAAACTCTTGAAAAGCTTTCTTATTGATTTAGATCTAAACTCTTGAAAAGCTTCAATCTTTCTTCAAAATCAGTTTCAAAAAAAAAAACCCCTAAAGTTATAATATTTTTTTCGGAATCTTTGGTGAAATCATGAGTTCGCTGGAAAATGCTAAACCTTTGGTTATTCCGGTGATTCTCAAGGGAGAAAATTACTTGTTGTGGTCTAGAACCACGAAGATGGCTCTTTGAGGTCGAGGATTGTGGAACCACATCGATCTTACCCTCAAGCCGATTGTTAGTGATAAGGAGAAGGAGGATGATGAGGCGGTGAAGACACGGGAGGCAAAGTGGTTTCAAGAAGATCAAACCGTGTTGGCCGTTCTTCAAAATGGTATTGATCCTTCTATCCTTGATGCGTATTCATATTGTTAAATGGCCTTTGAACTTTGGGAAACATTGAAGAATGTGTATTGAAATGTTTCGAATTTGGCCCAAGTGTTTGAAGTGAAGAAGACGATCAATAATCTTCACCAAGAGAATATGGAGTTTAGTAAGCACTTGGGAAAGTATCGGTCTTTTTGGTCCGAGCTTGAAATGTTGAGGCCAAGCTCTTTTGATCCGGTTGTGTTGAATGAAAGGCACTACAAGAAAACAATCCAGAAGTGACTACTGTTTGTGACTGCAAAATCAGTCACTAATATTTGCGACAAACTTAAGACGGATTTATGACAACTTGGCGACTGTGATAATATCAGTCCCAAATCAGTCACTTATTTGTGACTGATAACCCTAGTCTCAAAGGTGTCACACATTAGCGTCCGATTTACGACTCTTTTTCGAAGGTTCCTAGGTAGTAGCAAAGTAGTCACAAATTTAAGACTGATTTGTGACGTTATAAGTCGTGGCACATTTACGACGCTTTGGTAACGATATTTGGAGTCACAATTTAGTGTCTACCAAGATGAACTCACAAAAGAGTCATAACATTTATGTTGGCAAACTTTTTTAAGAGTTATAATATTTAGGGGAGGTTATTAGTTGATGGATCCTTAAAGAGTTTTAATTTTTTTGAGAATGTATTGTGGTGGATTTATGAATTATAAAATTCTTAATGAAATTCATTGTTATTTTGTTTGATGAGTTTTAAATTCTATTCAAAATGTAATATTATTGAAAAAGTTTTGTTTTTAGGGATTTTGTAAATACATAAAACTCTCTTCAATTTGGACATATGTTTTGATTTTAAAGATTCTAAATCTTTAAAACATAAATAATTTCGAAAGGGTATAAATATATTGTAGTAAAACTAAATATTGATTAATTACAATGACACAATGGTTACAACAAGCAGGCAAAGGGTCCCCTTCCTGTGTTCAAACCCCAGGAATAACAAGTTTTTTTTCTCTTTTGGGCGTCGCAAAAGAGAGGCAAAGTAGAGGTAAGTTTTTCAAAAATTAAACCGAAAAGAGAACCCAACCCGCGTACCCGACCGGTCTGTTTTTGAAAGATAACCGTTGTGTTCATCCCCAAATTATAAAAGAAAGAACCCTAATTTCAATTTCTCTAAATTGAGGGCAAAATTTCAGTTTTTCTTCAAATTGAGAAAGTAGTAATTATGGTTTATGATTTCTCTGCGTTTTTTTAACCGTCTAGAATGATTTTATTAAATCATGAGAACCAAAACATCCTGACAAAGAAAACAAGATAAAACAAAGAGCACTAAATCTAAAGCATTGAAGCCCAATAGGAGGGACAAAGAATGCTTCAGGTTGCGTCTCGAGCAAGTAATTCATGTAACCAAGATGGTCCACCGATGGAGAGGTAAGATTTAAATCTCCAATCCCTAGTGACACTTTTTGCTATCTCTCGTGCGACTGAATTCGCGATGGGTTTCTCAAGTTCGAAGTAACAACACTCAAAACCAGCTCTTAGTTGTTGAATGTGTTCTGTAAATACTCGATATCTTGGCTAGTCTTGTGGTTTCCGAAGAGCTTCAAGAATGGCCTTGCAATCGGACATAATCATTACATTCTTAAAACGCAAGTCTTGAAGATTTTGAATCGCCCAGGTCAAATAACAAAATTCAGCAATGATTCGGTTATGAGATCTAGTGAAAGCATCTCGAGCGTGCATGAGAACCGAACCTGTATGATCTCGTAAGATCCAAGCACCTCTGCAATGTAACATCGAGTTTCTCCAATTACTACTTATATTGCATTAAACCTGACCTTGCATTGGTTTTTGCCACTGAAAATCATGAATCCGAGTTGGTAGTGAGCTCATCAAATTCTCTCCTTCTCCATTGTTTAGCTCTCGCCAACATTTGGCTTCCTCCAAACTATCTAAAACCAAAGTATTATTTGAGAGCTGAGTGTTGGCCAGAAGTATTGAATTTTTATTCTTCCAATTTGCCAAAGGAACCATGGAATCGTCACTCCAATCTGGTTTGTAGCCGTATCCATGATGTCGAAAACATATTCCATATGAGCTAGAGTTTCCATATGCTGGAATAGGAGCTAGAGTTTGTGCTGTTCCCCAAAAGTCGATGGCATTTGAACATTGAAATAGAACATGGTTGATCGTCTCGGCACCGAGATTACATAACTGACACGCCTGTTGAATGTTCAAACCTCTTGATGCTAGTCTTTCTGAAACCGCTAGTGCTCCCGATAAAACTCTCCAAAGGAACATTTTAATTTTTGGTGGGGCCTTGATTTTCCGTGCTTTGCCTTTTAGCTTTAATCTGTGGACTTGCAGAGGACTTAATACAGAGGTAGTGATCAAAGGACGATTTGCAATAAGCCAGTAACCTCTTTTGACGCTATATGAACCATGATCGTTGTATGCCCAGATAAGTTTATCTCTTATTCAACCGACCGGTGTATCTAAAACTCGTTTCGCATCAGCTTCCGGAAAGAGACTTTCAACTATCTGAATGTTCCATTTATTCTCATGAGTCAGTAAAGACGATACGTTCAACTCTAGGTCAATGTTTCTTTGTTTGTTGCACGGTCGCCGTGGATTGGTGTTAAATATCCAGTTCTCTAGCCATACCTTAGTTTGACAGCCATCCCCTATCGATTTCATTAAACCACGCTTAAGGAGTTCTCTACCGTGCATAATACTCCTCCAAGCATAAGATGGACGATATCCAATACCACATTCGAGGAAATCTCTAGAAGCAAAATATTTACCTTTGTATACCCGAGATAACAAGGATGAGGGATCATTTAAGAGTTTCCAAGCCTGCTTAGCTAATAAAGCTTGATTGAAGTCACTAACATCCTTGAAACCGAGACCTCCATTCTCTTTAGATTTGCACATATCTCGCCAAGCAACCAAATGAATCTTTTTCTTCTTTTCACACGCGTTCCACCAGAAACTTGACATCGCACTTGTGAGTTTTTTACATTGATGTTTTGTTAGTTTAAAGCAATTCTAGACGGTTAGTCAATTTCTCTGCGTTTATAGTCGATTTTTGAAAGTAATTATTAAGCTTCAAAATCGATTTCATTAAGTTTGTGAGAATTCAATCTCATATTGAATTTGTGGGTTTTGTAGGTTATTGGAGATCTGATGGTGGACATGAGCGACGAATCTGGAGCTTCTACAGGAACCTCAAATGCGAGACGAAGAGGAAGAATCGTGGGTGTTCCGAAGAAATGTTGGTGTGGTCAAAAAATTGTAGAATTGATTTCCAAATCCGATGCTAATCCTTACTGTATGTATTATCGGTGTGGTTATGCTGCATCACAAAAGCTTATCAATGACAACCATACATTCAAATAGGTCGATAAAGCATTTCTAAATGAGATAGAAGCATTGAGTGGTTAATTTTGAGTCTCCAATAATCTGTCAAAGATATGGCTAAAGAGAAGATGGAGCTTGAGAAAATCGTGTTTGATAAGATGCAATTAAAGTTCGAGAATGAATTTTTTGAGAGGATTGAAGATGAATTGGCAGAAGCAAAATCAAATATGAAGAAAATGGTGATTTTTGGAGTATTTGGGTTTATGATAATGTTTGGTGTGATGAAACAACTAGGTTGATATTGTGTGGTCTTATGAACTAGTTTGTTTGTTTGGTGTTATGAGAATGTTGTGTTGTGTCTATGTTTGCTTTAGTTTGTAATTTAGCTCTTAAGAGAATGTTCCACTTTGTTTTGATTCAATTTGTATCCACATCACAAGTTTTCTTCAATGATGTATTTGTTATATGTTTCTCTAAAATCCTGGTTACAATTGGAAAACATAAACACAGATTGTGGTTTAGGGTGTACAAGTTTTTTTTATTTTGGTTTCAGAAGAGTCACTAATTAGTCGCGATGCAGAAGTAAATCTGCGACTGATTAGTGTCTATTTTGCCACTCCATTTTACATTACTACACATTAAAACCGAAAATGAATGCCTCTATGAATCATAGTTGTACTTAGATTGGACTTAAACCGAAAATGTATTATCCAAGGTGTATAAATATACACTAGTACAACACAATACTGATCAGATAGAATGACTCAATGGTTTACAACATGCAATCAATGGTTACCCAACTCGAGTTCGAGCCATCGGAATTACAAACATTTTACAATTTGTTTGTATCACATTATGATGATAAATAAAATTTATTACACATCGTTACCGAATTGTTACCATGACACATCGGCTAAAACTCTGTAGCAAATCCGTCTCAACCTGTGTTCGATCCGGGGGAGCAACAATGTTTTGTTATTTCAGGATTATCTTTTGTGACTGAATTGTGACTCAGTTGTGACACCATAGGGTTTAGGGTATAGAATCTGAAACCCTAAAAATGTGTCCCAAATTAGTCACTAATTTACGACTGATTTGCCACGCTTTTCCGACGCCGTTTTACATTTGTGACTGCATTGTGACCTTTTTGCTACTGCATAACATTTTAAAACTTTTGAAAATGGTATTAAACTAACTATCTACGATTCATGTTTGTATTTAGACGTTTCTAGACTCAATGGCAAAGCAAAAATATATGTTAGTAGTGAAAAAAATCAAATTAAAGTTTGAAGCTACATTACATTTGTAAGTGTTTTACTTAGTTATAAACTTATATAACTTTCAGCTCCTAGTTGTGTAATTTGATGTTTTATGTAAATTACCATTGTTAAGCCTAGTTTACTGGATATATCCATATATTTAGGGTATAGGGTCTAGGGGAAAGGAAGAGGACCATTGGTTGGGGTTAAATTCTTTAGGGTTTAGGGATTTCGTTTGTGACTACCTTAAAAATATCAAAAATTAGTCATAATTTAGTGACTACAAGCCAATGTTTTAGTCACTGATATATGGACATGTTGCCCTAATTAATTGGGTTTTTGGGCGGGCTAGTTTTCCCATCCAAAACAAAAAATTACCCACTGAATTGGGACGGCTTAGCGATGCCTTGACGAAATAACTTAAACAAAATCAGATCCGAAAAGTCATTTCTTTAGTATCCCTAATTTTTTTCTTTCTCTCTTCTCTCTCGATCCAGTGGTGATTTCGACACCAATCACTAAAATCAACTCGATTCTTGCTCGAATCTTGTTATTTCGTCATGCATTCTCTCTTATCTTTCGTTTTCAATCCTAATCGAACCCTTAAACTCTCTCTCTCGAACCCAGAAATCCTCTCTCTTGAACCTAGAAACCCTAAATCTAGATCTTTTCATCTTCTTCTTCTTTTGAGTCTCAATCCTTCTTCTATGTCTCTCTCGTTTTCGATTAAAACCCTCAGTTCATACCCAAATCAAAAACCCTAATTTATTCACAAATCCTAATCGACATGGCTGGGTCCAAAGGCGAACAAATCAGATCAGAAGCGAGTAAAGCCGTAGGCGTTAAGGCCCGAGGCGTTAAGACCTGAGGCGGCCGTTCTTGTGGTGGAAGAAGATCAAACGGCGGAAGGTCAAGTGGTGGTGTTCGGAGATCCATTAGTGTGGGAAATCTTGTGATCTCTTCTCCTGGTGGTTCAAACAATCAGCCATCTACAGACATCCGTGGTAAGGGTGTCGCGGCTGTGAGTGGTGGGAAGGGTAAGGCTGTAGACGTTGGTGGAAGCAGCAAACACCATGACGACGACGATGGTACACCACCGGCACCAAAGGCAACTCGCCGTCCTAGCTCGTCCCAATCGTCCAATCCTTCTGGTCAGTTTTTGCCGCCTTCTCAAGGGAGTCCTCAGTCGGCGGGCAATGTGTATGTGTCTCGAACTATTCCTCTCAAGTATCCAGCTTCTTCATTCCGAGTTGAATCTCCATCCAGTCTTCGAACACCCAATCAGAACCGCCTTCATGTTCAGAATGATGTTCAGGAAGAAGAGGAAGAAGAGGAAGAAGCCGACGAAGAAGAAGCCGACGAGGAAGATGATGAAGTCGAAGCTGAGGAAGAAGGTGTTGATGATATGAAAGCTGATCATGATAATGGAGAAAACGAAGACTACGAGCAGCTGCTTGCTGATATAATTGCTAATCCTGGACGTCAAAGCCTTCCCTTACTCAGTAAGGAACCACATCCAGTGAGAGACTCTCTTTGGTAAGTAACATTTTCTTTTTGCTTCCAATTTGCTTTGCTGCTATACATAACTGAATTGGTTAATTAGATATAGATTTAGATTTAATGTATATGTTGACCACTGATATATTTAGATATAGGTTTATATGCTTGGTTAATTTGATTTAAGTATGTGACATTTATTGTTTGACCGTTTGATTTAGGTTTTAGTAACATTCACAGTTTAATTAACATCATAAAAACTTGATTATGTTAGGTTTACATACTTTAACCTCTGCTCTTATTGCTTTGCAAGGTTTTATCAGGACAAAGGGAAACTAACCCGTACCATAGCTACAATCTTCCGGAGAAAGTTCGACGACCCTTTCTACAGTTGGACCATCACTTCAATAGACAAACAAGAGAGATACTTCCAAATTTTTGCGGTTAAGTTTTCGTTCTTTTTAATTTTATAACTTCAGTTCTGTTTATGCTTACTTACAATTCTTTCCTGTGTAGGGCAAGTACAATTGGGATGCAGGGATCACTCAGCTTGTTAAGGACCACTTTGTGAAAATTGCAACAAAAAGAATGCCGGGGATTGTGAGTCAGGTTAGGAAGAAAGGAAAGAGACCAATCTGGATTGGTGAGAAGCTATGGGAGAGAATGTGTCAATTCTGGGCCACTACAGAGGCTAAGGAGAAGAGCACAACGGCTTCAAACTCTCGCAACTCAGATCAAAATGGACGTGGACCTCACATACACAGATCAAGTCAATCCTCGTACTTGACCCTTCATCAAGATATGGTAATGTCTTATCTTCCTTCCTTTAATCTGTTCCTTTTCATTGACACTGCTTTACATTAATTTGTCTTGTCTTGTCTTTTCTTACAGGTGGAGGAATTAGAAAGGCATGTCTCTTGGGCCGAAGTATTTCTCAAGACTCATACAATGCCGGATGGGAGTTTCATCGACCAGAAAGCTAAAGAAGTTGCTGAGTGTTACGAGAAGTCTCTACAAGAGGCTATGGATCAGGCTGTCGAAGATGCAGACCATTCTGACCACTTTTCTCAGCGAAACCTAACCATTGAAGAAAAAAAAATCTCTTCCTTACGGTATGATTCCTTATGCTTCTCCTCTCTTCAGTTTGCATTTCATATCCTCTTGTCTTTATTATGACTCCTTATTAATTGTTACCGTTTCATTATTTGTTACTGCTTGAGATCATTGTTGCTACTTCAGATCATTGTATCTGCTTGGATCATTTAAGTACTGAATTTAGCTTCCATCATTGTTTCTATTTCGTATGATTGCTAATTTGTTAGTTACTGTAGTTACTGAAATATATACTTGTTCATGCTTGGATTTAAGTACTGAATTTAGCTATGTGGTTATTGATTTTTAGCTATGTGGTTACTGATTTACATGGTCATGGTTGTTGCACTGTACAAAATTTGATCTTAAGGGTACCCTTTATGAAGTGGGACAGCTTCATTGAAGGTGAACAAAGGTAAAAGGAAGATCAATTACGGTGAGTGTTCGTCGGCATGCCTCGTAGATGTTCAGGAGGAGCTTAAGAGTGCTCGGCAAAGGCTTGCTGATCAAGAAGAGCAGAACGCGCGAAGGGATGAGGAAATTGCTCGCATTGCTGAGGATCTAAAGGCAAGCCAGGTAAGGATCGGTGAACTCGAGAAGAAGATGAATGAGTTCATGCAGAACAAAGAGTCACCAGTTGTCACCAATCCTTCACGTGAGACTAAAGAACAGAGCGTTCCTCCCCGTGCATCTGACGGTACATCGCAAGATACCACACCATAGTAGTTGTCTCTCTCTCTATTTTTCACAACCCTTTTGAAACAATGGTTGTAATATTTTTTGGTACTCTAGCATGCTTCTGTACATTGCTTCTAATTTTGACAAACTATATGCTTGTTTTGTATTATAAATTTGCTTTTAAGTTCTTTTACCATTCACAACATTCTGTAATTGTAGAAAACACAAAAAACCATAATTAGTCACTTATAAGTGACTAAAAAGATTTTTAATTCGCTGAATTTTAAACCAAGGCGTCGCAAATCAGTGGCAAATTAGTGACCACAATGTGACTAACCCAAAATGTGACGACAACGATATAGTCTCTAATTAGAAGCTAATTAGTTGTTAATTTGTGACGATTATAGTTAGTCATAACTCAGTCGCAAATTTAAACGTCGTTAATTAGTCGCTTATTTGCCACACACCATACAGTCTCAAATCCGTTGCTAATTAGTGACTACTTCTTTCAGTCGCAAAAGTGTCGCTTATTTGCGACTGAATTATGGAGTCCTAAATCCATCGAAAATTACCGACGAATAAAATAATAGTCACCAAAACGTCGCAAATTTGCAACGAATTTGCAGCGTCGCAAATTTGCAACGCACGTTTTTCGACGACTTGTGTTCGTCGCAAAGTAGTCGCAAATGGCTCATTGGTGACGAATTTGCGACTCTTTTTGTAGTCGCAAATGATCTGTTTTCTTGTAGTGAGGAAAGAACAAGATAAGGTCTTCGGATTGCTACTCACGTTGAACCCGGTGTTTAACGTTCTCATCAAGCACATTATAAGGTCGGAGAAGCTCCCAAGTATGGAAGATGTGTGTGCTCAAATCCAAAGGGAACAAGATCTCAAGGTCTCTTTGGTGGTAAGGGGGAGCTTCCAACGGCGAATAAGGGTGTATTCAATCGATTTAAAAATCGTGGGAACAAAGGAAGCTTCGGGAACAACCGATCCTATGGTGATAAGAGGTGGTGCGATCATTGCAAGGAAAAGATTTGAAGTAATCCACATGTCTTACTGAATCGGTTACGAAATAGAAAAAAATTCAGAAAATTCATTGAGCAAAATTTGATATATCAAAGGTCCAAACATTACTCTGACTAGGCGAGAAAACTGCGAACCACGAACCGGCGCTCACCTCGAGCTCGATTCTGTTTGGCGGTGGCGGCATGCATGTATGGTCTCTTGTTGTCTCTCTATGTGTGTGTTGTGTTTTGAACATAGGTATATGGTAACCCTCTTATATACCACATGAAAATGTCTCACCTAAGGGATGTGTGACTTTTTCCATGCATACTTCATTTAACTAGTTTGGGGCTTTTCCTTATAACCCAAACCATTTCTCATTCACGTTTCATTTTATTTGCTCAGCTTAACATAGCTTATAGCTTATATAAAGTTTACAAATAAAAAGTTCACCAGTTCCTAATGTCAAAACTTCATGATGATCGCTTTGATCACAAGCCTTGAACTCCTTCCCAGTAGGATGAAACCCTAAAAAACTTCTGGATTTTATGTCCATGTTCACATTAGGCATTCTCACATACTGAATCCAATTCTGAATACGACAATTTACGCAAATAGACCAAACCAGAATCAGAGGTACAACTGAGAGAATATGGTATGAAAATCGGCAGAAACTACAAGAGACGATGAAGACTGTGGCGCAGAGAAGAAGCTCCACGCACAATTTTCTGTGACTGCAAACAATAGCCGTGGACGAGCACAAGACCTGGACCGAAACAGCTCAATGAAATCCCGACGGCCTAGTATCGAGCACCATTGCTTTGACAATGTACGAAATCTACCGACTGATTTCGCCGGCAACCTCAGAGAATATCTCGATGATGAGATCAATCGGCATGTGTTTCATGATTGCTCCTCTTATCATCGAATTTTTTGAAGAAGATTTAGTCGGATTTATAGTGGTGGAACAAACAAACCAAACTGAACCAACTAAATCGAAATTCATCTATCAAAAACCGAACCGAAATGTTTGAAATTCTCTCTATGGAATTACTCGAACCGATAAAAAGTCGCAGATTCTCTTTAATTTGCGATTTCAATTTGGTAACTTGGTTACTTGGAATCATGGGAAATGTAACCGGTGGAAATCGCCGAGACTATCCGTCGCCGCCGTACCCAAACCCTAATCATCCGCCTCCGTCGCAGTACCAAGGCTATTACCCGCCGATTCCGTCGCCGTACCATCGTCACGGTCCTTGGCTTCCCAATCGAGCGACGCCATCTCCGTCTCCGTTGACGCATGACGTTGAGCAGCAGAAGACGGTGACTATAAGGAACGACATCAATCTGAAGAAAGATACTTTGAGATTTGTGCCCGATGAAGAAAACCCCGTCAAGTTTTTGCTCTCCTTCACTTTTGATGCAACTGTTTCTGGAAGGTAAAAGATTTCACTTGTTTGATAAATTTTCTATAGTTGTGTATATATTGGAATTGTGGATGAAGAAGAAACGTATTTTGGTTACTTCGATGGTGATTCTTGAGTTTGTTTTTATGGTTTTTTGGAATCAACAGTATTACTGTGATGTTCTTTGCAAGAGAAGGCCAAGAATGTAACCTGATTGCTACAAAGGAGGATTTATTTCCGTCGATGACGACAGTTAGTTTTCCGAAAGGTGTGGGACAGAGGTTTAAGCAGGCGTGTGGAACAGGGATCGATTTCTCTGCTTTATCAGAATCAGAGTTGGTTGAGGCAAATGAGACAGATGTGTATCATGTGGCAGTGAAGGCTGAGGCATTGGAAGATGATCCCGAGTCTCAAACGCCAAACCGTCAGTTAACTCATGCGGTTTTTGAGAAAGACAAGGGCGAGGAGTATAAGGCGAGAGTCGTGAAGCAGATACTGTGGGTGAATGGGAATAAGTATGTTCTTCAGGAGATTTATGGAATTGGTAATACGGCTAATGTAAATGAAGAAGATGGGACCGAGACTGGAAAAGAATGCGTCATCTGTTTAACTGAGCCACGGGACACCACTGTTCTTCCTTGCAGGCACATGGTAAGCATATATAAAGATGGCTTTGTAAATCTACTTTGAGCTATCTTGGAGAAGAATATGGTCTTTTAACTTACATTTCTTTGTTTGGTGTGATTTGTAGTGTATGTGTAGCTGTTGTGCAAAGCTTTTGAGGTTTCAGACAAACCTATGTCCCATTTGTAGACAACCAGTGGATAGGCTTTTGAAGATAACGGTCAACACCAATGACACAAACCAGTGAGCTTTACGTCCCCTGTTTGTGTAGAGTCAACTTGTCAATGTTCTTGCTTGTGGTATATATGCGAGATTGGTACTCAATTTACTAATTATATATGCCAAACGAAACTTAAATCTTCTAAACGTATTTAGTAAATCATCAAGCTACTATGGTATGAATTAGGTCTTGTGATATGTTGTATAAAGAGAGCATCAAAACGACTAGAAACACACAACATAGCAAACTTCATTCAAGCACATACACACAAACAAAGTTCATAGCTGCGACTGTTTATTTTAGGTAGAACCGTAGAAGCGCCCAGTCGCTGGAGCAAACTTCTGCGGCTTTGCTCGGTACATGAGCAAATATTGTAGCAAAAGAGAAATACAAAACAACACAACTTACCAAATAAACATAGTTATAGTTTTTAAGCTTCATTTACTGAGCACTTAGTCTTCTTCCCACCATTGATGAACAAAGACGCCGCTCTCTCTGAGGCTCTTAATGATACCAGTGCAGTCACTGTACCCTGTGCAGTGAAGGAACAGTTCATCAACCGAGCAGATCGCTCCGGTCTTTATCAGCTCTGAGAGAAACTTCAACTCCGCGTCGCTTGTGTTCATCTTCAGAACCACGAAATCAGCAAAGCTTGATGTTTCCTTGAACCATGCTAGAAAATCAAAGCTATCATCTTCGACAAATGGTTCTTCTTCCTGATCTTCAGGACCGGTTATTGCTACTTTAGTTGACGCGAGTCCCGGATGATAGATGAAGGTCACACCAGGACTTTTGACATACGAAGTCAAGATCGATGTGTTATGATGCACGAAATAGCTATTAAAAGCTTTCCTGTCGATTGGGTATGACGGGAAGAACCAGTTCGATTTCGCTTTTAGATGATCCGCTGCCCCGATATCAATATAAACCATCCTCTTCCTCGAAGAAAGATCAATAAACTCAGGCAAGTAGTGAATCCTTTTCTCAAAATCCAAACGCTTTTCCTCGAGAAGGGGCTCTAATAAGCCAATGTAGGGTTGATTGTTGACGACGGATGAGCAATCAGACGGAAGCTCATGAATTTGATCCAAACGGAAACTATCTTCTCCGTTTCTCCTGAATACAACCAAAACCTGTTCACCCAAGGAAGCAACATGAACAACACTAGAATTCTTGAGCAACGAAGAAACAGGCGAAACCGATCTGACCAACCCGTTTGAATCAGACCCACTAGTAGTAGTACCAAGAAGCATAGCCCCGGTTCCACCGGGCTTAAGGATACGCTCGATCTCATAAACAAGCGAAGCAGGGACGGAAACCGTCTGAAGATCCATCGAAAACACGAAACCAAAAGAAGCATCTTGGTAATGTAGCTCACTAGTGACCTTCCTATGCTTGAAAGCGAAAACCGATGGCGTATAAGCCACACTAGCATCAAAGATTCCTTGCGAATTCATCGCGAGAACAGCGGAAACCGATCTCCGGCCAATACAGAGAGCTTTCACATCGTTACTCAGCAGATTCATATCCATAAGCTCTCTAACAACTTGAGTACTGAGATCAATGTTCTCTTTACATTTCTCTGATTCCAAATAGTTCAAAACAGGTTTGAGGAATCTATTGGAGAAGAATCCGTTACCTGATAAGAGAAACGGACCCAGAAACGCGAAATTCACTGCGCATTCATCGACCTTACAGTGGTGGTGATGATGATGATTCTTTTCTCCGTAAACTCCGCTGAGATTTCGTAAAACAGATACGACGGAGAAAGCGCAGACGATCACGAGGGCGCGTAAGATCACGCGCCGCCGGAATGAGTTAGGCATCAGTTTCAGCTTCAAGAGCTCAACGCCCATCGGCGAGATTAAACAAGACCGGAACTTTTTAACTTGAAAGTGGTAGAGAGATTTCAAATTGTTGGGAGGAAGAAGAAAGGGAGAGAGATTTAGCGAGTGCAAAACCTGGAGGAGGTATGGTTTCCACCCACGAGGAGAACTGTAGTATTTTGGAACCCTAACAAGACCCTTCTCGGTGCACGTCTAAGCATCAGAACGACCCACTTCAGATCCATTTTTTATTTTACCCAATTGATCGAACCATTCGCGATTTCTTCGAGATCTAGCTCTACATACTAGGTTGATGAAATGAAATTGGGTTTTTTCTCTTTCGCAAGAAATTTTTGTAAGCCGATTTGGGAATTAGGGTTTGGGGGTGACGGTGGAGAATCTGAGGAGAGTTGAAAATTGAAGGCAACGAGAGGGATCTGTGATTACGAGAAAGCAGAGTGAAGTATAATAAAGTGACAACTGTGAAGAGACGAGGAAGAGAGAGAGATGATGACGTCATCGGGACACGTGGTTAGTTGTAAAGCCTTTCGATTGTGTAATCGAATTTGATATGATAAGATGCTTAAAAACTGTTGCGTAAATCCCGATGGGTAATAATTATTTAATCAGATTGTTTCCTGATTATAATTTGATGAGATTACGTCAACAAAAAGTGGAAAAGAAAAGAGATTTATAGAAGAAATGGTGTTCAAGAATATAGGTGTTCAAGAATATAGTAGTATACTTGAACACGAAAAGTATTGTTAAGGCTCTAAATGGTAACAGCAGAATAATTAAATTTCTGGCAAAATAATTAAATTTCTAGCAGAATCTGGCAAAATAAAAGAAAGTTAAATGGTGTCAGTAGAATCATTATACCAATAGCAGAATCATTCTAGAGACAAAAACTGACAGTATAACTATTAAACTGACAGTAGAACCATTAAACGAATGTTGTTAATAGAACCATTAAGCAAATAGTAGAACCATTAAACTGGTACTATTTAGACTTAAGAGTAAACTGTTTTTTTGTCACTAATCAGAAGTTTTATTAAATAGTTTATTTATTTATTTATTTATTAATGGAATCTTACGACTTTGTCTTGAATTACATAAAAGAAATACTATAAAACTGAATAGAAGAGATTTTCGATCTCCATAAACCAATTGGATCTCAAAATTAATTGATTTAACCCTTCCGGATGGACCAATAAATTCCCTATTTACTACGCTTATATGTCCTAATAACAATTTCAGATCAATTTCCCTAATATCATTAGAGAGTATGGTTTAGGGGCTTTGGAGAGTGAATCCAACCCACCGACACTTCAGGATATCGACGTCATACGATTCTGTTTTCTTATCAATACATAAATATTGCAATAATGAATATTTCTACCAATAATTGTTTTTAGCTCCAGCTGTCTTGGAATCTTGAGTGGTATCTAGACACCACATGCTTAAATTGGATAATAAAAAGTTGAAACAACTCATAAATTTCACTTAAGGATGTATGAAGAAGATCAGCAAACTAGTTACAGAACATTTTATTATATTTTCTTTCTTCCGAGTCCGCCATAATCCCACTTCTGTCGCCGCCATCTGACTTTTTCGAGCTTCGGATCGACTAGTCCTGAATGAGTACCGATCGTCTCTACTTCCATGTTTTTTTTCCCATGGAACAAATGAGATAGGTTAAGCATTTTGTAAAACTTAAAACATTTTATTTTCAACGATTCTTACATTTTTAACAAAAAAAAAAAAAATGTAAGAGGGATGGGCTTCAATAAAGAAAGAAGATTTTTCAAACACTTCACGCATGTATACTTAATTAGAGAGACATGTAAGACTAATTGATACTGTTATGTGATTAATAGTAATTATCAAATTAGTAAAAAAAAAAAAAGTGGTTATATAGTATCATTTATGTTGTCATGTCGTAGTATGCCTAAGAAAGAAGTGTGATAAGTGAAGAGACAAAGCAATGAATATATGCCAAAACCGGTAGTTGAGTCTTTCCGTCGATCTATCTTCTAGTTGTCGGTTGTGTCACGGTTAATGTAGATTGGATGGGATTCGAGCACTATTAAGAGAATAATCGAGTCCATTTGTTTAACTTTAAGGGGTTGTTCTAAAAAATATGCCATAATTATTTGTCTAATGATCATTTTAAGTAGGGATTGATTTCTTAGAAATTAGTGGGAGTCTCCGACTCTGAGAGATCTATCGTCCTTTTTTTATATTAGTCCTTTTTTGCATATATATATTAGTCCTTTTTTTGCATATATATATATATATATATATATATATATATATGAAAATTTTGTTATAATTTTCTCTAATTTTCTTTCCAAAAACCAATTCTAGTATTAGCAGGTTAAATCTACCGTAGATCCAACAACTGTTTCAGTTGAGAACAATTCTGATGTTGGGGTTAGTACCCAATCTTGTCTGAAGAGCAAAAAGACTAAAGTTCAAAAAAATGTGAGGAAAAAGAAGTAACCTTTAAGAGATATGTTTCAAGTTGTGTTAATGAAGTACTTGCGCTTCGGTTAATGTTGTTTTAAATATGCCTTTCGGTTCATGTTTTAAGTACTTGCGTTTCGGTTCATGTTTGGATTCTTTATGGGAAGTATAAGACTTTGGTTTGCATAATATGGTTTTATATTTGGTACAAGATTTGACTTTGATACTCCAAATTTGCAGAGTAAGTTAGTTAACATGGAAATATGGAAACAAGAAGTTCAAAGTGAGAGTGTCAATCAGGTGGAGCCAAGTGTTATGGTTGTTGACAAAGTAAAACCACAAAAAGAATATGCTTTAGGTACAGGAAACGATTAGGAAGCTTGCTCCTTCTCTTAGGAAATTCAACCGTTAGAGCCACCATGGCAAGGATATGACCTATTTGCTCTCATCGATAAGCAAAATGTAAATGTGCTAGATAATTGGTTGGAACTTGACCCGTAAGTAAAGAAAATCTACTTGCATTACTTTCTTTCTCATCTTATGTCTTCTCTAAGTAGTTTCTTGACTGAATTTTCATTATTAAACAGAGATTACCCAAGATTAACTTGAACACAATTCTACAGAGTCGTTTTGGATTTTGTGAAAACCACAAGAATGACTAAAAGAAGCGTTATGTTATATCTAAAGGTATTCAAGTTTTGCTAGCATTCAAACTCTACATTTTTTTAGCAAATTAAATCTCAAATCTCTAATTTTTTAGATGTTATAGATTTTGCCTCCCAGTGATGCATCTAGATGCAAATGTGAAAGTGTCCAAACGTACAACATCTGAATATTTACATTTAGATGAAGTGTATGGATGCAAAATAGAACATTATCAATATCCGGTCGAAAACGCTTCCTGATAATTGTAAAAGTTTCCCAACCCTTAATAATTCGAATGTAAGATCTTCATTGTTAACTTGATTGTATTAGGGTAACCGCCAGAACTGATGGAGATCTCTTTGAGAATCTATAAAACCCACCCGTCGATAATGAAGTTAGAACACTGAATTTGATCAAAAGTCGTAAGTGGAAGAAAAAACTAAATAAAATCAAATCAGATTCCCTAAAAAAAAGGAAGAAAATTTTGAGAGAGACCTCATAAATAATTGCATAGATAGAATACCAAAAAAAACAATTCAAGATTGAAACTAGAACACTGAATTTGATTAAAATTGAGTGTAAGAAGAACTCGATCAAAGTCTAAATTGGAAATCGTCAGAGGGGAAGAAAGTTATTTTCTACAAAACTACTAAAAAACCATAATAAACTAAAATGTAAATTTTAAATCAGATTAGTCTACAAAACCATAGTAATCTCTTTTTCTTTCTACTACAATGAAAAACCACAAAATCAAAACGCAAAGTCTACCAATCAACAATAGAACACAGAGTCCTTGATGATTCCTTTGATCTCTGGAACTGTTGTCAAGCTTGTCGCATGTCCATACGGCCATCAAATTGCCTTTCCATGTACCGATCCTGATATGCCTCCAAATGAGCATAATGCACATGCGGCACAATTGATATTGGACGTTTGCACCTCACATACCTATTGACTTTCTTATTCATTTTTAGCAAACATAACAATGTTGTCTTACGTGTAACAAATGTTATTGATAAATATCTGCAAGCTATCCGAAGAGAAAGTGTTATCGTCGAAAATTACAAAGTAGTGAGCCGACCTACTTGGTACATACACACAGTGGCTGGTCAAGAAAATCAAAATATCTCTGATGACAAATGTTGGTGTCAACAATATTACCTACGTTGAAAAAAGTAAATATTTTGAGTCAATCATCAAAATATTCTCGTTAGTCTAATGTTGAAATAAATATCATGAGAATAAATATTTGGAAAGACATTGTCACCCGTACTGAAAGAAAAACCGAGTATGGTGACATTTCTAAACGATCACAAACGTAACACGTGAAAAATAACCCTCTTAAAGAGATTTATAAACTTTGTGTAACTCTACGTATCGCATCTACCTCATTGATCAAAACCTCTTTTAACTATGTTTCACCAACTCCATCGCTGCATAAAGAAGAATAGTTTTTTTTTTGTATCGGTAGAACATGATTTTTACAGATTTCTTGCCTCAAAATATTTTATAAATTTTTGGGATAGAAAATTATTGCACATCACATGCACATTTCACTGGTGACAAAAACCCATATACAAATTATCATAAACCACTACACTCATAAAACATCACGTGAGAAATAAAATCCATATAATTGAGAAAGCTTGAGCCCAACGGTCAAAGTATCACAAAATTTTGAATTTGAAGAAAACACCATTAACGAAAGTTTGACTAAAATCATAAACATTCACCTAAACACAAAGACGATAGTTGAAAGCTAGAAAATATGTATATTGGTATTATCTTGGGTAAGATTTGAGATTTTTTGGGAATTGATTTATTCAAAACTAGAACAAATGGGCATATATGGGTTCTAGCCAAAATCATTGAGGACAGTCACGATGAGTCCTCTTTGAAGCTTTTGAGAAAACAAGGTAACTATAACATAACGAAATCATTGCTGAGCAGCCTAGAAGACATCTCCGATTCCATCATCTATTCCAACATTCGACCAACGCGACCAAATTTTGGAATCATTAACTACAGAGTATCTGAAAGTGTTGAAGCACTAATGGAAGTTGGATGGTGTCTAAGTGTGGTGGGAAAGGTTTTACCATGAGGAGATTTTCTGTGTGTTTGGGGGAAAGTGGTCTAATCAAGGTTTTTCACGAATGGCGAGACCGCGCAAGGAGTGGAATGGTATTGATTGGCAAAACCAAGGTTGAAAGGTAATTACTTGTCTTTTTCTGTTACATTTGTTTTTAAGTTAAACAACATATAATTACTTTAAAGGTTCACCTATTCCTTCTCTATTATCTTGTTCTTCAATGTTGGAGCAGAGATGCTTGCCTTGAGTCGTTAATGTCAAGATCCTCTACATGGTCAACAAAGACACGAGCTTTACCTTGATACTCACCAACTACGAAGTCAGCTTTAACACCTTGTAACTCAACACTTTGGAGAGTGTTCCTTTCTGGGTTGAAGTAGAACACATAATATGGCGTACATAAATAGTTCAAGATCAAAACAATCTCACCTGTAGAAAGAGATTCAATCATTAAGAGACTCTAAAATGGTTTAATTAACTTTTCTATTTGGTTATAAATTAAGTTATCTTCTTTATAATATTACCTTATTGATATTATACAGTTTGACGTAATTATAAGAAATGGGCCACTTCTACTAAAACATAACTCCAAACACTATTAAGTAAGAGATACATGTGAATTGTGTCTATGGGTGCTAGAGGATGTCGAGAGACATGAATGGTCCAAGTGTGTTTACCCTTTGCCGGAGAACAAACATCTTGATGATCTTTCAATGTTTTCGTCGCTGGGATGACTGCTACAATACCAATTGACCCTTTTAGCTGTCGATGAATTCTTTGTTTGTCACGGCAAAAGTAAAAAAACTTTTTTGATGATAGATCTTTTTGCTATCTATACTGGCCTTATAGATTAGTATCCACCTAAGGACCGGTCCATTCACTTAGGCCCAAACTTATTTTCCTGTCCAAGTAATTTAATTCCATAAATAATAGTTTATGTTGGATAATTAATTTATTTATTTACCAGTAGACACGCATATGATATGATTTTTGAGAATAAAGAAATGTGAGGAAGCCACATAAAAGTCCAATACGTGTGAAAGAGTCCTCCGATTTTCAGAAGATCAAATCCTATTTTTCTTTAAATAAATTTCATCATAGAAAAGAATCAGTATGATTTTTGATGGTTAACGATCATAGACGAATCCTCTCACTACAATAATTATCCAACATAGCTACACTTTTTGTGGTAACTATGATTGTATATTTGTAACAAATACATGTTTGCTACAAATTTGTTACAAAGTTTTCTTCTGAGGATTAGGCCGTCACTAATTCTGGTCTTATAGCTAGTGGAAGCAAATTTGCCACAAATTATCACATAAATATGTTGTTGCAATGTCAATCGAATTTGCCACAACTTCATGGTAACAAGTTTGCCACAACATTATGACAAAGTATATTGTCGCAATTTTATTTTTATTGGCTACATTAGAGTTGTAAGAAATTTGTTACAAAATAGCTACAAATAACTAGTGATAATTAGATACATGTTGCCTCAAAAAATTGTGACTAATCTGTAGTTCTTTTTTGAAGACTTAACTGTTTTCTTACAATGATATTTTGGAGTTTATATGTTCTAAAACTCCGCAGGGTTTGAAACCAAATCGGATAATCACCGATTTCCTCTGAACTAATTTACAAAGAATGGGCCTTATGATTTAATTTACAAAGAATGGGCCTTCTGATTTACCAGCTTAATTGCCTTGTCTACTTACGTTAGGCGACGGAGGTAAGTATTATTTATAATAGATGCTTTCACCAAGCGCTTTCTCTCACAGTCGATGTGGGATCTTTTTACTTAAATAAGATATGAGCACTACGTGGATATGAGTCGATGGGTTTACATTATACTTCAATAATCCAATAATAATTTTACATAGTAGACTATTTTACATCAATAATATAAATACCCGTACTTTATTAGAAAGGTAACTATGCACCAGAATAAAAGTTCAGTTTTTTATTACAATGAAATTTTACGTTGTCTTCAATTTTTTTTTTAATAAATCTTTAATTTTTTTTAAAATAGATAAAACCTAAGTTTTTGTATCTAAATTATAATTAAATATTGTTGATATTCATTATCCATATCAGATTTAGATGCAACTGAATCTATTCTCATTCTTATCTATCCGTATATTATTTCTTATTATATATACCTCCTTGACTTTCCAAGCAAATCATCGTTTGTTCTTTCTATCAAAAGATTTGTTCTCTAGAAGTAATAATTTCCCATTGTTGTTCTTGAGTTTTAGTTATATTATTTAATAATATACTTTGTTGTTACCACACATATTCATACGATTTGTTTATTGTTTTCTAGGCTTTGCTTATTCGTATTCCAATCAATCAGTAAGATGGTTATTGGTCGCTGTCATCACACTCGAAGTTGTGACTATTTGTCATATGATGACGAGTGTGTTGCAGCAATCAAGGAGGCGAGCATGTGGTTAGGATCGGGTTATATACGTAATTTGTTTGTTATTATGGTGTCCACTAGAAGTTTAGAAAGACTTTGGTTTGTCTTGCAAGCTACTTGGGACGAGTTATTTGGAATGAATTTGTGTTAACGCAATAATATTATAAATATGACAATTTATATAGTTTATATCTATTTTTTTTAAGAAAGTTAAAAGTAGTGCATCTCACGCGATTCTCTCAACTTGGCGATTTTGAAGTTTCTCTCGATACGCCGTTCACCGACGCCGGCGAAGCGTTTCTCTTCGGCGTCATTTCCGTCCTTCCTCTCGCAACGTCGCCTGCTCTTATCTCTCCTTTAGCTCTCGCGATATCGTTTTCAAGCTCTCTCTTCTCCGGTCCGCCGCTTCGCTTCGCCGAACCAGATCCGACATCGCCGAGGGTTCTGCTTCTACATGCGGTCAAGCTGACTGAACCGGAGAAAGATCTATTTCCCTATTATCCAAAGCTATCTCCGATGATTGACGGGGTTAGTCAATCGGTGATTCCTTACCTGCCGGTGTTCTCCCTGGACCCGGTGAGATTATTAATGTGCTCGGAAAAATTTATCTCCTCCATCTCGAGCCTGGAGCGAGTCTCATCCGCCGGATCTCCCATGACGATCTCTATGGAGGTGGAAGTAGAAAGCAGGGTGAACCGGGGAATCTTGGCCGGATCTCTTCTCTCCGGTAGGTCACACCACCGTCGGCTCAACCTTGAGGTGTTGGACCTATTGGGCCGGTGTTGCTGGGCTTGGCCTAGACCGTGTAAGCATTGCCGAATCCTGGCCCACTGGGAAAAAAGCCCATCAGAAGCTCATCAATGGCCGTCGCCTATGCACGACAGTATCAATTCCTTGGGGAGATTCCAAAAGTTTTCTGGGTTCTTTAAAAACCCTGCAACATTGACAACCTTATTCAGGTCTGATCCGATATATCCTAATTCCACTTCTTTAACCATACGAATAAGTAGCTTTAATTTTAGATGTGTTTTAGGACTCATATCTAGGATTGAGTCTGCTAGATTAGTTTGGTTATATGCTCACTGGAATCGTTCTAGGTTGTTAAAATTGTGTGATTTCCCTTCCTCTTGTGAAGTCAGAATCATTCGTTCCTTTCTTCTCTCTATGAGAGATGATAGAATTCCGGTTTTAAAACCGAAGAAAATCTCTGCTTTTATGGGTAGAGTAACTTTAAGCTATGTGAATTTGGTCTTTACCAAGCAAGCTATTATCGATCATGTGCTGATCATGGGTCTAAAGAAAGCTAGAGTCATGAAGCTCCCTCTCCAATTCTCAACAAGCCAATGCCCCGTGGACAAGGACATGTTTGTTGGTTTTCCGGTGGTCGGAGGTCTAGTGATGAAGGCCTCAGGCAAAGTTATCTATTATTCGAACTTGTTTCGAATACCAACTTTGGCTCCCTAGTTATCATGGAGGAATTGCCAACCAAGATTTGGAATTTCTTCTTTATCTTGTTTTTACTTTGTTTAAACCCTTACTGCTGGTTTCCCATTGGGGGTGATGTGATTAGAGGATGGTTAATTCCCTCTACTTGTAATTTGAACTCTAAGTAATGAAGAAAAAAAATGTGTTGAACAAAAAAAAAAAAATTTATATTTTTATAATATTGTTTTCTGATTTGCCTTTAGTTAATGGATATATTCAAATGATTTTCATTATAGTTTTATAATGAAAATATTATTGGTAAATCCTAACTTGGTGATATGATCTCTGTTGGGATATCAATCCAAGTCCCACATATGAAGATTAGACAAGATTGGTCTAATATATAAGTAAAGTCCAACCAACTTAGTATGAGGTCTTTTGGGAAGGAAACCAAAGATAAATCCGTGCGGGCTTTAATGTTTCGGCCCAAAGCTGACAATATCATACTAATTTGGGAAGTTGGATATAGGCTTTAAAAAGCCACTCAACATGGTATCAGAGCGGTTCGAGAAGTGGACCTGGAGAAGTGGATGGGCAAAATAAATGATGTGGGAGCACACTCCTTATAAGATGACCTTGCAAACGAGATGGATACAAGACGGTGCCTAAGGTTTAGCTAGAACCCTAGCAAACGAGATGGGTACAAGATGGTACTTAAGGTTTAGCTAGAGGGGAGGACACGAGTCATGTGGTCTTTGGTTTGAAGGGGAGAATGTTGGGATATCAATCCAAGTCCCACATCTGAAGATTAGACAAGATTGATCTAATATATAAGTAAAGTCCAACCAACTTAGTATGAGGTCTTTTGGGAAGGAAACCAAAGATAAATCCGTACAGGCTTTGCCACTTGGGCCCAAAGCAGAAAATATCTACTTGGGACGAGTTGTTTGGAATGAATTTGTGTTAACGCAATAATATTATAAATATGACAATTTATATAGTTTATATTTTTATAATATTGTTTTCTGATTTGCCTTTAGTTAATGGATATATTCGAATGATTTTCATTATAGTTTTGTAATGAAAATATTATTGGTAAATCCTAACTTGGTGATATGATCTCATTTCTTTGTATAAATATGTCCTCTATATACCTTCTTTATTTCATAACACCTAACTTTTTATTTATTTAATTCTACGTATGTTGCTCATATTTTCTTGTTCTTCTTCTTGACTTTCGTTTGTGTAGTGCTTGCTTGACCATTTTAGATTAGTCTTCATTATAAGGTTCGTTTGTGTGGTGTTATATACTAACTTTGTTTTGTTGTTTTTGTTGTTGTTTAGTAGGTTTCATGTGTTGATTAGTAAGAAGGTGCTTATATGTATCTTTTTATATGAGTACATTGTTTTCTTAGCAATCGTCTGATCAATTTTTGTTATAATCAATCGTTTGTTTCTTTTCTTTTTTTGAATTTGTATCGTTGTATGGTTTATATTTTTTTGACAAAAATAAATTATACGAGCAACGTTTATTTGTTTTGACAATCATATAATTTGTGTTTGATGTTTTGTAGGTTTTTTGCATGTTAGTTCTCTTATTAACAAGGTATGTAATATATTAATTTTCTGATTTTATGAATATTTTCTAAGCTGGTTTTGATTCGTATTCTGAATCTTATGATTTAGTATTTATGATCATCTTATATGTTTAAATTTTGCATATTAATCCTACGATCAGCAAGGTATGCCTTTTTTTGTATATATACTATTTAATTTTTTGTTCTTTTTATTGATTTTGATGAATTTTTCTAAACATTGTTGTTTAATGAATTCACTGCAAGAAAATACAAGATTTTTTTGGTTAAGAAGCAGTACTTGAGACTATTACAAGTGAGTTATCAAAAGTCTCAGTTGCATCATAGACCCTTCACCCTTTCTAATACATTAACGTTAATAGTAGATATGTTCTTTTTTATATTTCCTCTAGAATTGATTGTATCTTCTAAAATAATTATTTTTATTTGTAGTTATCGTAAATAAAAAGTAAATTTTATAGAAAAATATTTCGAATTTTCTTATAAAGCCATCGTCCTTTGTTTTTTGTATTCCAAATCTTGCAACTTCTATAAACTCACTTTGTTAATTTTCATTCAATACATAAAAGAAAAAAGGATAATCGGATATTCATATTTGATTTAAGTTTAAATATTACAATTGTGATAAACATTACATGTATCGATTAACATGGTATTTTCAAAGTATATAAACTCTTATTCTCTTTGATTAATAAAATATTCTTATTCATTCTTTTTCAAGTCTATTGGCACACCAAACATAGTCATATTACATAAGACTTCAAGAGGCAGCGATAGCCATTTAATGTACATGAGGGTGCATATTTGCTAGAGGAGAGCTTTAAATGGTTTAAATGGTTGGATTCTTTGCTTTATGACATTCATTGCTTTCTAACACAATATGAATGAATATCAGTTGTTTACTCCCATGTGTATTTTGTTTTAAGCAGCAAGAGATCCCGACACTAAAGATGAATAATTTTGATAAGAGGGTCGAAGAATTTACCTGGCATTTGAAATTGGATTGGCATTTGTAATTGGATTAGCGGGTGGAGGAACTTACCTTGCATTTACAGTCGGAGAAACAATTAAATTTCAAATTTTCATTTGGAAGTATCTTTAGGTTAAACTAATTTGTATATTGTAGTATGCAAATTAGTTGCTAAATTTGGATTCTTTTACTGGTAAGCATATCAATTTTGAGGAGGCGAAGGTGCAAAAAGCTTCTAGCGGCTTTGAATACCATGCCATCACAATTGAAAAAAATAATAATATAATGGTCTACAATTAATAAGGAGCAAGTCCAGTTAATAAGGAACATGTTGTTGAAGAAACAAAGAAGAATCATTATTTGAGAAACGAAATTGAGAGACTAAAGGTAAAAACCATTACTTTGATAGATTTGGTCAAGTGGGAGTAGAAGCTGGTATATCATGGATTTTATCCGTTTTTAGCCATGATATAAGTCCGTTTTTAGTGTCTTTTCGGTGTTTTCGTATGGTTTTAGAGTCTTTACAGGGTTTAAGGCAATTGGAGCATAACTTGAGGATTTGTAGCATTTTGGAGCAATGAGGAATGAGCTATACAAGATTTGAAGTCGGATTGGAAATCCAGTTTTGGTGTCGATCGACACCCCGTCTTGACGAGTAAAAGGAGCAAATTTGAAGATTTCCGTTTTTGCGCGATAAGTTCCTAAGTTTACAAGTCCGGCCCAATACGTTTTCTGACCATATATATATATATATATATATATATGTTTTCTAAGCCATTGTTTAGGCTTATGCTTTTATTCTATTGAAACCTAGCAAGAGATTGATTCAGAGCTTTTAGGGAGACAAGTTCAAACTCTTTTCAGAGATTTCTTCGAATCCTTTTGTATCTCTTACTCTATCTCTTTAATGCAGTATTATTCAGTTATTATGCTTGTTTCAATCATTATGTCTGAGTAATCTATTAGTTAGGTTTAGGGTTTTTGAAAGACTGATGATAAATTGTTAAGAATTACTTTATTGTTGGGATCAATCTAATATGTGTTCTTCACCTTGATAGTTTTAATTCTGCTTTACGATTGATCACCTTGATTTAGATATCATAGGTTAATTGATAGATGCAAAAGCATTGTTAGTTATCTGGATTAATATCATAGGTGAGCAAAATTATTATTCGGAAAGAAATTTGGCTTAGTAATTTTGTGAACAAATCGAAACTGCTCGTTAATGCTTGATTAATTTTATAGAACTTGCAAAGAAATTTGGTTTTCTAGGATTTAGTCATAGATAACTTTTGCAACGAAAGTTGATTAGTTTTACAATTGCTTTCGAGTTCTAGAACGGTTCCTAATAAATATCATGACAATAATTTAGTGCTTCGATTTAAAGTCATGCCTACGAATTACCCGATGCCTAGCGTTTCATTTTATTGAATTTAAAAGAACTTTAATCATCATCTGTTTAGTTTTAATCGCTTATTTACAGTAATCATATTGCTCTTAGCTTAATTTGAATTTGGAATTTTATTGTATGATTCTTTTTCCTGTGGATTCGATCCCTAAGTACTACTACAATCTTTTAATTTGAGAGAGTAGCTCATGGTTAATTTTGAGCTTATCAAATTTTGGCGCCATTGCCGGGGTCTTGATTTCACCATTAGAATTTTGTCTAAGTCTTTATTTTTGTTTTTAATTACTAACTAGTTTCTTTTTGTTTGCTTTTGTTTTAGGTTTTAGGTGTATGCCTAAGCACATCACTAGAAGCAATACAGACAAGGAGTTAGTTGGATTCGATCTTGATACGTTAGCTCTCTTAGAACGCGAAAACAGAAGAACAGTAAGAGAAGCTAAGATGGCTGAGAGACAGTTAGTAGTTGTGACGCAAGGAGAAGATGGAATTATGCATGATCTAACTGGACAAAGGTACAACGGAGCTGGGCAGAAGGTTGACGAAGTCGGGGTCGTGATTATCGAGCAACCGCGTAATGGAGACGCTGGTGTCGTTCGACACCCAAACCAGATTTCGAATCCTTTGCTTTAGAACGCGAATGCTGGACGTACTTTGGGTGATTACAACAGACCAAAACAGTTTTATGCAAATCGAGCCGCGATTCGACCCCCTGCGTTCCAGAGAAACGACTTTGAGTTGAAACCGGGTTACTTCACTCTCGTTGCTCAACATCCCTACTGTGGTCTCCCCCATGAACATCCTATGGACCACATTGAGCACTTTGAAGATTTGGTGTCTAGCATAAAGGCGAATGGAGTGTCTGAAGACTACCTCTACTTCAAGCTGTTCCCATACTCCCTTTATGGAGATGCAAGCCACTGGCTGAAGATGCTACCTCCGGGATCGTTTACTACTTGGGAGGACACCAAGAATGCATTTCTGATTCACTTCTTCGATGAATCCAAATCTGAAGAGCTCAGGTCGAAGATCACTGGTTTCAAGCAAGGAGACTTTGAGCCATTTAAGAATGCATGGAATAGGTTCAAGGGTTACCAAAGGGACTGCCTTTATCACGGTTTCACTGACGTTCAGCTACTCAATATCTTCTCTAGAGGGATTAACTTGAGGTATGCTACAACTCTGGATGTTGTGAGTAATGGAAATTTCAAGACCAATTCTCCAGAGACTGCTCTTCAACTCATTGAGAACTTGGCGAACAGTAACAGCACTGAGAGTGTAGATTTTGAGAGAAGCCAGTACGGTCCAAACGTGAGCAACGACAAGCTTGATGAAGTCACAAAGAAGCTGGACAATGTGATTAGTCTCTTTGCTGGAAAGAAGACAATTCACTTTGCTCAAGAGGTTGAGACTTTCGATTCAGAAATCAGAAAGAGGAAGAAGATGTCAACTACATCAACGGTTCTGGGTTTCAGAAGTTTAACAATCAGCAAGGGAACAATAACAGAGGCTACCAGAGCAACTACCAGAGACCTTCAAGCCCGCAGTATCAGAAATCCGAGTTTCAGAAGCCATTTCAGAACAGTGGATATACCAGGACCTTTGGATCATCTTCTTATGAGAAACCACCTCCTCCGTCCGCGGATTCGAAGATGGAAGCTATGCTTGCGTAAATCTTAGAGGGACAACAGAAGATGGCAGTGACTTTCAATGGGAAGTTGGACTCCGTCTACCAAGATCTAAATGGGAAGTTCAAAGCTCTTAACACTCACGTCAAGAAGCTAGACACACAAGTTGCTCAAACTGCAGAATCAGTGAAGAGACATGATGGATTTCTCCCTTCAAGGACGGATACGAATCCGAAACGTGGTACCATGGCTATCATGACACGTAGTAGAAGGAGGCTGGAACTGATTCTGAAGAAGAATGTTGATACAGAGCGATTCGACGTGCTAATCGAAGACGAAGATGATGAGATTGTTGATCCGAAATTGGTGTCGCTCGACACCAACAATGAGCATCGATCGGCACCACTCGGGAATTCAGACTCTGAGCAAAACAAAATCGAAGAATTCGCGACATCAAAATCAAGCGTCGATCGACACCCATCTGGGAGTGTCGATCGACATCAGTCGCGGAATGGTACCGAAATCGCAAAATCTCATGTTCTTGCTGAGGAACGTGTCTACAAGCCCAAGGTTCCGTATCCTAGGAGTCAAAAGAAGTCTAAGCAGGAGCTAGAGGATGCTAGGTGCAAGGCTATTATGGACAAAATCATTGTTGAGCTTCCTTTGATCGATGCGATAAGATCAACTCCAGTGATTCGAAGATATGTGAAGTGGATGGTTACCAAGAGCTTGAGTCTTGAGGAAGGCTGCGCGATGATCTCGGAGCAGGTTAGTGCAGTAATTCAGAATAGAATTCCAGAGAAACTCACGGATCCAGGAAGCTTTATGTTGGAATGTTTGATCTTCACGGAAAGGTTTCCGCGTTCGCTTTGCGATTTGGGTTCAAGTGTGAATTTGATGCCGCTTTCAGTTGCTATAAGTCTTGGGATGACTGATTTTCAACCCACTAGGATCTCTCTTATCCTAGCAGACAGAACGGTGAGAATCCCTGAAGGAGTCCTTGAAAACGTTCCAATAAAAGTTGGAGAATACATGATACCAACAGATTTTCTGGTTCTGCAATATGGTGAAGAACCTAAGGATCCTCTTATTTTGGGAAGACCCTTCTTGGCTACAGCTGAAGCAATAATTGATGTCAAAGGAGGAAGAATTACACTGAACGTGGGCGAATTAGTGATGAAGTTTGATATGGATAAGCTTATGAGGAAGCCTACTATAGATGGTCAGACCTTCTACGTTGATACTTTGGATCATCTTGCAGAGGATTACTTCTATGAGATGCGCTCTACGAATTCTTTGGAAAGAGCGCTGGTTAATTCCACATCAGAGGTCGACTATCTGGATGAGATTGCTGGATGTTATGCTTCGATGATGGATGCAAGCGAACGAGTTATGCAAGTGGTTGCTATTAAGGAACTGGTTAGTATTCCTGTGAAAGCTGCAAAGCTTAGCAATTAGAGCGAGGAGAAGGCTCCTAAAATCGATCTCAAACCACTTCCTGCGGGGCTAAGGTACGCGTTTCTTGGTAATAATTCAACGTATCCTGTTATTGTCAATGCTTCTTTGAATAACGAAGAACTCACTTTATTGCTAAGTAAGCTGCGCAAGTTTCACAATGCTCTTGGCTATTATCTTGATGACATTTCAAGGATATCTCTAGACTTGTGCATGCATATGATCCACTTAGAATATGAGTCAAAGTCATCAATTGAGCATCATAGGCGACTGAATCCCAATCTGACAGAGGTAGTTAAGAAGGAAATCATGAAGCTTTTCGAAGCAGGGATCATCTATCCCATCTCTGACAGTGCTTGGATTAGTCCGGTTCATGTAGTTCCTAAGAAAGGAGGTGTCACAGTGGTGAAAAACGAGAAAGATGAGCTGATTCCTACAAGGACAGTGACTGGGCACCAGATGTGCATTGGCTACAGGAAGTTGAACGCAGCAACTAGGAAGGATAATTTCCCCCTGCCGTTCATTGATCAGATGTTGGAAAAGTTGGCTAACCACCCCTACTACTGCTTCCTCGATGGCTATTCAGGTTTCTTTCAGATTCCCATTCATCCGGACGATCAGGAGAAGACTACATTCACTTGTCCCTATGGCACTTTTGCATATCGCAGAATGCCATTTGGACTTTGTAATGCTCCTGCTACTTTCCAGCGCTGTATGATGTCTATCTTCACAGACATGATTGAGGACTACATGGAGGTTTTCATGGACGATTTTTCAGTACATGGATCTTCTTTCAAGGACTGCTTAGATAATCTGGTTAAGGTACTAGCTAGATGTGAGGAGAAGCACTTGGTTTTGAACTGGGAAAAATGTCACTTTATGGTGAAAGATGGCATAGTGCTTGGTCATAGAGTTTCACAAGCTGGGATCGAAGTGGATCGCGGAAAGATCGAGGTTATGACAAGTCTTCAACCGCCTAATGATGTAAAGTCTGTAAGGAGTTTTCTAGGACACACTGGTTTCTATAGAAGATTCATAAAGGATTTCAGCAAGATCGCAAGACCATTGACTGCTTTGCTCTACAAGGATGTGAAGTTCGAGTTTTCTGCGGAATGTCTATCAGCTTTTGAGCAGATTAAGAAGGCTCTTGTGAGTGCTCCGATTGTGCAACCACCAGACTGAGATTTGCCCTTTGTGAGATCATGTGTGATGCTAGTGACTTTGCAGTCGGGGCTGTTCTAGGACATAAGAAGGACAAGAAGCTTCATACTATTTACTACGCAAGTCGAACGCTTAATGAAACACAGAGGAATTACGCGACTACTGAGAAGGAGTTGTTAGCTGTGGTGTTTGCATTTGAGAAGTTTCGTCCATACTTGATTGGGTCCAAGGTGATTGTGCATACTTATCATTTAGCACTCAAGTATTTGATGCAGAAGAAGGATGTAAAACCGCGATTGTTGAGATGGATTCTACTTCTTTAAGAGTTCGATATTGAGGTGAAAGACAAGAAGGGAGTTGAGAATGTCGTAGCTGATCATCTCTCACGGATCAGAATTGAAGATGAAGTCCCTATAAATGATTTCTTGCCAGAAGAACGTGTGAATTTCGTCGAAAGTGGCTCACAAACCTTAGTGTCGATCGACACTAAGAGTCAGCATCGATCGACACCCACTATTCACGAATCTGGGAAGTTTGCTAAAAACAAGATGTCAATCGACACCATATCCAACATCGATCAACACCAGGTCGACAGATTGATAGATCTTCCGAAAATCATCGCCGAGACTTTTCAAAACCTTGTCTTTGCTGTCACGATGTCTAACTGAGGTTCAAGACGTCTTGTTTCATTGTCATGGTTCAGAATATGCAGGTTACTTTGCTACATTCAAGACGGTGGCCTACGATGTTTAAGGATGCTCACGTTTTCATCTCTAAGTGTGATGCTTGTCAAAGGAGAGGGAAAATCAGTAAGCGACATGAGATGCCACAAAACTTCATCCTAGAGGTTGAAGTCTTTGATTGTTGGGGCATTGATTTCATGGGCATGTTCCCATCGTCTTATGGGAATAAGTATATCCTTGTCGCTGTGGATTACGTTTCTAAGTGGATTGAGGCGATTGCTAGTCCAAAAAATGATTATGCGGTGGTTCATAAGCAGTTTAAGACCATCATTTTCTCTAGATTTGGAGTGCCTAGAATTGTCATCAGTGATGGAGGACCACACTTTATTAACAAAGTGTTCGCTAATTTGCTCAGTAAGTATGATGTTCAACATCGTGTAGCTTCTCCTTATCATCCTCAGACAAGTGGACAAGTCGAAGTTTCGAATCGATAAATCAAGGAAATTTTAGAGAAGACAGTGGGAGTTACAAGGAAGGATTGGTCATACAAGCTGGATAACGCGGTTTGGGCTTACAGAACAGCTTTCAAAACGCATTTGGGAACAACATCGTTCCATTTACTTTATGGGAAAGCTTGTCATCTTCCAGTGGAACTTGAGCACAAGGCAGCGTGGGCAGTCAAACAGATGAATTTTGACTATAAGCCAGCTGCAGAAAAACGTTTGATTCAACTGAATGAACTGGATGAGATACAACATCACGCTTTTGAAAACTCCAAGTTATACAAGGAGAGGACTAAGGCGTATCGTGATAAGAATATCATCTCCAGGAAATTCGAGCCAAATGATCAGGTACTCCTATATAACTCTCGTTTACAATTATTTCCTGGAAAATTAGGTTCTCGTTGGTATGGTCCTTTTACAATCAAGGAGATTAGGCCCCATGGAGCAGTTGTTCTAATCAGTCAGAAGGAAAGGAGTTCACAGTGAATGGACAAAGGGTGAAACATTATTGGGCAAAAGCCGAGATTCCAGCAGGACACATAGTTCCTCTAGATGATGCACCCGTCGCCTAAGCCCCGACACAGTGAAGCTAATGACTGAAAACGAGCGCTGAGTGGGAGGCAACCCACTGGATTTATTCAGTAAAAGAAAAAAAAAATGAACTCCGAAGGAATTTGATTTGCGATGGACCAAAGGATTGTGCAAATTAGGCCCAATCCATTAAGGTGTCGATCGATACCCGCAAGGGAGTGGCGATCGACACCCTTGATACGCACGAGGTAAGTGTCTCTTTAACCCGTCGTTTCTTTTGTTCATCACTTCTAAAAAAAAAAAAAAATTCCCGAAACCCTTTTTTCTCCCTAAAATCTTCACAACTCTTTCGATTCTTCACGGAATCAAGTGATTTTTGGGTCTAAATCGAGTAGTTTTTCATCCTCTTTCCATCCCTATAAACCATTTTATCGATCTACAAGGTCGGTGTCTTGAAATCTCTTCTTTTCAATTCGGTGCAAAGGTTTGAAACTCGAAAAATTCATCTCTTTCACTTAATAATATCGTTTAATCCGGCCTCTCTAGGTTGTTTTAGAGTGGAATTGATTGATACCATGGATTGCATTGAGTTATTTAAAGAGTTTTGAGCTTGTTAGGTTTTGAGATGGAATTTTGATGAAATTTGTGTTTTGGAATAAGATTGGTCGAAATTGGTGATGGATTTACGCTACTTACAGTAGTTTTGATGAACATTGGGTATTGCATTGCACAAAATCATTGAAATTGGAACTGAATTTTTGTGAAAATTTCGGGTTGGTATTGTGTGGTGTCGATCGACACCCTTACGACAGATTGAGATTTTTGTTCTGACTTCGGATTTCGTGTTTGTTTCTTGTTGTGTTATTGCAGATGGCTCCAACGAGGAAGCCTTGTGAGGGTAAAGAGATTGCTTCTGCTTCGGATTCCAATAATCGTTGGCCCGTTGGTAAATCCGAAAATGTTCCGATCAAAATCAACAAGAAATGGGGCGATGTTGGAAAGATACTTCTCAGTGATAAAGTTGCGAATAGGACACTTAGTGACAATTGGGATGATTACAACTCGTTGTATTACAACCAGTGGAGGAAAGTGAAGCTCGAATCGACAAAGATTGCAGATGCTCCGACTATGAGAACCCTTGGGATCTACGATGAGATTGTGCGTTTATCGGCTAACACAGGATTGGGTCGCATTGCATTCAGGCATTATCCTCTATGGACTAATTTCGTTAGACAGTTCTTCGCGTCTATTCATGTTTACCACACCGAGCCAGATTCTGACGAGGATTCACTTCAAGCGAGTCGCGGGATTCTGAGTTTCATGATTCGAGGAACGAGGTACCAAGTCTTTTTCCGTGATCTTTGCACCATCTATGGGTTTGAGCAACCCGATTACTAGTCTTCGTCGCTTCCGTCGGATTTTCCTGAGCAGAGAGCCTTTTGGGCACGATTTGGGACGGGAGTCTATAGATATCATAGGTTAATTGATAGATGCGAAAGCATTGTTAGTTATCTGGATTAATATCATAGGTGAGCAAAATTATTATTCGCAAAGAAATTTGGCTTAGTAATTTTGTGAACAAATCGAAACTGTTCGTTAATGCTTGATTAATTTTATAGAACTCGCAAAGAAATTTGGTTTTCTAGGATTTAGTCATAGATAGCTTTTGCAACAAAAGTTGATTAGTTTTACAATTGCTTTCGAGTTCTAGAACGGTTCCTAATAAATATCCCGACAATAATTTAGTGCTTTGATTTAAAGTCATGGCTGCGAATTACCTGATGCCTAGCGCTTTGTTTTATTGACTTTAAAAGAACTTTAATCATCATCTGTTTAGTTTTAATCGCTTATTTACATTAATCATATTTCTCTTAGCTTAATTTGAATTTGGAATTTTATTGTATGATTCTTTTCCCTGTGGATTCGATCCCTAAGTACTACTACAAATCTCTTAATTAGAGAGAGTGTAACATCCCAAAACCAAATAGTGATATTTGGTATAGGGTGTCGATCGACATCAGTCATGGGCATCGATCGACATCAGTGCTGGGCATCGATCGACACTAGGTTCTGAGTTCGGTTTGGTTTAAAAGAATCGATTCTCGGTTTTTGCTCGGTTATGGGAATGACCTAGGGCTCGAGTATTTAAGCCTTGAGAGATTGTGGCCGCGTTTCTATCAGAGAAAAACGCAGATTAGTCGAGAGGAAAAGAATCAGAGAGAATTGAGAGAGAACTAGGGTTCTCTTGAGTTTGAGAAGCTTTTCTGTCGGTTTTGGGGGGAGGCGACGGCGGTTGAGTCATGATCGGATTGGAGCGATATTTTAAGGGTAAGTTCTCTGATCCATGGTCTTGAGTCCGGTGAAAACCGTTTGTGGTTTGGTTGAGTATTCGCTGAGTTATCGTTGTTTTCGTGAGAGAGGTTTCTGCAGATTCGAAACTGCGATCAGTCTGCTTCAAGGGAGGATTCCCGTCGAACCCGTGAGAATCAGGAGAGGATCCTTATACCGTTGGAAAGATAGTTCTGTCTAGTTTCTAGATCAGTTTCGGATCCTGATTCGGAGGTAAGCTTCGTTCTTTGTGTTCGTTTGATTCCAGGGAGTCGGTTCTGAAATCTTTGTTTTTCCAGTTTCGTTTAGCAAGATTGCGGGCTGGTTTGCCGTCTATATGGTGTGATTTAGAAGGATTTCTATACACCGTTGGAAAGCTCTCGGTGTCTAGTTTCCAGATCAGTTTTCAGAACTTGATTTGGTGAAGGGAGTCGCGAGTTATCCCCTTCTGTTTCGGTCGGGTTTTTCCTTGTTCAAACCGTTCCCGAGGTGAGTGCGCGACCGTTGGTTCGGATTTGTCGATTATCGAATAGGAATTAGTTTTGGATGTTTAAGAATGAATTGTGGTTTTTGTGTGATGTTTGTGTGATGATTCTGTGTTAGAATCGGCTAGAAATTGTTGAAATCGTAACTTTTGTGTGTTTTGTGCCATTCGGTTTTGGAGAAGAAACCTAGTGTCGATCGACACCAAGGTAAATTAAGCGTCGATCGACACCGTGCGATGTGTCGATCGACACCCATGTTTTCTGAATTAAATATTTTTAAATTAATTGTTATTTGATTGTTGATATATCTATAGACGGGAAGACCGTCTCACTAAGTATTTATGAAATACTTACGCAACTCATTTTTCCCAATTGTGTTGCAGGTAAAGGAAAAGGAAAAGTGAGACCGCGGGATCACGGCTTTAGGGAGAGGATGATTAGGATCGTTTTGGTTTGCTGTTTTTGCTAAGTTTTAGTGAACCCGGATAGGTTGTTAGATTTTATTATTTCCCTGGAATTGGATTGAGTCGTTGGTTATTATTGACTGTTATTGGATTTATTTTATGGGAATTTCCGCATTAAAAAAAAAAACTCGGGTGTTACAGAGAGTAGCTCAGGGTTAAATTTGAACTTATTAGAAGCGAGATGTAAACGTTAACATGTCAACTCAATTTAGCTCTAATGATGTGAGTCAAATGAGCTCATTTGTTCAAAACAATCTTCATAATAACATTGCAAATTAGATACTACTTGGGACACAAGTTGCCATGTCAATTATTTTATGGGAACAACTCATTTTTCCCAATTGTGTTGCAGGTAAAGGAAAAAGAAAAGTTAGACCGCGGGATCACGGCTTTAGGGAGAGGATGATTAGGATCGTTTTGGTTTGCTGTTTTTGCTAAGTTTTAGTGAACCCGGATAGGTTGTTAGATTTTTTTATTTCCCTGGAATTGGATTGTGTCGTTGGTTATTATTGACTGTTATTGGATTTATTTTATGGGAATTTCTGCATTAAAAAAAAAAAAAACCCGGGTGTTACATTTTGGTATTAGAGCCTAGATGGTTTTAGGACTGCTAGGTTTGGATGAACTGAGACTATGTGCTTAATTGATTAATTGTGTTTAGTCAAACTTTTAGTCTTAGAAATCATCCTCTCCGGCCTTTAAAGAGATTCCGCGGTAAGATTGTTTGTGTTTTTGATTGTGAGTTCTAGTGTCTTAGTGTGTACTTGTGAAAAGTGCAGTGTGAAATGGCTAGAGTTCCAAGAGGTCGTGGTGGCAGAGCCGGTGGCCGTAGAGGCCGGAGTCGTGGCCGTGGAGGCCGGGGTTATGTGGCTAAGTCGTTCGAGTGGGAAACTCAGAGTGAGTCGTCGGATCAGGTGGTTGGCTCGCCTGCGTATCAAGAGTTATCAGAGGGCACTGTCAGTGTGCCGGATAGTTCAGCCAGAGCTGGAGTTAGTGCCAGAGCTACGGGTGCGGCGAGAGACCTGGGTGCAGGTGATGCTTCAGGCAGAGTTCAGGATCCGGAGGATCATGTGTCTAAGATGCTAGCCTTGATTTTGGAGCGATTGCAAGGCGCATTACCAGTACAGAATCCAGTGGAGGCCCGGAGGGAGCAGTATCTTGCGTGGTCTAGTGAGTTACTTCTCATGGGGCCTTTGTCCTTCTCGGGAAGAGGGAGGCCTGAGGAAGCCAATGAATGGAGATTGAAGGTCAAGCGAAGACTTCGTATTCTCCGATGTCCTGATGAGTTTTGTGTTGATCTAGCGGTGGAGTTCTTGGAAGACGATGCTCGCCTTTGGTAGACAGGAGTCCAGGCCAAGAGAAGGCAAACCTTGGGGACTTGGGGCGACTTTTTGGGCGAGTTTAATGCCAGGTATTATCCTCCAGAAGCGGTGGAGCAGTTAGAGTTACAGTTCCAGAGTTTGGTTCAGGGCAACCGATCAGTGAGTGGATATGATGCTGAGTTCAGCAGGCTAGTGGTATATGCGAGTAGCGGCATGGATGGGGAGCGAGCCCAGATGGGCATGTTCGTGGCAGGACTTCGGATCGGGATGAAGAAGCCTGGCATGGTTTCCAGGTATGCCTCGAGGGCAGAGCTGGTGGAGGCACTTGTAGCGGTCGAGGGCCTTGAGGAGCAGTTTGAGGTTTGAGCTGGTTTTGTTTCTTTTTTGTTTTGTTTCCAGTTTCAGAGTTTGAGTTTTGGTGTTATTGTTTCTGGATTATTGTATTTTCGTTGGTGTTGAAAACGATATACATTTTTGAAAATTTATAAGATGGCGTTCCTTATTTATTTTCTTATGAGTTATGAGGCGAGTGGCCCTTTTATGTGTTCTATATGTGTGGACCATGGTTGGTCATTCTATGAGGTTATTCCAGGATGGGAATGTTGTGACTGTATCACGTGAGGCAGCTCTAATCAGAGGAGATGTGTGTTCTCCTGTGTGCTTATTAGGAAGTAAGGTCTGTTGCGGGGATGTGAGATCCCCAGATACCGTTGGCTCGAGGGTTGTGTCCCGAGAGTATGAGCGGTATGTTTTATGTGTGGATTAGAGGGAGCCTCAGAGATCAGGGGAGGTTCTCGTGTGGTATGGGCCAAGTCAGGCCGGGATTTTTGTCCATGTTGGACGGGTGTGGAATGAGTGGGAATCTTGTGTAGTGTTGGCTGGAGCAATCAAGTTTGTGGTCTGTGATAGATGGTTCGGGGGACTCAAGTTGTGAGTCGAAGTATCGCTGGTAAGGCTGGGCCTATGTTTGAGTTCTGGTGATAAATGTAGCATTCGGGAAATCCAAATTTGGACTGGCAGATGGCGGTACATGTTCTTTTTGATTGTGGTACAATAAACTGCCAGACCTAGTTTGGATTAGGTATAGTCAGGACTGACGGGCGATTGTACATGTTCTTGTTTGATTGTTGTACGATTGACCGCCAGACCTGGATGGATTAAGAATGCCGCATTGTGAGTACTGGATAGAACTAGGTAATTTTTGGGCATTTCGAGTTATGGTTATGCTTTTTGTCTGGTTATTGTACTTGTGGTAAGCACAAGAGGCTGCGTCGTGATCGAGGATTACCTGGGCGCGTTGGTTATCATAATGGATATCTCAGAGTATCCGAGGGATCCTGAGGGGCATGAGGCTCATTTACGGTTGGTTCTTGAGAAGCTTCGGGAGCAGAAGCTGTATGCTAGTTGAGCAAGTGCAGTTTTTGGCGGCGAGGGATGGGTTCTGGGCCATTTTGTTTCTGCAGAGGGAGTTTCTGTGGATCCGGCTAAGATTGAGGCTAATCGAGTTTGGCCTAGACCGAGCAGTGCGACCGAGGTCAGGAGTTTCTTGGGTCTGGCAGGTTATTATCGGAGATTCTTCAAGGGTTTTGCGAGTAAGGCGCAGCCGATGACGAAGTTGACCGGAAAGGATGTTCCGTTTGTCTGGTCGCCGGAGTGCGAGGAGAGTTTTGCAAGACTCAAGGAGATGTGGACTAGTACGCCGGTATTGGCATTACCCGAGCCGGGGAAGCCTTATACCGTGTATACTGATGCTTCAGGAGTTGGTCTAAGTTGCGTTTTGATGCAGGAGGGTCGAGTTATTGCTCATGCTTCGAGGCAGTTGCAGGGCAGTGAGCGTAATCGGTTACGCAGGATCTAGAGTTGGGAGCAGTCGTGTTCGCCCTAAAGATTTGGAGGTTTTATCTCTTCGGAGGGAGAGTGCAGATTTTCTCGGATCACAAAAATCTGCAACATATCTTCACTAAGCCATTGCTGAATATGAGGCTGAGGCACTAGGTTGAGCTGTTGGCAAATTATGATCTAGAGATCACCTATCACCCAGGAAAGGCTAATCAGGTAGCTGATGCGCTGAGTCGTCGGCGTGTGGATTCCTCTCGAGAGTAGGATATCGAGTCGCTTGTGAGCGAGGTTAGCACTTTGCGGTTATGTGCTATTTCGGAGGAGCCTTTGGGCTTAGAGGCAGTTGATCAGGCAGATCTTCTCAGTAGGATCAGAGTGGCTCAGCAGAGTGCGCGAGCTGAGGATTCTGAGTTTATTGTCTCTCCGAATGGGATAATTATGATTCGTGTTTGTTGGTCAAGGTCGAGCGCAAGGTTCCGAGCGGGCTTTTGCAGAGTTTTGCTCATTCTGGAGTGGGAGAGGGATTACCGGTTTCGCGGACGTTTGATGCTATCTGGGTGATCGTGGATTAGTTGACTAAGTGAGCACACTTCTTGGCCATTAAGAAGATCGATGGAGCGGCTATGTTGGCTAAGAAGTTTGTGCAGGAGATTGTGAGACTGCATGGAGTGCCAGCTAGTATTGTGTCGGATCGAGATCCCAGGGTTGCATTTGAGTTTTGGGGAGCATTTCAGGAAGATATGGGCACTAAGGTGCATATGAGTACAACTTATCATCCGCAGACTGATGGGCAGTCAGAGAGGATGACTCACACTATGGAGGATTTGCTGAGGATGTGTGTTCTGGATTGAGGTGGTCATTGGTATGATCACTTGAGCTTAGTGGAATCTGCGTATAATAACAACTTTCAGGCGAGTATCGGGATGGCTCCTTTTGAGGCATTGTATGGGAGGCCATGTAGGACGCCTTTATGCTGGACCTAAGTGGGGGAGCGCAGTGTTCTTGGAGCTACTTATGTTCAGGAAATAACGGAGAGGATCCGGGTCGTGAGATTGAACATGAAGGGAGCTCAGAATCGCCAGAAGAGCTACGCTGATAAGCGACAGCGTGAGCTTGAGTTTGAGGTTGGGGATCGCGTGTATCGCGAGATGGCTATGTTGAGGGGTCCTAGCAGATCCATTTCGGAGAACAAGCTGAGTCCGCGTTTTATGAGTCTGTTTCCTGTGGTGGAGCGAGTGGGACCGGTAGCGTATCGGCTTGAGTTACCACCGATCATGAAGGCATTTCATGAGGTTTTCCATGTGTCGATGTTGAGGAAGTGCCTGCATGAGTCGGAGGTGTTAGTGCCTGAGTTTCCTGCGGATCTGCAGCCTGATTTGATGGTTCCGGCGGTTCCCGTGAGGATTCTCGCGAGGAGAATCAAGGAACTGCGCCGGAAGAGGATTCTGTTATTGCGTATTTTGTGGGTTTGTGGCGGCTGCCAGGAGGAGACTTGGGAACCAGAGGCAAAGATGAAGCTGAAGTTCAGGAAATGGTTCGACGAGCATGTCGCCGATTGAGCTTATCTTTCTTTGTGGTTCTAGTTTCTTTTGGCCTTTGGTGCCGGTGTTGTTGTTTTGATTCTTGTATTTTCGTTTCGTTGTAACGATATACGTTTTGGAGATTTATAAGATGAGTTTTCCTTATATTTCTGGTGTATCAGATTGTGTTTCTGATGTTATGAGTGTGAGGACCAGTGTGGGTCGTATTTTTGTGGATATCCCAGTTAGGGAGTATCGAGTGTAGACCATGTGAGGTGACCTAGTCGCTGATGTTTATAGGCGTTTTAGCATTTATTACGGATGACTCATGTGCTGGAGATGGTGGTTTCCAGGGTATGTATTAGAGACGGTGGTTTCATGTATACATGCTAAGAGACGGTGGTTTCCTGAGTACTTATACCGAGACGGTGGTCTCCGTTATAGTACAGAGTATCTATATTGGGACGGTGGTTCCTCTATAGTACGGGGAGACGGTGGTTTCCCGAGGGGACGGTGGTTCCCTAGAGTGTGTGGATGAGTTAAACGTAATAAATGTCTGAGGAACGTGCGTATAAACATAGGATTAGTTCGTGAGTCTCTGAGGTTATGTGAGAATCTCTTGTGGTATTGGCCGGTGCGGGCCAGAGTGTGGTCCTGTGTGGACGTATTTTTGCAGGATTCGAGGACGAATCCAGTTTAGTGGGGGAGAATTGTAACATCCCAAAACCAAATAGTGATTTTTGGTATAGGGTGTCGATCGACATCAGTGCTGGGCGTCGATCGACACCAGGTTCATAGTTCGGTTTGGTTTAAAAGAATCGATTCTCGGTTTTCGCTCGGTTATGGGAATGACCTAGGGCTCGAGTATTTAAGCCTTGAGCAATTGTGGCCGCGTTTCTATCAGAGAAAAACGCAGATTAGTCGAGAGGAAAAGAATCAGAGAGAATTGAGAGAGAACTAGGATTCTCTTGAGTTTGAGAAGCTTTTCTGTCGGTTTTGGGGGGAGGCGACGGCGGTTGAGTCGTGATCGGATTGGAGCGATATTTTAAGGGTAAGTTCTCTGATCCATGGTCTTGAGTCCGGTGAAAACCGTTTGTGGTTTGGTTGAGTATTCGCTGAGTTATCGTTGTTTTCGTGAGAGAGGTTTCTGCAGATTCGAAACTGCGATCAGTCTGCTTCAAGGGAGGATTCCCGTCGAACCCGTGAGAATCAGGAGAGGATCCTTATACCGTTGGAAAGATAGTTTTGTCTAGTTTCTAGATCAGTTTCGGATCCTGATTCGGAGGTAAGCTTCGTTCTTTGTGTTCGTTTGATTCCAGGGAGTCGGTTCTGAAATCTCTGTTTTTCCAGTTTCGTTTAGCAAGATTGCGGGCTGGTTTGCCCTCGATATGGTGTGATTTAGAAGGAGTTCTATACACCGTTGGAAAGCTCTCGGCGTCTAGTTTCCAGATCAGTTTTCAGAACTTAATTTGGTGAAGGGAGTCGCGAGTTATCCCCTTCTGTTTCGGTCGGGTTTTTCCTTGTTCAAACCGTTCCCGAGGTGAGTGCGCGACCGTTGGTTCGGATTTGTCGATTATCGAATAGGAATTAGTTTTGGATGTTTAAGAATGAATTGTGGTTTTTGTGTGATGTTTGTGTGATGATTCAGTGTTAGAATCGGCTAGAAATTGTTGAAATCGTGACTTTTGTGTGTTTTGTGCCATTCGGTTTTGGAGAAGAAACCTAGTGTCGATCGACACCTTATGGTGTATCGATCGACACCAAGGTAAATCAAGCGTCGATCGACACCGTGCGATGTGTCAATCGACACCCATGTTTTCTGAATTAAATATTTTTAAATTAATTGTTATTTGATTGTTGATATATCTATAGACGGGAAGACCGTCTCACTAAGTATTTATGAAATACTTACGCAACTCATTTTTCCCAATTGTGTTGCAGGTAAAGGAAAAGGAAAAGTGAGACCGCGGGATCACGGCTTTAGGGAGAGGATGATTAGGATCGTTTTGGTTTGCTGTTTTTGTTAAGTTTTAGTGAACCCGGATAGGTTGTTAGATTTTATTATTTCCCTGGAATTGGATTGAGTCGTTGGTTATTATTGACTGTTATTGGATTTATTTTATGGGAATTTCCGCATTAAAAAAAAAAACTCGGGTGTTACAGAGAGTAGCTCAGGGTTAAATTTGAACTTATTAGAAGCGAGATGTAAACGTTAACATGGCAACTCAATTTAGCTCTAATGATGTGAGTCAAATGAGCTCATTTATTCAAAACAATCTTCATAATAACATTGCAAATTAGATACTACTTGGGACACAAGTTGCCATGTCAATTATAAACATGAACATAAAATCTACTCCTACTCCCACATGTCTAAAGACAACAAACTAAAACATGTGGGAGTAGGTTTTCTTCTCGAACAAAGTTATAATCATATCATTTAAACGTTTTAAAAACTGGAGGTATGTTTACACTTCAATTCTTGCTTCGGTTTGAATATTTTTGTTTTTGGTTTTTTTTTTAAATTGACTTAGTTTGTCAGATTTATACAAAGCTATTTACTGTTGTAATTTTGTTTTAACTTCTTTTTGGTGGAGCTTATTCTCCAGTCGAGATTTATGTGATTCAATTTTTTTAATCAAGAATGTATACAAGGCTCAACATGCTCAAAAGGCTTTGAATCCTTCAAAGTCAAAGATGCTAAAGGGATGCTTATCGATCTCGACATGAATATTCATGCCTTTTTTTTTAGCTTATAATCTTGTTTTTTTTTGTTTTTTTTTTTTTGTTGAACGTCCATCGGTGTTAAAGGTAGAATTTTTATTAGATAGGAAAAGCTTTAAAAATAGACATCAAAGTTTGGCATCGTAGATATGCTTTAGCTTCACAATTTTGAGTCTTGTTTATAGTTAGTACAAGCAAATTAGTTTATGTTTAATCTTGCTCAAGAGAAAATAACATAATGAATCACTCTATGATTGTTGTTAATTGCAAATCAAAAGTATCCTTGGTTAATTATTACTTTCGATTTTGTTACATTGTCCAAGCTCATAGATCTTCGAAATTCCATGAATATGAACAAAAAAATTTGTAATCCCACAAATAAGCTAAGGATAGTTCTTATTCTTTTAGATCTCCGACTCAAAAATATGATGAGAATCCAAGCCATATTTGATAAACAACGTATATGTACCAACAATCGGTATTGCCCCATAAGTATGTCAACATGTACCCGACATGGCATTGGCACATATGTGTTTAATTTTAATGTTTATTTAATTTTCCAAACACAGATTTATGTTTTGAAGATAATTTATCAGGCCCGGCTCAGTGACATAATGGGCCTTGTGCTAAAAAAAAACTGAAAATATAAGGCTTTGTGTAAAATTTATAAACTTTAGGGCCCTTTTTATAAACATTTTAAATATTAAGGGCCTTTCTGCAAAGAAAACTATAGCTTAAATTGTGGGGACCACGTGGGGCAAGTGCACAGACTGCACATCCTCTAAGCCGGGCCTGTAATTTATGAATAGTGTATTTAGGGTAAAGGTTCATATAAGTAATTGGAACTTTTGCGAGAGTGAATCAATGTAATGGTTAGACGAGCACGGGAGATAGATGCTGCTATGGAACTTCATGAGAAGAAGAAGCGTGATGTGTACACAAACGCACCAAAATTAACCGAACACCACACTGTTAACCAATAACTTTCACTATAAAACATGAATTAAAACATTTTTGTAAGTTTCAATAGAATATTTTTTACACGAAAAAACAAGAAACTAAAACAAACCTATTATATCTAACACAATAAATCATTCAATGTTTAGCATGCATTTATGAGGGTTTAGGCTCAGATACTAGGATTAATATTCTTCCAAATCCACAATTTTAGTCACATCGAATATTTTAAATTATGCAATATTTTATATTCTTTTGTGAGAGTTTAGGCTTCCATACTAGGGTTTGGTATCCCTCCAAATCTATAATTTTATTTAAATCGAGTGTTTTAAATTGTTCAGTATTTTACGTTTGTCTGTGAGAGTTTAGGCTCATGTACTAGGGTTTAGTGCCATTCAGAATCAACGAAGTTCAGTCAAATTGAATGTTTAAAACCATTTGGAGTTTTATGTTCTTTTGTGAGGGTTTATGCTACCATATTAGGGTTTAATATCCTGTCAATCCACAAGTTTAATCAAATAAAGTGTTTTAAGTCGTGCAATATTTATATTTGTTTGTGAGGGTTTAGGCTCTCGTACTAGGGTTAAGTATCCCTTCAAATCCACAAGTTTAGTCACATAAAATGTTTTAAATCATGCAATATTTATATTTGTCTATGAGGGTTTAGGCTCTCATACTAGGGTTAGTATCCCTTCAAATCCACAAGTTTAGTCACATAAAATGTTTTAAATCATGCAATATTTATATTTGTTTGTGAGGGTTTAGACTTCCTTTATAGGGTTTAAGATCCTTTCAAATCCACAAGTTTAATCGCATAAAGTGTTCTAAATCATGCAATATTTATATTCGTCTATGAGGGTTTAAGTTCCCAGGGTTTAGTACCCTTCCAAATCCACAATCATAATCAAATAGAGAGTTTTAAATCATTCGGTATTTTACGTTTTTCTGTGAGGGTTTAGGCTCCTGTATTAGGGTTTAGTGTTCCTTTAAATCGACACTTTAGTCAAACGGACCATTTGATATCATTCATTATTATTATTAACATTAGATTTATACAGAATATTATTTCATAAAGATGTCAGTATTTCGTGCCCATAGTTTTAATTCTATGTAATACAACCCAAATATATTAATTAATATTAAAAAAAAATATATATAATTCATAGTATTAATAGTATAAATCTATAAAGCATAATGCCCGCGCAGGGCGCGGATAAAATCCTAGTATATACATATCCATTAATAATTTTACATACTTTTTTTTGTCGACTTAATAATTTTACATACTAACATGCTACTTTACATCAATAATATATACATTAGATATACTCATATACATACAACAAAGTTGCTTCATAAAATTGGGAAAGTTACAAAAATAGCACTTTTGAATTATTTTTTACAAATATGCCACTTTTGAATTATATTCTTACGAACATGCCATTTATAAATGCGTTTAAAAACCTTATATCTCAAAATTTTCAATCTTAAAATAAGTTTTGATCCCTAATAAATCTTAAACCCAAAAAAGTAAACCTTAATATAATATAGTTAACCCAAACATAAATGATTTTAAAAATTAAAAATAGTGATAGTGACATTTTTGAAAAGTAGCATGTCAAAAGTGGCAAATCTTGAAAATTTTTCATAAAATTTAGGTTTCTAATTTAAATTTACAGTTACACATATTTCTCATATAACAAAATAACAAGTTATATTTTACCATTACATAGTTAATTATTTTTAATAAACTAAATAAAATAACACATAATTATGATTATCGTAGAGACTGTAAAAAGCTGCATTACATTCATATTTTTCAAATTATGATCCTCTTACTATTAAAAGCAAAGTCCAATTAGAGAAAAACTTAATTGTTTTAATTTGATTGGTTAAAAACTATGACATGGAATGATGACATGTAAAGATGACATGGCTTAAATTGCTAATTGATCTTTTATTTATTTTAAAACTATTATATCAATAAAAAATGAACAATTATGGGATCTTTTGTATAAATTAACAACAAATTTCAGATTTTTTTTTGTTTGGTCACACCAATTTTGGATTAAAAAAAATCAACCGATAAAACATTTTTGAAAAAAATTACTAATTCTTTTACAAAAAAAAAAAATATCATACATTTAACCCTCACTCCATATTAATCTAAATAAAACAGTTATATATACATAATATATAGAAACAAATTAATCAAATTGTATAATACATTTTATAGTCACCTAATATTATACTCACTTCCATACTAAATTTTATATAAAACATAAAAGTAAATGGATATTTATGATTCTCAATTTTTATTGTTTTGATTGGCTATAGAAATTAATCTTCTTATAAGATAATATATTCTGAAAAGTAATACTCAATAAACATGAAATATTCCAAATAGATACCAGCGTTATCAAAATATTCCAAATATTCCTTTCAACAATAGAAACATGATATGGCAAATATGAATAATGACACTAATCTCTAATGAAAAGTTAATGATTTTTTTTGTAGAAAACTAAAACAACAATTTTTTTTTCAAAACACATTTTTAACATTTTCATTACCAAAGTTTTGAAAATAGTTTCAACATAAAATCATTTACATATCATAAATTAGTATGCACGTTTAGTTTTCAAATGAGTTTTTCAAATTGATCACTTGAACCTGGCTGAGTTTGCTTATAACAATAGTTTTCAGGCGAGTATTGGCATGGCTCCTTACGAGGCTTTGTATGGGAGGCCGTGTAGGACACCTTTATGCTGGACCCAAGTGGGGGAGAGGAGCATTTATGGTGCTACTTTTGTTCAGGAAGCGACGAAGAAGATCCTTGTTTTGAGGCTGAACATGAAAGAAGCTTAGGATCAACATAAGAGTTATGCAGATCAAAGAAGAAAAGAGCTTGAGTTTGCTGTGGGAGATCGTGTGTATCTCAAGATGGCGATGTTGAGGGGTCCTAACAGATCCATTTCTGAGAACAAGCTGAGTCCACGTTTTATGGGTCCGTTTCTAGTAGTGGAGCGAGTGGGACCAGTGGCGTATCGGCTTGAGTTACCTCCGATTATGGAAGCATTTCATAAGGTGTTCCATGTTTCGATATTGAGGAAGTGCCTCCATGAATCAGAGAAGCTGGTGGCTAAGATTCCTGAGGATCTGAAGCCTGATTTGACAGTTCTGGCGGTTCCTATGAGGATTCTCGAGAGGAGTATCAAGGTTATGCGTCGGAAGAAGATTCCGTTGTTGAGGATTTTATGGGATTGTGGCGGTTGGCAGGATGAGGCTTGGGAACCAGAGGCAAAGATGAAGTTGAAGTTCAGGAAGTGGTTTGACAAGCAGGTCGCAGCTTGAGCTTACTTGTATCTTTGTGGTTCCAGTGTTTTGTTTAGCTCAGGAGCTATTGTTGTTTTTGGTTCATGTATTTTTTGTTTTGTTGTAACGATATACATTTTTCGAAATTTATAAGATGGAGTTTCCTTATTTATTTCCAGAGTTATTATAAGATGTGTGTTCCTTATAAGCGTGTTTTGGTTGACCAGTATGGGTCATGTTTTAGATGATATTTCGGGTGGGAAATATCAAAGAGGGGCCACGTGAGGCAGAGCTAATCATAAATGTTAGTAAACGTTTTCGGAAATTATTACTCTAGGGACAGTAGTGTTTCCGAATAACTCATTACAAGTTGAGAAGACGGGTGGGTCTTCGACGGTTCTACAAGTGACGGGTGGATCACAGTGTTGTACCGAGTGTTACTTACCGATGATGGGTGGGTATCGGTGTAGTATCGTGGGATGCTTACTTATTTGTGATGGGTGGGTCTCAAAACATAGATTTTGGTCAGGGGTGTCGATCGACCGCTCCACTAAGTATTTATTAAATACTTACGCAAATCTGTTTTTTCTTTTTGAGTTGCAAGTAACAGAAATGCGTGATCGCGGAATCAAAACCAGTTGAGGAGGATGATTAGGGTGTTGTAGTTCATGTTTAGTCTAGTAGAACCTGGTGTTTAGGTTGCTAGATTTTTATGATTTCTGGAATTTGATTTATGGAATTGTTGGATTATTGTTTTAAATAAGTTATTGAATTATTTTATGCGAATTTCCGCGACTGTTTAATTTTTTTCCTAAAAAAAGTGTTGGTTGTTTCAATGTATATTTGGATAATTGTCTTTTCGATATATCATTTGAAGATATATTTTTACTATGTCTTTTTGATGAATTTTATTTAAATTAAAATCTTAATTGTTTAAAATTAAAACTACAAAAGGTTACAAATGTATATATTATGTGACACATAAAACTTTGAAATTTCATCTCGTATTGTCCCCAATATATTATTTGCACTAACATCACATGATAGATATTATATCAGATATTTAATAGTTTAGAACTTTTATTTTCTCCTCCTCCTATAGTTACATTCAAAATTTTCTTTAAAAAATAAAACACAATAATATTTAATTTTTTAATGTTATATTGTTTTTGGTGTAAAATTGCAATAATTGTCTTCTTCTCTTATTTTCACTTTATAATTACAATAATTCTCTTTAGTTACTAAATTTAATTTAATTCCTCTTTATTTGATGTAATACTTTTGAACTTATATTTTGGTTTATGAATTTAGTTGTAGGACTTGTTTGATATTTGATAATATATGCGATATAACTTTACCTAATTAAATAATTATAGTGGGATATATATTAGTATAACCAAATTTATTAAACTTGTTATTATTTTAGTAAACTATATTTATATAAGTTTTGAGGTTTCATGTTTATTTTAAAATATGAATAATGATTTTTTTAATGTTATATTATTTTTGGTGTAAAATTGCAATAATTGTCTTCTTCTCTTATTTTCACTTTATAATTGCAATAATTTTCTTAAGTTACTAAATTTAATTTACTTTCTCTTTACTTGATGTAATACTTATGAACTTATATTTTGGTTTATGAATTTAGTTGTAGGACTTGTTTGATATTTGATAATATATGTGAAACAACTTTACCTAATTATATATATTAGTATAACCAAATTTAGTAAATTTTTTATTATTTTAGTAAAATATTCATATAAGTTTTGAGGTTTCATATTTATTTTAAAATATGAATAATGACTTTTGAATTTCTTTTCATATTGTTACAACCAAAGTATTAAATGTGAAACTTTAAAAAATAATTAAAAGCATAATTTAATATGATGTGGATGATGAGGTGACTTTATGAGAAGAGAGCAAAACTATATATATATATATATATATATATATATATATATATATATATATACTAGATGAATACTCTCGCGATGCGAGGAATTTTGTTTATTTGTAGTATATATTTTGAAAGAAAATATGCTATTTTCTTAATTTAAATTCTGCTATTTTCTTAATTTAAATTCTATAACTTAGATAATAACTAAATTATAATTTTAAAATTTTAAAAAAATATATGAATTGACGAAAGTTTATATGAATTTAAATATACATATGTTTGAAACCTCTTTTTATATATTACGATAGGGACATGGTCGTTTCTATTTATCATTATATAGTTTTCTATTTTTTCTTTTCCTAATTTTTTTTATGTTAACCTCTCTATATTAAAAGTTGTTCTTATTATATAATTATAAACATAGAGGTATTGTGCAATTTGTAAAATTATTTTACGCTTGTTTTCTTTCCATTTAAACTTTTTCTTTTTTGGATAATTAACAATTTTGATATTAAACATTTAATAATTTTATATAATGAATTACTTACATATTTAAATTTTTTATAATTTGTTTTCAAAGTTATGGCATTATCTTTTAATTGAAACTTTTAGGTAAAAAGGAATATTGTCTAAATCATAATTAATTTACATATTTAGTAATTGCCACATGTCACTATCTAAACGGTATTAGACGCGTGTCGCGATCTCGTGAATTACAATGATGCGAACTCTCCTTTATATAAGAAGAAGATATGTTAAACCTCTGCCTACATATAATGATATAAACATGGTTGATTCTATTTTTAATTACAAATATAATTTGAAGAATTTGGAAATCAATAAAGTATATACGATTGATATATGTAAATACGGTTTGAATCATTAAACTATTTGATATAATAACTAAATCATTTTTACATGTTTAGACGATCCTTCTCTGATGATATTTCGTAAACTTTACACATGAAAAAAATACCACTAACCATTTTTTTTTTGCTTGTCCTTCTTAATATAGTTCTCTTTTTATCTATGGTCAATTATTTTGTGTTTCTCATAAATATACATATGTTAAACCTCTGCCTATATATAACAATAGAAAAATGGTTGTTTCTATTTTTAATTACATTGCTATTTTTCTTTTTCTAATTTTTGTTTTTTGTTAAATTTCTCTTTATTAATTATTTTCAACTAAATATCTTATATAACTATTCTTATAGATGTTTTGTGCAATTTGTAAAATTACTTTATGTTTTTTTCCATTTTAACTTCTTCCTTTTTATCAATTAACAATTTTGATATTGAAAAATTTACATATTTAAATAATTGACATGTGTTATAATCCAATCGACTACTTAACACGTGTCGCGATCTAGTGAGTTACAATTATGCTCACTCTCCTTTATATAATAAGATAGATAGATAAGGGCAATTCTTAAAAGTACTACACTCTAAATTGAAAATTTTGGAAACAAAACCTTTAGTGTTATAATTTGATAATTAAACTGATGGCGATTTTGAAATCAAAACTTGAAAATGTGGTAACTAAGAAATTTCTCTATATATAATGATGAAGGATTTATTGCATGTGATTTTAGTATAACTGTATTTTCAAGCCTCTTCCTTTCTATTTGATAGTCTATTTAGTTAATTTCCTGGGTTTTTGAATGATTCACAAGATTGCGGATCAAGGAAGACCTCGTGTTCATGAATGATTCCAGTTTTTAGATTGGAGGATTCATATTTTCTGTGTTGGGGCTTGCTTGGTGTTTTAAAGCCGTAATGGTTTTGTTTTAAAACGTCTTTTGACAAGTTAGTTTAGTTTACTAAAAGAAAACAAAAACAGCGAAGGCATTGGACCTTTCGGATTTTTTCTCACAAAACAAAAATGCAGGAACATTATTTCCACGAAACCAAATAAATAAAATAGACAAGGCATAGTTTAGTTCATGCAAACTGCGTGAACAAAAAACAGAATGTCTTCTTCCGAAACACCAAAGTTCTATGATTGGTTCTTCTGAACATAAACCCTAGAACCAAAACACTTTTTGTTCCTTCTTATAATTACATCTGAAAATTCTCTTTGGACTCATCCATCTTCTTCTTTTCTATGCCCACAATTTTTGTCAGCCTCCAATATACAGTCAGGTTTCAGACTTTTGATCTTTCTTTTGAGAATATAAAACAAAACCCAGTAGAAATTTTTATTCACAGGGCTTTTCTTTAAGGTTTCTTTTTTCACTTTAAAAGGAGAAAACATGACTAAATAGTAGCACCTGATTTTGAGACAGCATCATCTCTGTCATTGCTTGAAAGTAGAACTAGGGATCTTACTGCTCAGTGAGCCTTTGTTGTCTTTAGGAAAGCTTGTGCTTAAGAGGGCACTTGTAGGATTTGCTTCTGAGCTGTTGGATTGAGTGTCTGCGAGACTAGGCCGTGTCCAGATCTTTAAATGGCCTTCTCGGCAAGCTGTAACGACTGATTCTTGAGTGAACATCAAGCCGGAGAGAGGCTCAGTGTGAACACGGTGAGCTATGACTGGCGAGAGCTTTGGAACATCACGTTTGCAAGGAGCGGGTTGAAGAGTTCCCATTGGTATGACATTGTCCCAGTGAGCTGATTGGCTTCCCGTGCTGTAAGTGGGAGATCCTCCTGGAGCTCGCCTAAGTGGAACTACAATCTCGTCCATTTCAAGGTCCCAGAGAAGTAACTGTGTATCCTGGGGATTCAGCAGAGGAAAGTAACACATTATAGGAGCCAAACAACTTGCAAATCATAATATAAAAGAATCAAAAGACTGAAATAGTAGGAGCCTACAGTATTCTATGGAAAGTTAAAGTTAGGAACTGAGACTTTCAGGTAACATAGTTGTGGAAACTATCTGATCAAGTCTCTAACAAATTTCTATCTAGCAGACCAACAAATTTTTGTCTGTGATTGTGATAATGCTACATGAACAATACAGTATCATCCAATGATCAATCCCTACATTACAGAGATCAATACTAAGATTTCCACTCAATTTTCGATCATCTTTTGTCGTCCTTACACTAGAATCATTCCAAGTATAAACACTGTTCAACTGATAAAGCTAATCAAAGCAATATATAGAAGATAGGCATAATTCCCTAACTGAAGCACATGTCAGTTATTCGTTAAATGCAAAGGAGAACCAGAAGAATGGGTAAAGGCATGAAAGAAATACCTGACCAACTGACCCAAACCGGTACATGACATGCTCTCCTGACCCATCCGTATTTGGTGACGACCAATAGGAATCAAACGCTACTCCACTTACCTGAGAGCAAGCATTCCAACATGAATCAATTGATATTTGTGTTAAACAAAAGAAACACCGTGCTAAAATCAAGAACCTTACCCATGAATTATGTCCCTCACCCCAAGCGACAACCTTCCGATCCTCCATACTCCACACTTGAACCAAGTCATCTTCACCTCCAGTCAATATGTACTTTCCATCCATACTGTCAATATAAGATCACGATTCAATAGACTGTATCATTCTGAGATAATATGCTCACAAGTCACAACTATGGTATCTATTTGAGCAGATTTTGTAAATCCAACGAAAAAGAAAATTTGCCAAAGGAATTATATCCAGTCACCTCCAAGAACAGCACAGCAGAGCACCATAATAACTCTTTCCACCACATGATAGCTTCTGGGTTAAGAAGTCAAAAATGCGAAGATAACCTGTAAATGGTAAGAAATACTTAATTAAGAAACACATAGAGAATGTAGAAGAGGCACACAACAGAATCGATGCCGCTTACCATCTCTTCCAACAGTTGCCAAGTGTGCCCCATCATTTGAGAATGCAATGCTGTTAACTGAACCTTGAGAAATATGCCATCTCGCAACAGGATTACTCTGCATAAAATACTCACAGGAATGAACAATGGTACATCAAAATATACTCAACAATAGAAAAGAAAGTATGGATTTCTCATCCTAACAATGCAATACAAAACTTTCTTAAGACCACTTGCAACTGATAAACTGATAATACTAGCAGAGGAAAGGCGTGAACAATGTGCTTCCAGCACCTATAAGAATCTAATGAAATAAATGCAAAATCAGGTACCTTGCTATATTTTGCTTTGTCAACTGAAAATTGAGTAGGATCTCTTATAGCAGGAAATGTTGACTCAGTGGCACCATCTTTGTTCTATTAAGTTCAATAAATGAGGGTCAGGAATTAGACAAAACCATCCAAATTATACGTCATATGCAAGAAAATATTCTCCAATATATGAGCTTGCCTTTTCATACACATATAAATTGCCATCGGCATGAGCAACGACAAATGCTCCATCACCTCCAGGCACCCAAGCAATACTAGTACAACGGCTGTGACAAAGCAACAAACTTTATTTTAGATCTTAGAGATGACTTGACACCAACATAGATTGAAGTTTCTTGTTGAAATATGAAAAGGACTTTTGACCAGATTCATGTTTCCACTAAACCATTCTCTTCTGAGACTACATCCTGTTCTGTAATAATAGACTAGTCTACTGTCACTTAAAGTTGCCTAAGAGTAAACATCCATTACAACGACAGAATATGAATTATCTACTGTTTCATCGCCAAAATATGAAGATACTAGCAAATATCCAATCAATATAACACATACAGAATCTTAGGCACAACAAATACTAACCACTGGAACTGATTCTTCAGATGTCTACATATTATAGCACAATAAAGAGGTGGCTGGAAACTATTAACTCCACATAAAGAAAACAACAAAATCTCTTGCCTGTTATTCACAGAGCCGTCCTTATTATAATGCAGTGCACCAACTAGCTTCTTGGAGACATCCTGTAACTGCTGTCTCAATGATACAGTGTACACTACAATAACACACCATAACAATAAACCCACAATACAAGGCATCTAGATCATAGGTTAAACAAAAGCAAGCTCAAATTTCTACCTACCATCCCCAGAATTCAGTCCAATAAGTAAATCATGTCCATCCTTAGCATCCGGATCAAAAGCATGACACATAGGGTTTGAATTACTGAAATGGATAGACTTCACTGGATCCTACATCAAAGAAATTTCCTAAACCATTACATCCCAAATGCCAGAATATTACAGCTACAATCTTTAAAAGGAAACAAAGATCAGCAGCAATTACCTTGTCTTGTGAGTTCAAGTCACAAATAAAAATAGCATCACCCACATTAAAGACCAAGTAAGTTCCTTTCCCATCGAAATTAGTATTCGTCATCGACGTGCTGGAATTAGAAGCAGCAAAGGAGCCACTAATTCTCGAACTCGTACTTACACTTTTCCCACCTCCATTACCTCCAACAAAACTAAGCGCACGGTTTCCGTTTCCAGTGCCTAGCAATCTCGCTGTTGCTGAACGGAACCCGCTACTAGCTGTGTAACCCGACGAAGTTCCAGTCGGGGTTGAAGGAGCAGCTCTTTCCTTAAGCTGAGCAAGAGTTACCTAAAAAACGAAATTCCCCAATTCAATCATTCAAAACCACTTGATAGACATACAAAAGGAAATTCTCATAACGCATTATGCTAATTCTATCAAATTTCCGATTGGAATCTCTAGAAATCACAAATCCAAACTTATTCAAATCGGAATCAAACTTCAATCAGAGAAACGAATCAAAGTATCGGTAACCAAAATCCCTAAATACAAATGCTTCACCTGAGTAACAGTTTTGCCATGTGCATAGTGAAGGAGACCAGAGGAATGCGTCTTCTCGTAGTGGAGCTTATATTTTCCTTCCGGTGTTTTGAAATAAGTCTTAATCCCCGGCGACTGAGGATTCGCCGCCAGTGAAGACGATGAAGATGGTGCCGATATCATTCCATTAGAAGTATTCATCATCTTGCTCGTTTGCTACTCTTCTCTAATCGTCGACCAAATAGCATCTGATCACCGATTCCACGACCCTCTAGGGTTTTTTCCAAACCCAAATCGAAAACCCAGAAATTTCTCCCCAATTATCTTCGTATCTTCTTCGATTGTAAATCAGTAGAATCTGTTTCTCGTAGAGATAAATGGATCAAGCTTTTCTCCTGAGGTCCTCAATGGCTACCGAATCAAAGGAGTTAATATGATGGATCAAACTTTTCGTTGTACACAACTTATTATCAAAACTTTGACTCTTAAAAGCGATTAAAAAGTCCTCGCAACCAACGGTGGAGATCTCGTAAGAAATCGTTTAACGGTTGGATATAGTTGATCCGATGGGTCGGGTTTTTATTATTTGATATCGGGTTTCAGAGATTCTAGATCACACGCGTCCTGACGTCATAGACAATTTTTAGGCCCAATTACAAGCCCATTATAGCTTTATGTGATTTATTTATTTTGGTGTTAAACAGTACTCTCTCCGTTCTTTTTTAATTGATTTTCTAGGAAAAAAAAATATTTTTAAAAGATTGATTTTTCACTTTTTCAATACATTGTTAATGAAAGTATAATGGTCAATTGTAGATTTCAAGACATATTTATTGAGTTTATTAGATTACTATTGGCTTAAAGTTATGGAAAATTGTTTTTTGCAAAAAATAAAACATTTATAATTAACCATTAATGTGTTTTCTTAATATTTGTGAAAACTCTAGAAAATCAAACAAATAAAAACAGAAGGAGTATTAGATTTTTTGTTATATATTAGTGTTTTGGGTTCTTTTGTTTTGGAACAAAATCTTATTAATTTTTTAAATTTTTACAATACAGATAACAGATGTTTTTATAAAATATTAATATACATAATGAAGTAATGAAATGGATATGTTATGATTAATATATAGGATCATTTCAAATTTATGAGTTTTCTTGGATAATTACTAGTTTTTCCTGGAGGAATTTTAAAAATGCCAATTTTAAATTTTTTTTTTTTTTTAAAGGCTATCATGAATTGTCCATCTTTAAAATGTCATAAATTAATGATATTTTAAAATAGAAATTATCAAATCTGCCATTATTCCTCCAAATGTTTCAAAATTTGTCATTGTCTACGGACCTTTTTAAATCTGCCATGTTTTTGTCTTCTAGTAAAAGACAAAATTACAGATTTATCCTCTTTTTTTCTTCCTTATTTTTTCTTTCCTTCTCTTTCTCTCTTTTCTTCAAACGTTAATATCTCTCTTTCCTCTCTCTCTCTCTTTCTCCCTCTCTCTCTCTCTCACACACACACACACTACAAATTTATCCTTTCTTCTTTCTTCCTTATTTTTTCTTCCTTTCTCTTTCTCTCTTTCTTCAAACTGGAATATCTCTCTCTCTCTCTCTCTCTCTCTCTCTCTCTCTCTCTCTCTCTCTCTCTCTCTCTCTCTCTCTCTCTCTCTCTCTCTCCTCTCCTTACTTTCTCTCTCTCTCTTTCTCTCTTTCGGTTTCTCTCACTCTCTCTCCGAAACGGACGTCCTCGGTCGTCGACGGTGGTGAATATAGCCGAAGAGGATGGACAAGACAGTGACTATCGGAGGACAAAAAATTGATTGCAAAGGACAAGAAATACAAGACACGGACGACTAGTTTTGGTGACATCTTGTCAAATCCAAAACCAATAATGGTATATTTTTTATTTTTTGTCTTCTGACACGGATGTCTAGTTTGGTGACATCTTGTCCTTCGATGTCCATCACACATACAGTTATAAACACGGTAGTCAAGGGTGTCAGTGACGGTGGTGGCCTTCAGAGGATAAGAAATACAAGACTAATGACAACAAATACAAAACTAGGACAAAAATATAAGATAGAGGACAAAAAATACAATACAAAGGACAAGAAATACAGGACGTCTACAAGAAATACAAACGAAAGACAAGAAATATAAAACCTTTCATAGGAGACGTCCATGGTCTCGGAGAGAGAAAAAGTGAGAAAGAGAGAGGGTGAGAAAGAGAGAGAGAGAGAGAGAGAGAGAGAGAGAGAGAGAGAGAGAGAGAGAGAGAGAGAGAGAGAGGACGGCAAAAAATACAAGACGGGGAGGAAAGTCGTAAGACAGAGGACAAAAAATACAAGACAAGGACAAGAATTACATGACAGGGGACATGAAATACAAAACAGACGTCCATCGCTTCGGAGAGAGAGGGACAGAGAGAGAGAGAGAGAGAGAGAGAGAGAGAGAGAGAGAGGAGAGAGAGTCCACCAGTGAGAAAGAGAGAAATAGAATACGGATGACAAGAAATACATGACAGAGGACAAGATATCCTACCACAGTAGACGTCCATCGTCTCGGAGAGAGTAAGAGAGAGAGAGAGAGAGAGAGAGAGAGAGAGAGAGAGAGAGAGAGAGAATGGTTAAAAAAAGAAAAAAAAGTACAAGACGAGGAGGAAAGTCCGTAAGACAGAGGACAAAAAATACAAAATAGAGGACATGAAATACAAAACAGACGTCCATCGTTTCAGAGAGAGAGAGAGAGAGAGAGAGAGAGAGAGGGTCCACCAGTGAGAAAGAGAGAGAAATAGAATACGGATGACAAGAAATACACGATAGAGGACAAGAAATCCTACCACAGTAGAGGTCCATCGTCTCGGAGAGAGTAAGAGAGAGAGAGAGAGAGAGAGAGAGAGAGAGAGAGAGAGAGAGAGAGAGAGAGAGAGAGAGAGAGAATGATTTAAGAAATTGAAGAAAAAAAAGTGGAGAAGATGATGAATAGTGAATGACATTTTTGTAAATATATGAATTCATTAATGGTGTTTATGTCATTTTGCGTTGACGTCCTTACTGTTTGTGGCAGAATCATAAAGCAATTTAGAGAAATGACAGATTTTGAAAGTTTTGGTGAAATAATGGCAGAATTGGAAATAATCCCTATTTTAAATGTCTAGTAAGTAATCTGATTATCGTGTGTCCTTACTACTCCACTCAGATTCGAAAATGTTGATCTGTAAATTTTGACTCATTCTACCATAATGCACCCTTATAAGTAAAAATAGGAAATAAATTAGTTACATACTAATTAAAGAAAAGAAAACACTACTTGCATAAAAGAATGACTCATATCAAATTGAAACCGATTTCATCAAGAGTCATTCATCAAGCAATAGTAGCAAGAGCATGCTTTAGTTTATATTTATTAGTATTTGTAAACACAACACCAAACCATTCAACCGTCCCGCATATCTCCAATCTTTGGCGCTTTTCAAGCGCAATTTCCGCACACCAAATAGTTTTGTTTTTAGCATTATTAGATATCACATATTCCTCCCACAATAACACCAATTTTCCACCATAATCCACCAATTTAACATAATTACCAATCTTAGGAAGTCTTTCAATTCCTTCTAAATATCTCCATGTTCTATCAACAAAATCATACCACCTTATATCTCCGGATTCACAATAGCATAATTCATAATAACAGTACAACACATTATCTACCACACAATAAGTCCGATAGTAAGAACAACCACGCCATCCATAATTCAAAGCTAAATTTGCCACTCTTCCATATACCTTTATTCATGAGCTTGAAAGTCGCATATTTTCTCAAAGACATCACATAAATACTCCCTCCCAGTTCTACGCTTTCATACCAAAAGCATTTACGTATCTTCGCTAGGAATCGGCTCAAACTCCCAAGTTCCGGTTTGGTATCAAAAACCTCCATCCAATGTATAGAATCTAGATTTTGGCATCCTCCTATCACAAATATTTTCCCATCAAGAACACTAGCAGAAGGACTAACCCGAGCCACATGCATACTTGAGATATTACACCATGTGTGAGAATGAGAGTCCATGGAGAAGACGCTAGTGTCCTCTTTATTACTTGAACTTCCACCAATGGTGTATATATTAGGACCAACTGCAACAACATTTAACATGCCCGATGGAAGAGAATCTAGAGATGGAATCGGAATCAATATATTGCCATTTGTCTTGGAGTTATCAATAGCGGTTTGATTTGGTTTCCGACATAGAGTGAACCAATTTGTGTTCGAGTTTTGTTTGGATTGCAAACACATATATAGACAACTCTCGGTGCGATCTAAAAGTGATCGAGTGTAGTCAAGCTCTGGTGAATTAAGGATCGAGCGAAAGCTCTTGGAGACTAAAGAGAGAGTCGGATAGTACAATCTTGAGACGCGGGCCAAACTGTTCAATATCAAATCATTAGGAAGCTTCAAAAACGTTATAGTAGGTGGAGTTTCGGACTTCATGACGGTGGAAGCTATAGTTGTGGAACAAAAATCACATTCATTAATGAAATTATACAATACAGATTAAATACGTTTTTATACTATTAATATATAAATGTAATAATGAATATATAGGATCATTTCAAATTTATGAACTTTGATGGATAATTACTAGTTTTTTTTTTGTTAATTGTATTTCTATCTTGCTTTGCAATTGATATTGCTATTTAGTAGATTGATCTCTCCTGTTATTTGGATATATATTTGGCTTATTTGGAGATATTACATATCGAAAAAGATAAGTAAGTATAAACTGAACATGTGGGGTTGACATATGTCCAACTTAAGTGTTTTAAATGTGTAAAACTTAATAGATTAAATTGTTTAAAAAAAAAAAGAAGATAATAAAGAAGATAGCAAATGGACCAATAGAGAGAGAGAGAGAGAGCAAATCAAACCAAATGTAAAACCGTTTGCGCGTTTTTTCCAAATAAGATCGAAAAGATTATTATAAGATTCCGATTCATTAAACAAGGAATCACAACTTTGGCATCAATAAAGAAAAAAACAAGGCCAATTTGTTGCTACGTCCGTACTCAGGCTTCAAGCTGCAACAATAAAACATATCACGAGCTATATATTAGGTTAGGCTTGGTGAACCATACCTCTACCTGGGAAGAGTTCGCCATATTTTCCTCTCTGGTCCACATCTCGAGGTAGCCGCCGCGTCTTCAAAATGAGCTCCGATCTCCGGTGTTTCTCCGACGACATAGCAGCTTCCGCCTCTTGATCGACTCTTCACGTTCGTAGCTTCAACGGTGAGACCTTTCTTCATCCCTCACCGACGCGTTTGTGAGCCTTTCCCGATGTTTGCCGCCCCGCTTTCCTCCACAGAACCGGCAAACAGGCCCCGCCTCTTCACTTACCGTCGGTGGAAGACTCTTACGCAGCTCGTCCACCCTCTCCGGCCTCCGGATCCGCCAGATTCACTATTCTCATCTCCATCATCTCCATCACCGGCGTTCTTCCCAACCACTCAGAGCTTCTATTCTGCTGCTCCGATGACAACAAGGCCATCGCTCTTGACAAGAGCTCTTGTTGTCTCCTCCGTTCCATGCACCCCTTTTGCGGTAAACCTCTCCACCTCTCACACCGCTCACCTCTCCAATCGGCTCTCTCTCTTAGACGGAGAAAGTTTTCGCCGGCGGTTTCATCCCCACCGTCAATCTCTTTGGCGATTTTGTCTTCAACTTCAACCTCTCCGGTGATTCACCAGAGCCTCCAAACCCACAAGTTTCAATCCTGACTCCTCCGTTAGCAAAGCCATTTGGATTTGCTCCTATCTCTCTTCGATCTTCAAGATACACTCTATTCGCAACTAGGCGATTCTCTACTGCTTTATGCAGATTTTGCAGGTCTTGTTCTGTTCCGATTGAGGCTTCATCGCCTTTAGTCGAGCTCGTCAATATAGATGGATTTGGTGTTGTTGTAATCCTCCTTCAACAGTTAAGTGCTTACTATGATAACTTGATTTTCTTATGGTTATTGTCCTCATCTTCAGTTTGTGTTTGGGTAGTTGGTAAGTGGATTCTACTGTTTTTATTGGAACCAAATATCTTTGTATCAATCCCGATAGTCTCGGTTGATTTGGATTCTCTAGGTGATTCGATATTAGAAGCCCTTAATGGTGTATATCTCTGCCTCGTGTTTGAGATATCTGGTGGCCTTGTGGGACCTTTTACCGCCTTGTGCGGGTTGTGTTTTCTGCTTCTCAAGAAGCTTGTTCGTTTAGGTGTTGCCTCGAGAATATGGAGTTCCATTTCTATACATTTCTGGCTTAAAAGATACCTTTCTTTAGGTATTATTCATCTCAATAGGAGATTCAACATACCTCAACATGAGTTTCCAAGGCTTTCTAGCCGTCTATTACCTCCGTGTGAGGATGACACTAAGAAATTACTTCTCGGCCACCGGAAGACTTTTTTCCAATGCTCGGTATCGTCTTTGAAATTTAGGGATTTAGGGTTTTTGGGGTTTTGGGAATTTGGGATTTTGTAATTTAGTGTTTTAGGGAAATAAGTTCGATTTTATGATGTATTACTTGTTCTCAAGATTAATTATTTTACAAAATAAATATTTTTTAAAATTTCCTAATATTAATAATTTTATACATTATTAATATTGATTTTAAATCCCAAAAATCCCAAAATAGAAAAATCCCTAAATTCCTAAATCCCAATAAATCCTTATATTTTTTAAGAAGTCTAGCATGTTATAAAAAATGTTGCTTTAAACAAATTAGATAATTTTTAAATTTTTAAAATTTTAGAATTTTATATATTATTCATATTATAAATCTTCATAAATCCCTAAAAATCACAATACTTATTAAATTCGAAATTCATATAATTTTGAAATATTCATAAAATTTTGCATAATTTCTTATATTCCAAAATCCTTAATTCCCTAAATTGTTATATTTCTAAAATTATCATAATACCTAAATTCCTAAAATTATCCTAATTCCTAAATTCCTAATATTCCAAAAACTCAAACAAATCATCAAAAACTTACATTGGGGTGTTGATTTCTTGAGGGTGTTAGAGATTTGGTATACAAGAGTCGGAGAATCGGTGAAAACGGCGGCGAAACTGTTGTGAATCGGCGAAACGGCGGTGACTCGGCGAACCGGCGGCAAAACGTTGGTGAATCGGCGGCAAAACGTTGGTGAATCGGCGAATCAGAGGCGAAACGGCGGTGGCGTCGGTATTACGGCGTTGTCCGGCTTGATTTGCGGCGATTTACAGCGATTTTCATTAAAAAATTTCTTTTTCGTTTTCTCGTCAGAGAAGACGAAGTGTCTGGTTATATTTAAGAATTCCGACGGAAAACGCCGCCCAATTCCGACGGATTCTGCCGCCTTTTCGATAATAACTATGCGTTTTGGCGGTATAAAATTTAGGGTATTCCGTCGGAAATTTTTGACGGATTTTCGACGGATTGTGTAATTTATATATTTTATTCTATTTACTGATTTGTGGATTTAGAGATTATGAAAATTTTAGGGATATAGGGTTTTAGGGTTTAAGGGATTTAGGATTTCGAGATTTAGTGATGATGATAATTTTAGGAATTTAGGGATTATAAGAATTTTTGAGAATTTAGGGATTTAGGGATTATGGGATTTAAGGATTATGAGAATCTTATGAATTTAGAGATTTAGGAATTAAGGGGTTTAGGGATTATGGGATTTATGAGTGCGAGACTTACTGCAAGATGAGAATTTTAGGAATTCGAGGATTTATGGATTAGGAGAATTTTTGGAAATTTAGGTTTTTAGGGATTTAGGGATTATGAGAATCTTATGAAGTTAGAGATTTAGGAATTTAGCGATTGAGGAATTTAGAGATTATGAATATTTTAGGAATTTAGGGATTTAGAGATTATGAGAATTTTTGGGATTCGGGGATTTATGGATTACGGGATTTAGGATTTGGAAACGTAGTGATGATGATAATTTTTGGAAAATAAAATAGAAAAATATATTCCGACAGAAATCCGATGGATTATGTTATTTTAAAATAATATTTCCGCGGACTAAAATAAAATATAAAAATAACACAATCCGTCGGAAATCCGTCAAAATATTATGACGGATTTCCGACGGAAAATGATATTTATATTAAAACGAGTTAGTAAAATCAAATTTTAGGGATTTAGGGTTTTAGGGATTAATGAATTTAGGATTTCGAGACTTAGTGATGATGAGAATTTTAGGAATTTAGGTATTTAGGGATTATAAGAATTTTTGGGAATTTTGGGATTTAGGAATTAAGGGGTTAAGGGATTATGAGAATCTTATGAATTTAGAGATTTAGGAATTAAGGGGTTTAGGGATTATGGGATTTATGATTTCGAGACTTACTGGAAGATGAGAATTTTTGGGATTCGGGGATTTATGGATTACGGGATTTATGATTTGGAAACGCAGTGCTGATGAGAATTTTGGAAAATAAAATATAAAAATAACACAATCCGTCGGAAATCCGTCAAGATATTCCGACAGAAATCCGACGGATTATGTTATTTTTATATAATATTTCCGCGGACTAAAATAAAATATAAAAATAACACAATCCGTCGGATATCCGTCAATATATTCCGACAGAAACCCGACGGATTGTGTTATTTTAATATATTTTTCCGTATATTTGTAATGAAATCTGTGGGAATGGGAATTTCCCACGGATTTCCGACGTCATGTGTTATTTATATATTTTATTTGGTTATATTTGTAATGATTTGCATTTAAATTTATGAAGAAATATATTTCGAAACGTATTACACATATAAATGTAAAATGAAGTTGGACTAATTTTAATGGATTCATATTGTTTTTATAGTGAAGCTGGCTTATAGATCATAAAAATTCAAGTTCCAGTTTTATTTTGACTACACTCTTGATTCCAACTTTATCAGCAAACGAACATTTGTTTCCTTTAATTTCTGTTGGGCTTTCTAGTTTCGGCCCAATTGTGTTTTATTTCTGTATTTGTAATTTTTTTTTGTTTTCAAATTATATTTCGAAAAAATAGTGAAAAATATTGAGAAGTAAGCAGAGCGCGAGAGTGGTCGTCTTCCTCGCCTTCTCTGTGACCGGAGAAACCCTTAGCATTACACCATTGTTTCTGAAATTTCAAGCTTCTTTAAGACAACTTAATCATCGGTAATAAAATTTTTCTCTTGAGTTGATTTAGGGATTTTGTTTTTGTCTGAGTTCATTTTGGGTCGATAATGTCCAAAGTTTCCATTTTTAGTTGGGTTTACTTTGTTTTTAGCTGGGTTATACTTTAGGACATAGCTGGGTGTGTCCTCTAATCATTTGATTTCGAGGGTTTTAGGTTTTGAGTTTCATGGTTTAGGGTTTATCTGCTTTTCCGCTTAAGAAGTCTTGTCCTTCCTCTCTCTCTCTTCTCTAATTAGAGCTAGAGAGTAATTTTTGAAATGGAGCTTTTTAAAAATCCTGAAATTTTTGAATTTTCTTTCTTTGAAAGGGAGCAAATCCTGAAACTGTCCACTTAAGAAGCTTTATTGTGCTTTTATATTCTCTAATTAGAGCTTCTTAGAGTTACTTAAATCAGACACAAGAGCTTTTTTAAAATGGAGACTTAGTGGTCGCTAAATGCGGGATCTTCCGACATGCTAAAAAAAACCTGTTGCTTATTTTATGGAATGTATTTTTGTGTTATGATGAAATGCAGAAGTTTCCACCCATATATATAATACCAAATTCCGGCGGAATTCTGTTTGTATTCCGTCGGTATAAAAGTGACCAATCAAATTTTGCCGACATCGGAATCCGTCGGAATTACGTTATAAAATTACAACGACTTAGTTCCGTCGGTAATCCGTCGGTACAAGTTGACGGATTACCGACGGAGTTCCAACAGTTTCTGTAGCCGTCGGAAATCTGTCGGTAAATTGTGACGGAATTCCGACGGATTGACGGAAGTCGGACTTCCGTCGGAAAAGTGGCTGTTTTTTTGTAGTGTAGGTTTTAAATCTATCTTTATTGCTTTTATTCCGCTTTCCGCAATTGTTTTCGCCAACGCTTTAGCTAAGTTCGGTCTTGTATCGTTGAACAATTTCTCCATTTTTGGAGTGTAAGCTTTTATTTATAAACTTCGGTTTGGTCAAAAAAAAAAAAAAAAAGGCTTAATGAACCAAATCGGCAAATCAATATTATGTCAAGAAATTCCTATATAATCAAAAACGTAAACATAAAAAATGCTTAACGAAGAAATTAATATACCTTTTTGCAACCCGTCTCATGTCTCATCAAATAGTTACGCATAGACATTTTGAAATCTTGGAGGAAGCGTCTATACGAAGCACACGATTAGACCGCCAAATATTTCCTGAAATCGCTTCTCCTTTACGCATTTCCAACTTCTTACAAATAATCTCCGTATTTGCATTTAACACCAAAATCAACCAAAACCACAAGTTTACCACCATAATTCACCAATCTAGACCCTTGAGGAAACTCACGCAAAAATTTCAACACCTTTCAAAACCCTCCAAATCTTTAGATTCGGATCGTACACTTTTATATTCTTGTAACATAAAGTGTACAACATGTTACAACTTATCAACCACGCAAGAACCAACGCTCCATCCTTTATTCAACTCCTCTTCAATCTCCCATTTTTTCTCCTAAGGATCATAAACAAAACTATTGGTACGATCCATAACGTAAATATTCTCATCCATTACAAAGCTCTTGATCGTCATTTCATTCACTTCTTCGACCCGAAGCACTCTCCCATGTTTTCGTCTTGAGATCAAACATTTCGATCCAATCAACTGATCGAGCCTTGCATCCTCCAATCACATACACCTTCCCGTCTATAACTCCCGTGGCCGCGCAGCCACGTGCCGTGCGCATGCTTGAGAGGAAACGACGCGTGTGAAACCGACAATCGATGACAAACACATTCGAAGTAAGCTCTCCATCAACGCATCCACCAAAAACGTAAATCTCATAACCAAGAGAGATCAGAGAAGATCCCCAAAAAGGAAGAGAAGGACAAGAAGGAATGGGAACCAAATTACTAAATTAGGTTCGTTTTTGAAAATGTTTTAGGTTGAGAGCGTACCAAGAATGAGTTTCTTGATAACGAAGCCTCAAAGCGACGTAAAGAACGTTTTCGGCGGTGTAGAGAAGTGAACGTACGAGGTAAGGCTCAGGGGAAGTGATGAAACGACCGAAGGGTTTTGAGACAAGAGATAGTGCTGGATACTAACGTCTTGGAACTAAGGCGAAACAATTCATAGAGATTTCATTTGGTAGTGGAAGATCCGAAGATAACGAAGAGGAATCATCATCGGAATTTTCTGTGGGAAAAGACATTGCCGTGTTTACGAAGGTATTCAACTCATTACTCGAGTTGAGTTTATATAATAACTTTTGGAAAGTGACCGTTCGATTAATTCACATTTTGACTTAATGATGGTCGTTTTAAGATTTTGACTGGTTTAATAACGTTTCGATTGTATTATAAATCAATCATTAATCACATTCATTGTTAAGTAACGTTTCGATTGTATTAGTGGTAGCTAGAAGTGGTCAATTCGGGTAATTTGAACCGTTTGGTCTAAACGAAACCCGAATAGATTGATATGAAGTATAACCAAGACGCTTTTACCTAAAGAATTCTACTTTTGTACTATTAAAAAAATTGAAAACATTAGACCGAAACTTAATATCCAAACCATATTCCAAGCCAAATTTTAAATTTTTAGATTGTTTCAACTTCAAACCAAAACCTAAACCGAAACTAAAATGTACCTGACTCTTTTTTTTTTTTTTTGGTAGTTCGAGAGGAGAGAAAGTCCCCCATCAAATATTATTAGAAAAAAAAAAAAAACCGATCATACACGAATGTTTCGTGGGCGCACAGTCTCAGTAGCATCCTCTAGTAAAATCGAATCAACAACATCAAATGATGAAAAAAACATATGAAAAGCTAACGGTAGAGAAAACGCATAGTTAGTTAATCCATCCACCTGACTCATTAATTCATATTTTACTTTATAGAGCCAGGATACTTCACTCGTAGCTAGATCCTAGTTAGTGGAGATTAAATTTTCTTTAACCATTAGAAACGTAACGTAAATCACGGTAAAGAATATTGCACATTATTGTCACAATTTCACAATTAATGACAAAAGAAATAAGCCTTTGATCATTTTAAGTAAAGGAGAGTATATATACATATATTACATAACATTTTGTTCCTTTTCTATTATTTTAGAAAGGAGAGTCAGAAACTTGTGCTAGAGTTTATAACACATGTAGAAAGAAAATATATGTTTCTTTCTAGAAAGGAGAGCTACGCACGGGTTTTGTGTTATATAATTCACTCTATATTTGATTTGTTAATATCTCAAGATTTAGCGATATCAATTTTCAATTTTAAGTTTCTTTGTGTGATGTTTCTATGTAATATTGCTTCAATAATGTTTTTTTCCTTAAGATTTATTTGATAAATTGGTTTGAATAAAATGGTGTCGTGGTGGTACTGGTTTTGATTTTGTAGATCCAAAATAAATTTACATGTTTATAAAATAGTGTAAAAATAGATAATACTCTTATTGATGCCCTCTCTTTCCCAAGCTTATAATATCATCCTGTTTACAATCCTTCGGACAAATCAAAACCCATGCAATGAGCAGTTGCAATTTAGTATTCCTACTACTGGGGCTTGGTATAAAGCGTATCACCTTCACTTGGTATGTTTCTCCTTTTTCATTGTATCTAAAAAAAGTCGAGGCATTATAATGAAAATTTAACCAATGTTGGAAGCAAAAGAAAGCGCTTCATAGCTCTACATATGCCCCATGGTGAGTAATTTATATTTGCAAACACAAATTTGGATTTTTATGTAGAAAATAAGAAGAGGAAATAACTACTTTGGTTAAATATCATATCACCGTATTGGTCTCTCTAGAAGTAGTGGAAAGTGTGGTTCCATATTAAACTTTACATGAAACCAAAACAGATATGAAAACAATGCACGAGACAAAATAATTAAAGAGCTGTATATATCAAAATTACAGTAGTTGTTGACCCATAAATCCCATCTAAATGTTGTTGGACTCGAAGGCTAAGGAAGGTCGCATCAAGAACTCTTGCGATCGCAAGTCCTATCTATCCTCACCTAATCCACTTTTGTGTAGATTTTTTGAAATTCTATTATCGTACATTACATGTGGATATACCCTTTTCTCATATCTAAGCTAGTGGTAATAATTAGCATTAAGGTTTTTGTTTTCATTCCTCTCTTCTATCCTCTATTTCGAGATCCCCACTATCCAGCTTGGCGCTCCTATTTTGTTTCTGGAAAACTAAATCCTTATAATCGACTTGTCTTGGTTTATTTGGGGGAAATGACATTTTATGTGTTCCACTCAGATAATGAAAGCAATGCATGTACACCAAAGACCCACCATCTTAAGTCTCAATTGAAACAAACCTTCCATACCTTCACGTAATTTATTGTCATCACTTATTTAGAACCATCTTCGTCCGCATCTTTCATGAAGCCAGAGTCTCCTGTAGCAATCAACATACATGTAATCAGGAGCTATGCTACATGGACAATGTATACATAACACAAATCTATGTCTGCATGGCCAATCAAATCACAATCACATTTTTTGCAATTAAGGGTGAAATTACATCACACACATAACTTTTTCCAACTACAACAAATTATTCACCTAAGTTACAGTTTTGCCATGTGCATAGTCTTAAAAGCGATTAAAAGTCATAAAACTGTTTGGAATGTCCTGAAATCACACTTGTATTCACTCTAATGATAGTTGTACTGTCGAGATTAGACATTCATATGATACTAGGTGGTCATTACGTTTTGCTAGAAACCAATGATGATCTGTGAGTTATGAACTTATTGCTAGTATCGTATGATCCTACAGGGTCACACACCTAAGCAAGTTGGATTCACTTTATGTAATCATTAAGGTAATGATATAAATGATGTGTATTTGATGCACATTATTTTCTTGTTTTAAAGAGTGTGTCGATCGACACTAATATGTAGTGTCGATCGACACGGGCTATAAACCGAAATAGTGATTTCGGTTTAACAGCTTAATTGATTCTGAATCGGTTCAGGATAAATTAGGTTTTCTCCAGGCCTATATAAAGAGTTATAAGGCACGACCTGGAAACAAAGGTTTTGAGAAAACTCTTTTGGCTGCCACTCTTAAACACAGAATCCCCAGAGAGATCTGATCTACCGGTTCTAGCATACCGGCGGATTCCAACTTGTGTGCGTGTGGATTACCAGTAGAGGCACTGGGATTGAAGTGCTCCAAATCTCGAATCCCTAATCAAACTCCGCTGCAAAACTCCAGGTATATTCGAGATCCGTTCTATCAGATTCAAAGTTTACAAACCCTAGATCCTAGGGAAAAGGAATTCACTAGGTTGTTTAATAGAGATTAAACTGGTAAAACCTGAGCAAATTCCTACAGTGGTATCAGAGCGTTAGGGTTTAACTAGTAATCTGAATGAACAGTAATCGTTTTGATCAAGTTTCTTCGTAAAATCGTTTTCTCGAAATTGTTCAAATCGGCTATAAAACCTAGTCGTGTCGATCGACACGATGGTTGTGTCGATCGACACGATGGTTGTGTCGATCGACACGATGGTCTCTGCCTTGCGATTGATGAACCGGTTTAATTGGATTGAATCGGTTATCGCGCTTGGTTATCAGATCGATTAAACCGGCAAATCTCGGTTTGTTGCGGTTTGGTTGGCGTCGATCGACACAAATGTTGTGTCGATCGACACCAACCGGTTATCGACCCGGTTCAATTAGATTAACCGGTTATCGATCCGGTTCAATTGGATTGACCGGTTATCGAAAATTGGATTTGGTTTGGTTAATGTCGATCGACACAACCGGTTATTGAAATTCTCTGTCGGTTATCGAAACCAGTTCAATTGGATTGATCGGTTTTCGATGAACTGAGACAGAGAGGTAAGTGTCGATCGACACTAAGGTATTATCGATCGACAGCCTACGCAGATTGATGGTTAGTGAACCTGAAATCAAATAACCGAACCAGATTTAATGAGATTGGGTTCCTGAATGTATATATGACATGTATTAAGGATTAAATGTTCAGTTCCTCGACTTAATATCAAGTGTTCTGGATGTCTTCCCGATCTTGTCAGTTGCCAAGACTTGTTTCATTGCGTGACAGGCTTGCAGTGCAAGGTGTCTGCAGTTACATGAGTGAGGCAGTAGGTAATTGAGTTGATGGGCTTGCAGTACATGACATCAACTATTACATGACAGAAGAGATTGGTTTACTTGAATGGGCTATCAGAAGTTCTGGGCCCAGAGACATCAGGTGGTTAGAACATAAGATGTTTTATCCACAACCAAGAGTCATATTGGATATGATTAGCAAAGTGTTGCTTACCTGTATAACTAAGATTTAAGTGACAGCCAGTGGCTCGCTCGGGTTTTGGTGAAACATGGATCTTGGATCATTATATTCTTTTGAGGAAACATAGTTTGAATATAATGCGAGTTTTCTTAATTGTTAAGTTTACTCTTTTATTGAACATCGTAACTTACCCTCTACCTCTTTTGTTTCAGCAATGTCAAGCTCAAACAACACTTTCTCCCTGAGATCCGTCCTTGAGAAGGACAAGCTAAATGGATCTAACTTTCTGGAATGGTATCGAAACCTGAAAATTGTTCTCAGGCAGGAGAAAAGGGACTATGTCCTTGATAAGGTTCTCCCCGAGAAGTACCGTGCCAATGCCCCGCAGACAGAAAAGAATGCTTGGGATAAGCATTCAAATGATGTGGTCGATGTGACTTGTCTGATGCTGGCTACCATGAACTCAGAGTTGCAGAAGCAATATGAGAACGTGGCGTCGCCCATCGAGATAATCACTAGCCTGAAAGCGATGTTTCAGGAGCAGGCTCGAACTGAGAGATACCTGACGGTTAAATCTCTAGTTGAGTGCAAGCTACCAAGTGATGCTCCAGTAAGTCCCCACGTCATAAAGATGATGGGTTATATTGATAACTTGGGGAACCTAGACTGTCCCATTAGCCAAGAGTTGGCTACTGACATCATACTGCAGTCACTGCCGCCAAGCTATGATACGTTCATAATGAATTACAACATGAACAGCTTGACGAAGACGTTGACTGAGTTACATGGCATGCTCAAGACAGCTGAGCCAAACATCAAGAAGGGTGCCCCAAATGTGCTTATGGTGCAAAGGAGCAAGAAGTTTAAGAAACCCGGCAAGGGCAAAGGAAAGGGCAGGGCTGTCCAGGTTGTGAACCAGGACAAACCTGTGCCTCCTCCTAAGCTCAAGGCTGGCCTTTCTGATGCTGATAAGTGCCACTTCTGTAATGAGTCTGGGCATTGGAAAAGAAATTGCAAGAAATTCCTGGATGGTCTGAAGAACAAGAAGAAGACGTACGAGACGACTTCTCCAGGTATTTATGTTATTGAAGTAAATGTTACTTCTACAGGTTCTACCTCATGGGTATTAGATACCGGCTGTGGTGCTCATATTTGTACTAATGTGCAGGCACTAAGCTACAGTAGGACGCTGAAAAGAGGACAAGTGGAGTTGCGTGTCGGGAATGGAGCAAAGGTTGCTGCGTTGGCCGTGGGCACTTATCATTTGTCTTTGCCTTCGGGCTTGGTTTTGGAATTGAATAATTGTTATTATGTACCTGCCATAAGCAGAAACATCATTTCTGTTTCCTGTTTGGATTTAGAAGGATTTGATTTTTCTATTAAGAATAAATGTTGTTCTTTTAATCGTGATGGTATGTTTCATGGCAGCGGCCCATTAGAGAATGGGCTTTACATTTTAAACCAAATAATGCCCGTCTATAACATAAATACTAAGCGGTTTAAGTCTAACGACGAAAACCCAACTTTTCTCTGGCACTGTCGTTTGGGTCACATAAACGAGAAACGCATACAGAAGCTCCATGGTGATGGACTTTTGGGCTCATTTGATTATGAATCATGTGAGAAATGTGAATCTTGTTTGATGGGCAAAATAGCTAAGGCTCCTTTCAACAAACCTAATGAACGGGCCAGTGACTTATTGGGCCTTATACATACAGATGTCTGCGGCCCAATGAGCACAAGTGCTAGAGGAAATTATCAATACTTCATTACCTTTACTGATGATTTCAGTAGGTATGGTTATGTCTATCTAATGAGACACAAGTCGGAATCCTTTGAGAAATTTAAGGAGTTCCAGAATGAAGTACAGAACCAACTTGGCAAAAGTATTAAAGCTCTTCGATCAGATCGTGGAGGAGAATAATTAATTCAAGAGTTCAGTGATCATCTGAGAGAGTGTGGAATTGTTTCACAGCTCACTCCTCCTGGAACACCCCAATGGAATGGAGTTTCTGAGAAGAGAAATCGGACCCTATTGGATATGGTTCAATCAATGATGAGTCACACAGACCTTCCATTATCCTTTTGGGGATACGCTCTAGAAACGTCTGCGTTTACACTAAACAGAGTCCCATCAAAATCAGTTGCAAAGACACCACATGAGATGTGGACTGGAAATGTTCCAAGTTTGTCTTTTCTGAAAATTTAGGGTTGTGAGGCTTATGTAAAACGTTTAATATCTGATAAGCTCGCACCCAAATCTGATAAGTGCTTTTTCGTTGGTTATCCTAAGGAAACCAAGGCGTACTACTTCTACAACCGTTCTGAGAACAAAGTGTTTGTTGCTCGGGATTGTACTTTCCTTGAGAGAGAGTTTCTTCACAAGAAGAATAGTGAGAGTAAAGTACTACTTGAAGAAGTTCGAGAATCACAGGAGCCTGCTCAACCTAATGAGGAAGAGCAGCAGGTGGAACCACAAGGAGTTGTGGAACCAGCACCTGTGATACCTGAAGTTCGCAGATCCGGAAGGATTCGTCACGAACCCAAAAGATACTATGGATTTTTTGTGAATGATTGTCATGACCTGTTGATCATTGACAGTGACGAACCTGCGAATTTCGAAGAAGCAATGTTGGGCCCTGACTCCGAAAAGTGGCTTGGAGCCGCTAGATCCGAAATAGGATCCATGTCAGAAAACCAAGTATGGTCCTTGGTAGATTTACCCGATGGTGTAAGACCCATTGAGTGTAAATGGATCTTCAAGAAGAAGATTGACGTGGATGGGAATATTCAGATATTCAAAGCTAGATTAGTGGCTAAAGGTTTTAAACAAATTCATGGTATTGACTATGACGAGACCTATTCCCCAGTCGCTATGCTTAAATCCATTCGGATACTCCTAGCAACTGCCGCTTATTATGATTATGAGATATGGCAGATGGATGTGAAAACAGCTTTCCTTAACGGAATTCTAGAAGAGGATGTGTACATGACACAACCTGAAGGTTTCACAGATCCTAAGAATGCTGGGAAAGTATGCAAGCTTCATCGATCCATTTATGGATTGAAGCAAGCATCACGGAGCTGGAATCTTAGTTTTGATGAAGCGGTCAAAAAGTTTGACTTCATCAAGAACGAAGAGGAACCATGTGTATACAAGAAGACTAGTGGGAGCGGAGTTGCATTTCTCGTACTGTATGTAGACGACATACTTCTTCTCGGAAATGACATTCCATTGCTTCAGTCGGTCAAGACTTGGCTTGGAAGTTATTTTTCCATGAAAGACATGGGTGAAGCTGCGTATATTCTTGGAATAAGAATCTATAGAGATAGATTGAATAGGCTTATTGGATTGTGTCAAGATACTTATATAGATAAGGTCTTGCACAGATTCAGAATGCAGGATTCCAAGAAAGGTTTCACGCCAATGTTGCATGGCGTTATTCTTAGCAAGAAGCAGTGTCCTTCGACACAAGCTGAGCAGAAACGAATGAATAGGTTTCCTTATGCTTCGGGAATAGGATCTATTATGTATGCCATGCTCTGTACTCGTCCAGATGTTGCTTGTGCCTTAAGCATGACGAGTAGAAACCAATCTGATCCAGGTGAGTGTCACTGGACAGCAGTCAAGAATATCCTCAAGTATTTAGAAATACTAAGGATAAGTTCTTGGTGTATGGAGGAAGTGATGAGCTAATCATAAGTGGATTCACGGATGTAAGTTTTCAGACGGACATAGACGATTTCCGGTCTCAGTCTGGTTATGTCTTTTGTCTGAATGGTGGTGCAGTCAGTTGGAAAAGTTCCAAGCAGAGCACCGTAGCTGATTCCACTACTGAAGCTGAATACATTGCCGCTTCGGAAGCAGCAAAGGAAGCTGTTTGGATTAAGAAGTTCGTGTCTGAACTTGGTGTGGTTCCTAGTATCTTAGAGCATGTAGCATTGTATTGTGATAACAATGGGGCAATTGCTCAGGCGAAGGAACCAAGATCGCACCAGAAATCCAAACACATAGAGAGGAGATATCACCTGATTCGTGATATAATAGATAGAGGAGACGTGAAGATCAGCAGAGTTCCAACGGATGAGAATGTCGCTGATCCTCTGACCAAGCCCCTCCCACGACCTAAGCATGAGAGTCATACTGCCGCTATAGGACTTAAGGAAATTAAGATGTGATCTTGATTTTAGTGGGAGTTGTCTTGTTTTAAGTTATGTTTTAATGTTCTTGTAATCATACTTTGGTTATTTTAATGAAATTTGATTTCAGTTCTATTTAAATATGTTTAAATGAAAGTCCCAAAATAATTTATGTCATTCTATAGGTCATCAAGTTGAGGACTTGATCATGAAACCCTATGAGAAATAAATGACATAGATTATATTTGTCCCTGGTCGAGGTAGTTAATGTGGGACACTAACAACCGCGTGAGACTAGCATGTGAGGTGACTGATGACTAAGTTTCATGGAGTCATTAATAAGAGTATTAAAGTCAATCACATGGATATATGTTAGAGAACATATGATCGGACATGACCCGCTAATGAGAACTCTACAGGAAAATTAAGTGTCATGAGAGGTTCTCATAACGACTATAGAGTATAGTCCTTAGACCTGAGTTCATCATGATTTCTTACATATGAATTGGTCCGCTTTGACTTTGTCAAACGTTATCCGTAACAGGTGACTATAAAGGCAATGATTAGGCGTATTATGAAGTATGTGAAGGAACAGGGATGGAACAAGATGGGATTTGTCCCTCCTGTAAAACAGGAGATAAATATCTCAGGGCCCATCGAAGATTTGATACTAAGAAATGTGTGGCCGCACTCGAACGAGCTGAATGTCAGTCGTTTGTCTTGTTAGTATAAATCGGAGTTCGATGAACATGATTTTGGTTGAATAAGGATGACACGGTTCTTGCCTTATGCCAGATCGAGATATAGTGACGAAGAGATTATTGGAATAGTTGATTCCAGTACAAGTGGGAGATTGTTGGGAATGTCCTGAAATCATACTTGTATTCACTCTAATGATAGTTGTACTGTCGAGATTAGACATTCATATGATACTAGGTGGTCATTACGTTTTGCTAGAAACCAATGATGATCTGTGAGTTATGAACTCATTGCTAGTATCGTATGATCCTACAGGGTCACACACCTAAGCAAGTTGGATTCACTTTATGTAATCATTAAGGTAATGATATAAATGATGTGTATTTGATGCACATTATTTTCGTGTTTTAAAGAGTGTGTCGATCGACACTAATATGTAGTGTCGATCGACACGGGCTATAAACCGAAATAGTGATTTCGGTTTAACAGCTTAATTGATTCTGAATCGGTTCAGGATAAATTAGGTTTTCTCCAGGGCCTATATAAAGAGTTATAAGGCACGACCTGGAAATAAAGGTTTTGAGAAAACTCTTTTGGCTGCCACTCTTAAACACAGAATCCCCAGAGAGATCTGATCTACCGGTTCTAGCATTCCGGCGGATTCCAACTTGTGTGCGTGTGGATTACCAGTAGAGGCACTGGGATTGAAGTGCTCCAAATCTCGAATCCCTAATCAAACTCCGCTGCAAAACTCCAGGTATATTCGAGATCCGTTCTATCAAATTCAAAGTTTACAAACCCTAGATCCTAGGGAAAAGGAATTCACTAGGTTGTTTAATAGAGATTAAACTGGTAAAACCTGAGCAAATTCCTACAAAAACAAACGGTGGAGATCTCGTAAGAGATTATTCAACGGTTATATATAGTTGATCCGATAGGTCGGGTTTTTGGTTATTCAATTTTGGGTTTCCAAAATTTTAAATACGCAATTACGCATATATCACGGGTGCTAACGTCATAGACAGTTTTAGCCTAATATCTAGCCCATTACGAATAAACTGATTAAATTACGGTCATCAACTAGTGTTTTATGATTTTAGTGAAACTGTCGTTAGAGGTATCTTCTTCACAATCATAATAACTTTTGTGATAACTTGACCATTGGGCTCAAGCTTCCTCAATTGGTTTGTTGGGTGTATAACCTAAATTTGATTTCTCATATGATGTATTTTGTTAACAGTGTTACTAACTGATCAGTGTGCACATAATGTACAGTCAGCTAGTTTTATGTTCCTAAAATTTATAAAGTATATCAAACTAATATAGAAAATTCAATTTGATCGTATTTTTTCATCCCAAAAGTTTATAAAATATTTTAAACCAATAAATAAAACTGGAATACCCATGTTTATCCACTATACAAACATGGATTCTCGCCATACCTTTCATTAATTTTTGTATCATTAAAGATCTTGTTGGTTTTGGCAGTTCTGTCGTATAGCCAAGGGGCAACGATATAACAAATGGTTCAATATGAGGCAAGTGAGTTGATAAGAGCTGCCTCCCAAAGACCCAGAGAAAAAAAGAGGATGATCGAAAAGGTAAATTAGTTATTGGGCTTGTGTAAGCTTTTCTACTAAGTTCATCGAAGATTTAGTCCAAGATTTTTGCTTACATGTATATGCAGGCCCGACCCGTGGTTAACGCCCATGAAGCATGGTGCGTTAGGCAGCACATAAATATATATAATTTGAGGGCATTAAATTGTAAAATTATATTGTGGCACAGTGGTTCTGACGTGGTAAGTTATGTAAAATTATGTAAAATGTCTACGGTTCGAGCCCTGCAAAAAGCATTTTGCTCTGTTTTTTTTTTTTTATATATTTTTCATTGGGCATCAAATTTTTTTGGGCTTTAGGCATCCAAACTCTTTGGGCCGGCCCTGTGTATATGACAAAAGGAATGGTATGACTTTTTTCATTCTTTGGGTACTTGTCAAGCTTTGTTCTTACTTACTGATTTTATACCCTTAATACCAAAAATTTAGATGACATGTTATTCCATACACTTTTAGTAAGCCCGAGGATTTCATATGTTGACGGAAAAAATACACTTCGTGCAAGTATTAATGCAAGTAGAAATTCCCTGCAAGTAAAAATACACTTCGTGTCCTACGATGTTCATAAGAGCTGAAGTGACCTACTCTGAAATTGGACATATGCAATACTTCTATTGTTGTGGTGTAATACAAGTTGTTGCTTCCATGAACTCACGGATAGCTTAGTAACAAATATTGCTTTCTACTCTGGCTATGAACTAAGAAATCATTGAGGACATGTATATTATGATCAAGTTAGAACAAAATTTATAGTTTTTTTTTTACATTGTTATTTTAGAATCACAATAAGACATATTTTACGAATGTAATGATCATATCAAAAAATTCATAGTGTAATGGAAGCAAGAAACCTGAAAAGATTCCGATCAGAAACACTGGTGGGTTTGATCCTCTAAAAATCGAGAATTTAAGTCACCGTAACTAACGAAGGATCGGATAACGTATACAGGATTGCACGCCTTAAAGGGTTTTAAAAACATTTGTGTGAAGGTGCATAAAAGGAAAGTCCACATAAACATTGGTGGGGGTTTGACCCTTAGAAAATCGAGAATTTAAGTCACCGTAACCGACGAAGGATCGGATAACGTATCCAGGATTATACGCCTTAAAGAAGTTGAAAACATTTGTATGAAGGTGCACAGAAGGAAAGTTCACAAAAATATTTTTGGATTCAACAGCATTACCATCGTATTTATCACCGTATACTTGATTGCTTGCTAGTTCTTTATGAATGGGAGAATTATCTATGTCTCACCAAACGTCAACTTGGTTCATTTGTTTTTCCATAACCCACGTTAGATGTAATAAGCATTGGTCATTTGTTTTTCTTCATGCAACGATGAAGTTAGTAAAACACAGTTTAAGAATGTTGTGTTCCATGAAGTAGATGCCATACGTATGTAAATCTTTTTAAGGGGTTATCTTCCACGTGTCTAGTTTGTGATCATTTAGAAACGACATCATATTCGATATGGAAAGATAAACACTACGTATTTTTAAAAGCAGTTTGAAATTTGAAAGATCTTTTTATAAAAAAAAAATTCTAATACCCAAAGTTTATATAAATTCATATACCTGCCTTTGAAATATATACTTTCTTGAATTATTTAGTTACATGATTTTAATTGACAAGACGATTATAGTTACATCTTCTCATGAATCTTTGTATTGTTGTATTTTTCAAACGAGTTTAAAAGCGTGACTTAAGTATATAACTAATTTTGTATGCATTTGAATCTAACTTGATTTGTACCAAAAAGTACATATAACTGAATAAATACCCTATGTTCGATCGTAAGAACAAAAAGGTGTGGCTTCAGAAAATCCACGCGTATAATTTCTAGTTAGAATCTTATTATATTCGGTTTGGAAAACTTTATTTGCTTTGATTTAGTTTAGGTTCGGTGTCGTTTTGTAGGATAAAAGTAAAAATACATTTAATACGATTAATTAGTTTTCCTTAAAAATCTATATACTTGAACCTTTTTGCGGTATTTTTACTCTATTTGTTCTTTGGAGATTGATTTTTTGGGTTTTACACAAATATTAAAAAACAGTTTACCCAACATCTTATTAATTTAATTTGCCACTTTTCCTTAAATGCATATATATTATCTTCTCTATTTTGTTGCCGTGAGTTATGGTAATGGGTGTAGATTATTCTTCACTCATTAACACTTAACAAATTAAATAATTAAAAATTTGGGAAAAATTTAAATAGTGCGCCATAAACAGTTATGGAGCCAAAACGAACAATTGCTCAAACGAAAATGAAAAAATTATGGAGCCAAAACGATTTTGTGAATCGGTTGACCACTGGATAACTCGTCTTCTTTATCGTCATGTACCTTGTTCAAATCAAAATGTAGGATAGTGTTTGATTTGATTTGTGAAACGGTCGACCACTTTTTACAGCATCTTCTTCTTCTTCTTTCACTTTTTTGTGTTTTTTTCTTGATTCATTGTTTTTGAAGGAGTAAGTAACAAATATCTGAGATAATGACTCATTATATTCTAACGACAATATATTAGTAGTGCATTAGTGAACTTTGACCTTTCAAGTCTTTAACAACAAAGACAGTCAATTTATATTAGTACCAATAAAAGCAATTAATTCATCTTGTAAAGGAAAATGCATTAATTATATGGTAAAAACATCATTCTTCGTGAAACAAATAAAAACCCCAAAAACTCAATTTCCAAGGAACAGAGGGAATATGTTTTACCAAAATTAGAGTTTTTCAATTTTGATTCAGTTGAATCAACATAAAAAAAAAATCAGTTATCGCATTGGCATTTATCTTACCACTTCTAATGTATAGATTTGAAAATTGTAAAGGAAAAAAACTTATTGAAATCTACAATCAAGCAATTGAAATTCCTGAAACCCAAAAAGTTTAAGATACTTTATTTCGTGCCTCCTAGCTTCAATCAACTGCCGTGACTTTCCCCGACTGTTGCATAGCCTTGAAAACGAAGAGAAAAAAAAAGAAGAAGAGAAATTCCTGAGATCTCAACGCTTGATATTTTGTTAGATCGGACGGCTCAAAATCAATTTTTTTTTTCTCCTTTCTGAAGAAAATGCCACATATAATTAGGGCTTACGTCCACAATCGGAAGCCCTAATTCTCCTCTTCTTGCTCCGACGAAACCGAAAGCTCTGGCGACAAAACCGAAATGTCCGGCGAAATGATGGCCCACAGTAAGATCGATATCTATATTGTTCAATGTAGATCCGCTTTGTATTCGATTTGCTTTTTGTGATTCGCTGGTTTAGATATCTTCTGATGGATCTGTCATGGCTAAGTTGCTTAGAGCATGTGCAGCCATGAAACTCACAAAGTTTCATAAGCATTTTTTTAGTATTATTTTTTATAATTTTTTATTGTTTGAGATTTATTAGGGCATGTTCAAAGGAGATCCCAAGGTGTCTTATGGGGTGTTCTTAAAATATAAAATTATTAAAATTTGAGTAAAAGGAAGAAAAAGAGTGTTTTTGTGGGGTATATTGAAATATAAAATTAATAAAAGTTGAGTAAATGATGATGAATCTTAAAGAGGAGAGAGAGTGTCTAATGTTTTGCCACATCAAGTATGGAATTCAACCTCTTTGCATCTGTCACAATTAGCCACAAAAATCAGAGTTTTGCCAAATCAAGTATGGAATTAATCCAAAGCATCAAATTCTTTGTTCAACCCCTTAAAATCAACAAATTCACAACATCAAGCTAGATTTACTCTCTAATTTCAACTTAAATTATCATATAAACCCTAGAAATCAGACTCGAACGGTGAACGACTTTGTAAACCAGACGTGAAGAATCAATCATCGGAAAAGCGATGAAACCGATTCAATCGCTTCCCGGAGTTTCTGTTCCGGTTAAAACCCGTCCTCGTCGCCGTCTAGACCTAACCTTACCTCTTCCTCAACGCGACGTTTCACTCGCTGTACCTCTTCCTCTCCCACCGAACTCCGGCGGCTCAGCTCCGTCATCAACCGGATCCGCACCTTTTTCCGGCGGTTCTTCGTCGTCTTCTTCAACAACTTCCTCTACTATCTCCAACAACAGCTCATCGGAGACGAAACTCTACTCCGATTTAGATCGTGGTAACCAGATCGGAAACAGAGCTGGAGGAACGGTTTACAAAGTCATTCACCGTCCGAGTTTTTTTTCTTTTTCCTTTCCCGTCCGAACGAAAATAATTGTGGCCAATACAAAGCTACCACGTGGCTCGATGATACGTATCATAAAGCTCAGTGAGCTGATACCCTCAAGCTCAGTTTCAGTTTAAAATTACTTTTTTTATTAATTTTTTGCTTCTGATACCCATCAAAAATCATGGGTGCACATGGTCTTATATATTTTTGGTTAATTGATTGTTATAGGAAAAAGAGGTGATTAATCAAAGACACGTGGACGGTGGAGATTAGAAGTGATATCCAATGGTTGAGATCATTTTGGAGCTTATGGAATCGCGTGTAAGGAAAGCAAAAGGAGATTGGTTTTTAATAATCAGAAATTCAGAATTTGTTATTTTCTCTTTGTTTTGTAAACGTTTTTCTTTGGGATCGTTTGATGAACAATCATCTCTGATCACCGGTGTACTGGGGATTCCGTCGAGGAGATCCAGTCGGTGAGTCGGATTCCGTTGTTTTAGAAACGGCGTTTTCCGTTATCTTTTTCTCCGATCGTTTTCCCGATCACTATTCAGTTATCAATGATCTAATCATATTGTATCATAAACTGATTGACTCTCTCATTTGTGAAACCTTGCAGAGATAGGCGTTTTCTGGAACATGAATGACTGCCAAATCCCTGATGGTGAGGATATTCATGAGATTCAAGAAAACATCAAATCAGCTCTTGAGAAAGAGGGTTATGAGGGTGAGATCTCAACCATGGCTTATTCTGACAAGAAAGAGAGCGCTGATGAGTTTTGCTCTGCTAATGTCACTGTGTTTTCCTCTCAAGGTGAAATTCCTCAACTCTCTATTTTCTCTTGTTACTTATATATGTATGTTATCTATCTGCTTTAATTGGTTTCAGCGAGTTTTAAGAAACTCTTACGAGACGTTCTTTTCTTTGCGTTGCAAAATCCTGCCCAACACACTCCACACACGTTGGTCTTAATCTGCAAAATCCCAAACGACGGAGAGATTGCTTATATTCTTAGAGGTTTGATTTTCCGTGGGTACATTGTTGTGTTAGCAGTGCCTCATGACCTCACATTTGTAGCCTCTGTATGGCTATGGCCAAGCCTAGCAAGTGGCTTGGAAGGTGGTGCAGAGGCTAAGGCAATTGGAAAAGAGGCTACCATTGGCATGGAAGGTGCAGAGGCTAAGACAGGCGTCTTCTGCGACATCGAGGACTTCACAGTCCCTGGCTAGTAAGAATATTCATTCGTATCTTGCAAACCTCGGTCATCTGGGTGATGTTCAAATCTGGGGTTATACTGAGCAATATGATAACCTGGATGATTGGGTTTGGTACTACTCTCAAGGAGGAATCACCCTGCAAAACATATGTAGATAAATCCCTCTTTACTACTCTATTCAATTTTGTTACTCTTTTTTTATATCTAAGTGTTTGTGTTTGATATGTTTAGTGTTAAACTATGAACATCAAGATGGTTCTCCGGAAGTGGATCAAATGTTGGTGGACATTGTTTTATGGGCATTAGACAATCCTCCACCATCAAATTTGTTGGTGATGGCAAAGGACTTGTCAGAAGAAACTAAAAAGCTTGTTGAAAATTTGAAACTTAAAGGGTACACTATTCTTGATGCACCCAGAGGCGAAGCAAGGTTGGAAGCGAATCCTGTGTACAAACATGGAAGCTTGATAAACCCAAATCAAGCTATGGACCCAAGTACAAGTGTCAGGCGTCAAGGTGAACTACTTACTTAATGATTAATTGTTTCTTTTGTATTTTTCCGTATAGTAGTTTTGTTGCAACCTTGCAGGGCCTTGTAATACAAGCCTCTTCTGGAACATTGAAGACTGTCCAGTCCCTCATGGTTTTGATCCTCGCACTTTTCTTCAGCTTATCGAAAAAGCTGGTAAGAATCATGGTTATGATGGAAAGGTTTCAATCTCTGCTTATGTTGAGAAGAATGAGAGCCTTAACAACTTATCTCTCACCAACACCAATATCAGCTTAGTACCCACAGGTGAGTTTGACACTATTTTACATTTAAACATTAATATGTATGTAATGTAGATCTCAGTTCATATGTGTTGGTTGTTTCAGGAGATAGACGTGCTAGATCTACCAAATTGTTAAATGACATTTTATTTTGGGCGCTTGAAAATAAAAAAGAATCAATTGCGATGGTGATCACAACCACCATCCCACACAACTTCTTTACTGTTCTTCAAGCTTTGAAAGATAAAGGTACAATTGTTCTGTTAGCACAGCCTCGGACTGGATATGTAAGCTCGGTATGGCTTTGGGAGAGCCTAGCAAGTGGAAAAGAGGCTACTATTGACTTGAGGGGCAGCTCATGATTGAAGAAATCAAGCCCAAGGTTTATTGAGAGGGTGGACTAATGTTTTTCTATGTCTCGCTTTTAATTATGATTGTTTGTTTGTGTCAAAATAACTCTGGTTTTTCACCCAAAAAAATAACCCTGTTTTAGGTTCAGTTGATCTGCAGTTTTATCCATTATCATCATCTCCAATATGAAACCGTGTAAAAAAACTAAATTCCTCTCGGCCTCAAAATGAAAAATATGCAAAAACAGGAAAAAATTCCCAGAAATTGTTTCGTTTGATTTATTCGTGACATAGAAGGAGCAAACCCCAAAATCGATCTGAGGATGAAAGGATATTACTAACTTAGTCATAAACCTCATCTTTAATATGGGTTTATTGCAATTTTCGTTTTTGTTACAGATAAAACCCTCAAATATTATTTTTATTTAGTAAAATAATTTTTGTAAGGGTTTGAAATTTAACCAAAGTATTGATCAGTCCTAAAATGCACCTAAATTCTATTCAATTCACTTATCATGAGAGTAATTGTAGAATTGAATAAGTAGTATTTAATAGAATTGTAAGATCAATGAATTGAATAACTTGAACGAATGACTTCAAATACATAATCCAATTACACATATAATTCTATAGAATTTTAAATTCTTTCAATTGGACTTTGCTTTGTGTATGCTAGGCTTATAATAGTGTACTTAATATGTATTTGCCATCTTTATTCTAGGGCTTTCGGAATGGGGAATAACACTAATATGGAAATTCAATCTAAGAACACTAACATAGTTTGGTTTTGTGTTATATGAATCTAAGATTACACTTTAATAGTTGCTGGAATGTTGATGTGAAAAAGTTGATAACTTTGGTTGTCTTATGTAACCCAAGGCATGACCGGGACCCAAAAAGCTAAGTGATTCAACTATGGAATTGCTTGCACTAAATTCTAACTTTTCATCTTAATGATATTTAAGTTGAAAAAAGAAAAACTTCAAAATTCTTTTGATGTGAGTAAGATAATATCTATATTATCTTTTTCTTTGCACTCTAATGTTTCCTTCAAATTACCAATCCATAGAGTTTGGTTGCCTGGTTATATGATTACAAGTAGAATGGGGGGATATGAAGTAAAATGTTGTAAATGTTGTTTATATAATAATAAAACATCAATGATTAAACATCTATGTTGTATAGTGGGTGTGTTGGAAGCGCATAGATTCAGGTTCTAATGGAGTGTCATCTTGCAGCAAATCCTGCAAACATACAACAAATGTCCTTTCATTTCTGTCTAGTAATACCTAGTAATACCAAGTGATACCAACTGCTTTGTTGCCTTACAATATAGTAATACCTAGTAATACCAAGTAATACCAACTGTTTATTGCCTTACAATATAGTAGTACCTAGTAGTACCAAGTAATACCAAATATTTTTGTTTTCAATTCACAAAGTTTGAATCACATACCATTGGGAATGAATCTTCGGACCCATCACTTCCTTCTCCATCCTGTGACCCAGAACCATGATTTTCATCATCCTCCTCTTCTTCTTCATCATCATTCTCATTATATCTTCATTATCTTCTTCTTCATTATCGCCGGATTCTTCAGGAATTTCTTCTTCTTCATCATTTCCGGCGGCTTCTTTCGAATTCGAACCGTGTTCAAACACTGGACAATTGGAGGTTCAGCAGCAGTTGGAGGATCCGCAATTGGATCTACATCCTTCAATGCATATTGCGGATTCTTCCTACGCGAACTCCTCTGTGGTGGTGCCAATTCTAGGTTAATAAAAATGGAAATTAGTTTCCAAATCGACGACGAACTATAACGAAACTCAAAATCGAGAACAAAATTGCGGAATTTGAACACACCTTATTCGAATTACTCGAAGATCTTAGTTTTGGTTGTACGAATAATCCCTTCGATTCACTTGTGTTTTAAAAATCTCCAAATCTCAGATTTAATCGACGAAGAATTGAAAAAAAAAAAAAAAGAAACGTTGTGCGGTTTTTATCCGTTTTAAGGGGAATGGATACTGAATTCGGGTCGGATCCACGTTGGTTGGGTCGTAAATATGTTAATAAGTGTAGATTTTTCTGTAATTTACCTATTTTCCGATTAAAATTTAATACAAAAAGAAGTTGATTTTTTTTATGGCATTTGTGATTTGAGCCGAGCCATTTGTGGCAAACAAGAATTTTATCCTTTCTTTTGTCTGGTTAAATCGTAATCTCCTTATTTTTTGGATCAAATTCTCTTTTGCCATAATCTCCAAAAACCAAATAAAAAAACCTTGGTAAACTCTCAAATGCCACAAAATCTACATCTTTTATCTTTGTACCATTTAATGAAGAGTGAATAGACAAAAAAACCTGTCAAAATGAATTAAAAAATTAAAAACAAAAAACTAAATAATCAACCAATCAGAGAGCTCCCACATTCTTTTTCTTCCCCGACCAAATCCAGTTGAAACCAACCCCTCCATTAAAGCTCAAGCTCGGTGAAAGCTCCATTGCAGCTCGTTGAAGCTTAATTGAGGCGAATTTTCTTAATGGTAGCTCTAATTGAAGTAGTTTGTTAGTTATTTAACCAATTTTCGGTAGTTCAAATCAAAAATCGAAATACACAAATTGATGTGGTTGAATTGGATTTCGATTTCTATGCATGGACATTGTCCCAATTGAATTGGGTCGATTAGAAATTTGCATTGGTAAGTAATGTGATGACACAGTTTTTGAATCGTAATGTCAATCGTAAAAGAAAGATCTCGAGCTCGAATTGAAATCTGCACATTGATGAAACTGGGTATTACTATGACCACTGGGTATTACTATGACCAAAGGGTATTACTATGAACACTAGGTATTACTATGAACATTGAAATACCTATAACAACTAGCTTTAAGTAGGTTTAATGACATTTTCAGTTTTTTTCCAAGATACAAAATTTACCCACTATTGTTCAAGAAATTTTATGTGGAAGAAATTAGTTATTCGATGTTATTGGATGGTGTATGGAATTAGTTACTCTTTAGGGAGTGGGTCAAAAAACATTAGAAGAACATTATGAAGCAATGTAGGATGAAGTTAATGGAAATTAAGAGAGTAAAAGCAGTAGTGAGTCGGATAAGAATGAAAGCAGTGGTGAGGAAGAAGGTTGTCCAAATGGTGTGGCATAATCCTTGTGTTATTTGTAATTTGTTTCTTACCATTTGCTTGACAATTAAGAACTATTGTTTCTTGTATGCGTATTACTAAGAAGTACTATGTTAAGTGTGTTTGAACTTGGTTATCATTTGAACATCCATAGTTATTTGGCTTTGAAGTTGGCTACTACCTGAACTCTAGTAGTTATTTGAATTTTAAATAATTAAAATTTTTATTTAATAATTAATCGTATTTTATTCTAATTTATCTACTTAAATACGCAATTTTATTTAAAAAAGGGAAGCAAGTAAAATGTATAAATAAAAGAAAATAAATTTATAATTGTTGTTTATTTTATACTAAATTAAATTAAATAAAATTAAATAAATTTTACCTATTATAACACACAATTTTTTTATCTTCCATCAATAACTATATACTTATAAGATGAGTTTGATAGTGTTAACTACCAAAAGATGCAAATTTTCATAGAAAATGTGTTATTTCATAGATTATTTCATAGATACATTGTAAATGTGGTATGAATTCCAAAAATTAAGTGGACAACTACAATTTATTTTTCAAAACCCTTGTACAACTAACAAAATAGCAAAAACCTGAAACAGACAACTATGAACAACACTGTAATACTCTGAAACTAGGGACTACTATGTGTTAAATTATAACGCACATGTGTTAAATGTAACTAAATGACCGCGCACATGTGTTAAATATGTCGAGAAAATAGCGCCATGTGGCGCAATTTGGTTAACTCAATTATATATAATATCTTATTTTTAATATTTTTTAATTCAAATAAATATCCAAATAACAAAAAAAAAATTCTCCCAAATTCTAGGTTTTATCAACATTTTAATTTTTTTTATTGGTTGAATGAATTAATTATTTAATTATATATATATATATATATATCGAACATATGACTTTTATCAATTATTTTTAATTCCTTTTTTAGTTTTGTTTTATACAATATAAATTGTTTTTAATTCATTTTATTTTTACAGTCGTACCTAGTAGTCCTAGTTGTACCTAAAAAATTCAGTGATACCTAGATACATCAGTTGTACACAAAAATCAAATACATAATTAAACCATACAACAAAAAGCAATAAATCAAAGTGTATAGTTATACTACATCATAGTAAAATTGATGTTTTTGTTTCTTCTTCTTGTCTTTGTTGTCCTTGATGTCTTTCTTCTCCTTACTGTCCTTTCGTATCATAATGTTCGTTATTGACATATTGTCCTCCATAATCAAAATGTAGGGTTATGCCCATTATATCCTGGAAAAATAAACTGAAAACCTCATTAAACCTACTAAAAGCTAGTTGTTATAAGTATTTTAGCGTTCATAGTAATACCCAGTATTTTTAGTATTACCCTGTGTTCATAGTAATACCCAGTGTTCATAGTATTACCCAGTATTCATCAATTAACAGATCTGAATTTGAGCCCGAGATATTTCTTTTACGCACATACGATTGACATTACAATTCAATTAATATGTCATATTACTTAGCAATGCAAATTTCTAATCGTCCCAATTACAATTACAATATGCATGAATAGAAATTGAAACCCAATTCAACCATCTCGATTTGGGTATTTCGATGTATGATTGGAACTACCAAAATTGGTTAATTAACTAACAACCTACTTCGATTAGAGCTAACATTAAGAGAATTCACCTCAATTTGGCTTTAGTTTCAGGTTTGTCGAGTTTCAATTGAGCTTCACTGAGTTTCGAGGATTGGTCGGGGAGATTTGGGAGAAATCAAACTCTAGTTTTGATGAAGAAGAAGAAGAAGAAGAAGAAGAAGAAGATGATGGAGAAAGGAGCGGAAGAAGAAGAAAGGAGCGGAAGAAGAAGAGGAGAGAAAAAGATCAATTTTTTGTTTTAGGTTAACAATTTTTAAAATATCCGATTGGATCGGGTGGATATTCGATTTGGGTGGATAATAGGTGGTTGGATTGGTAATATTTGTAAGTTTAAAAAGGTATTCAATAATTTACTTTACTCTCGAATTAAATTTAAATAAAAAATAAACTCTTTTTTCTCTTATGGCATTTATGATTTGTGCGAACCCGTGGCAAACCAGAATTTGATCCTTATTTTTTGACTTAAAAATAAATGAAAAATAAAGTTCCCATTGAACCGGAGTGTTTGAGACATTATTTCTCCGAACCGGAGCATCTCAGACATTCTTTCAAATATAATCTTTAAAATAGCCTCTCGTCCACAATCGTAAACCCTAATTCTCCTCTCCTTGCTCCGACGAAACCGAAAGCTCCGGCGACGAAACCAAAATGTCCGGCGAAACGAGGGCCCACAGTAAGATCTGGATCTCCAAATTGTTCAATGTAGATCCGCTTTGTATTCGATTTGCTTTTCGTGATTCGCTGGTTTAGATATCTTCTGATGGATCTGTCATGGCTAAGTTGCTTATATATTTTTGGTTAATTGATCTAATCTTATTGTATCATAAACTGATTGATTGACTCTCTCATTTTGTTCGTATTTGTGAAACCTTGCAGAGGTAGGCGTTTTCTGGAACATTGATGACTGCCAAATCCCTGATGGTGAAGATTTTCATGAGATTAAAGAAAACATCGAATCTGGTTATGAGAGTAGGGGTTATCAGGGTAAGATCTTAATCAAGGCTTATTCTGACAAGATGGAGATGGTTGATATCTTGTTTGCTGACTTTGTGAGGGCTGGAATGCTTCTGCAAAACAGAATACCTTTTATTTAGAAGCCACTCTTTTCTTTTTGACTTTTTTTCCGTCTGATATGTAGTTTTTGGAGAAACACAGAAGCTGGGATCAAATGATGGTAGATATTCTCTTATTTGGAATCGATTATCCTGCACCCGCACATGTCTCTGTAATCTCAAAAGAGATTCCAGAAGGAACAGAGCTCTTCTATCTTCTAGAAGATTTGAAAGCCTCAAACTTTAGTGTTAGTGTTGTACTACCTAAGGAAATCAAATCTGAAAAGTTGTGTGAAATTGTAAGTTTCGTAACGTCTTGGCCAGGGGAAGACACGGAATTGTGAGCTCGTTATGTATATTTTCAAATAACATTATTTTACTCTCCTGTCTAAATAATATAATATTCTTTCTAATGTTTATTGAAAACATTATTTTACAGGTCGTTACATTACAAGACCTATCATGTTTCTTTTTCTTATAGTAATTGATTTTGTAATTTTGCAATCAAACTTTTACTGTATGGTCGGCTTGCTTATGGTTGTTAATTAGTGGATTGTTCTTATGTGCTTAGACTTCTAAATTACGTTACTCATGCAATTTACTTTTTGTTACCTTTGATTTGATAATTATTTTATTGATTTTATAATATATTTATTTGGAATTTGGAATTCTTGTTGGAAACCAATAGCAAGGAAGAATCATTCGCATTTAGTTCCTTTAGCTCACGAGTCAGGTCAACATATTGGCGTCTCGTGGAACAAACAAAAATGATTTACGATGATCATAGGAGCTGATGTGACTCACTCTGAAATTGGACATAGGCAACCTTTCTATTGTTGTGGTGTAACCTTTCTATTGTTGTGGTGTAATACACGTTGTTGCTTCCATGAACTCACGGATAGCTTAGTAACAAATATTGCTTTTTACTCAAGCTATGAACCAAGAAATTATTGAGGACATGGATGTTATGATCAGGTAAGAACAAAATTTATAGTTTTTTTTTTGTTTCCATTGTTATTTTAGAATCACAAAAATACATATCTTATGAATGCAAGGATGATATCAAAAAATTCATAGTGTAGTGGAAGCAATAAACCTGAAAAAGATTTCGATCAGAAACATTGGTGGGTTTTTGATCCTTAGAAAATCGAGAATTTAAATCACCGTAACCGACGAAAGATCGGATAACGTATGAAGAATTGTATGCCTTAAGGGAGTTGAAAACATTTGTATGAAAGTCCACAAAAATATTTTTGGATTCAACAGCATTACCATCGTATTTATCACCGTATACTTGATTGCTTGCTAGTTCTTTCTGAATGGGAGAATTTTATATGTCCCACCGAACGTCAACTTGGTTCATTTGTTTTTCTATATCCAATTTTAGATCTAATAAGCATTGGTCATTTGTTTTTCTTTATGCATCGATGAAGTTAGTGAAACACAATTTAAGAATGTTATGCTCCATGAAGTAGATGCCATACACAGAGTATGTAATCTCTTTAAAGAGTTATCTTCCACGTGTCTAGTTTGTGATCATTTAGAAACGACATCATACTCGATATGGAAAGATAAACACTATGTAATTTTAAAAGCAATTTGAAATTTGAAAGTTCTTTTTATAAATTAAAAAAATCCAATACCCAAAGTTTATATAAATTCATATACCCTGCTTTTGAAATATATACTTTCTTGAATTATGTAGTTAAATGATTTTAATTGACAAGACTATTATAGTTACATCTTATCATGAATCTTTGTATTGTTGTATATTTCAAACAAGTTTAAAAGGGTGACTTAAGTATATAACTAATCTACCTTTTTCAGTCATTCATGATCTATTTAATTTTGTAGGCATTTATTTAATATTGTATGCATTTGAGTCTAACTTGATTTGTACCAAAAAGTACATATAACTGAAAAAATACCGTATGATCAATCGTAAGAACAAAGATGTGTGGCTTAAATCACCAAAAAAAAATGTGTGGCTTAACAAAGTCCACCCGTATAGTTTTTAGTTAGTATTAAAGATAATTATCTATCAAGATCAACATCATAATTTTAACACCTACCTTGATCCGACAATTAGATCATTCTTCGTGATGTCACTTCTATCACCAAGAATGTTTGACGATTATGTTCTTGATGTTCTTAATTTTGTATGCATTTATTTAATATTGTATGCATTTGAGTCTAACTTGATTTGTACAAAAAAGTACATATAACTTAATAAATACCGTATGATCAATCGTAAGAACAAAAATGTGTGGCTTAAATCACCAAAAAAAAAATATTTTTACAATGGACAGTGGACTTTTGCACCGTCCATACCTATCAATTTTTTTTTATTAGTTTAGCAAACATAAGAAATAATCCATAATGAAAGTATCAATTAAAGTTTCCTTACGTGTAACATATGTCGTTGATGAACTTTTGCAAGGTATTCGGGGAGAAACCGCTCTCGTCGAAAAGTACGAAATAGTGTCCTGACCTACTTGTATACTTCATACAGAAGAAGAAAAAAGCTTTAATAATGGTAGACAATGGAATTTGATTTTTTTTTAGTTGGTAGGGAGAAGTTTTGGATACCTTAGAAACTCAAGTGTGACTCATCAAGTAAAAGTCAAAATATTCTGGGTGACATATGTCTCTGTCAACGATTGTATCTAAGGTAAAAAGAAAAAGAAAAATTATGAGTCCAACATAAAAAAAAATTCGTTAGTCTAATATTTAAACAAATATCAGGAGAAAACGTACCTTGTTGAACATTTCCATTCCTAGGAGGAAGGAAAAAGCGAGTGTGGTGTCGCTTTTGGACGATCACAACCGTAACTTTTGGACGGTAATCTTCTTCAAGAGAGATACAAACCTTCTGGATCGCCTCAACCTCACTAATCAGACATCCTTGAATTGCGATTCACCAACTCCATCCCTGCAAAAAAAAAAAAATGTTTTTAAAATGTTTTTAAATCACACATTGTAAAAAATGTGTGAATAAATACGTTTTTGGAGTATCTTTTATAATTAAACATTTTTGTGGTATCTTTTATGTTTTACCAAAATTCAGGTTTTTCAATTTCGATTCAGTTGATTCAAAACTCTAAAGCAAAAAAAAAAACTTAATTAAATCTACAATCAAGCAATTTGGAATTTCTGAAACCCAAAAAGTTTAGGATAAATAAGGAAGAATCAACCCTAGTGTTAAAAACCGTTACTTGTTTTTTTTGGTGGATCACCGGGGCTTTGCCCCGGGTATTTATTGAAAATTGAAATTAAAACCAATTACAAACATATGTGTCTTGCAAAATCAAAGCAACCTCCAACGGTGCCGACTCAAAAACATGAAAACCTAGCAGTAAAGAAAACGCATAGTTAGCTAATTCGTCGACAAGACAATTAGCTTCCCTATACACATGGGAAATTCGGACTATCCAGTCCTTAAAAACCGTTACTTGTAGTTATTAGTTACAAGTCAAAAGAACAAAAGTTCCTTTTCTCATCACTTCCAATTTTCCTTTTTTTCCATATACATAAAGATATATAGCCGTTGGGGAAAACCACGTGGCGTTATATGTCAATCCACTTGTCTGTTTCATTCGTTGTCTTCCTTTGGATTCTCTTTCTCTCATCTTTCCATATTATTATTCCTTAGTCTCTTGCTCATTCCAAGCAAAGTATTGCCCCAATACACATCCCGTGACCTTCATCAATCTCTCTCTCTCTCAATCTTAATCTTCTCCAATGACTCTCCTCTGAATAATCATATCTTTCCACTGATAATAATGTCTCTCTTTATCTTCTTCTTCTTTTCGATCTTGTTCTGTAGTTTCAGTGGAGCTACTACAACGACGGAGTTTGATTTCTCCACGTTAGCTATAAGCAACCTCAAGCTTCTCGGTGATGCTCGTTTAAGCAATGGAATCGTTAGTCTAACACGTGACCTCTCTGTTCCTAACTCCGGCGCCGGAAAAGTCTTATACTCTAACCCCATCAGATTCCGACAACCAGGAACTCACTTTCCGACAAGCTTCTCCACTTTTTTCTCCTTCTCAATCACCAATAACAACCCTTCCTCAATCGGCGGTGGTCTCGCGTTCGTTATCTCGCCAGACGGAAACACGATCGGCTCCGCCGGTGGCTCGCTTGGTCTCACCGGACCCGACGGATCTTCAAGGTCCAAATTCATCGCCGTCGAGTTCGATACTTTAATGGACGTTGATTACAAAGATATGAACGGAAACCATGTCGGATTCGACTTAAACGGCGTCGTTTCCTCTGTTTCCGCCGATCTCGGTACGGTTGAAATCGATTTAAAGAGCGGAAACACCGTGAATTCGTGGATCGAATACGACGGGTCGACCCGGGTTTTTAATGTCTCTGTCTCTTACTCGAATCAGAAACCGAAAGCTCCGATTTTGTCTTTCCCTCTTGATCTAGATCGATATGTGAACGATTTCATGTTCGTCGGATTCACCGGGTCTACTCAGGGAAGCACAGAGATACATAACATCGAATGGTGGAGCTTCAGTTCCTCATTCGGGTCCGGATCCGGATCTTCTCCTCCGACTGCTAATTTGGTAAACCCGAAAGCTAATTCGGTGAAATCTCCTCCTCCGGTAGCTTCGCAACCGTCTTCTTCTCCGATTCCGATCAATTCCAAGTCGGAAACTTCGTCTTCTTCGTCGTCGTCTTGTCACAACCATCTATGCAAAGAGAATCCAGGAGCAATCGCCGGAGTTGTAACCGCCGGAGCTTTCTTTTTAGCACTATTCGCCGGAGCTTTGTTCTGGGTTTACTCGAGAAAGTTCAAACGCGTCGAGAGATCTGATTCTTTCGCATCGGAGATTATCAAAGCTCCCAAAGAATTCAGCTACAAGGAGCTTAAAGCCGGAACGAAGAACTTCAGCGAGAATCGAATCATCGGACATGGAGCTTTCGGGATTGTATACAGAGGAGTATTACCGGAGACTGGAGACATCGTCGCTGTTAAACGGTGTAGCCACAGTTCACAAGACAAGAAGAACGAGTTCATGTCGGAATTATCCATAATCGGAAGTTTAAGACACAGAAACCTCGTACGGTTACAAGGTTGGTGTCATGATAAAGGTGAGATTTTGTTAGTCTATGATTTAATGCCAAATGGATCGCTTGATAAAGTTTTGTTTGAGTCACGGTTTCCGTTACCCTGGGATCACCGGAAAAAGATCTTGCTTGGAGTTGCATCAGCTTTAGCTTATTTACATAGAGAGTGTGAGAATCAAGTGATACATAGAGATGTTAAGAGTAGTAACATTATGCTAGATGAGAATTTCAATGCAAAGCTAGGAGATTTCGGATTAGCGAGACAAATCGAACACGATAAATCGCCGGAAGCGACTGTTGCCGCTGGAACAATGGGGTATTTAGCGCCGGAGTATCTTCTTACGGGTCGTGCCTCGGAGAAGACCGATGTTTTCAGCTATGGAGCGGTGGTTTTGGAAGTTGTTACGGGAAGAAGACCGATCGAGAAGGACTTGAATGTACAAAGACAAAATGTTGGGGTAAATCCGAATTTAGTAGAATGGGTGTGGGGTTTGTATAGAGATGGGAAAGTTTCGGATGCAGCTGATTTGAGGCTTGAAGGTAAGTTTGATGAAGGAGAGATGTGGCGGGTAATGGTTGTGGGACTAGCTTGTTCGCATCCGGACCCGGCGGCTCGGCCTACGATGAGGTCAGTGGTGCAAATGCTGATTGGTGAAGCTGATGTACCGGTTGTGCCTAAGTCTAGACCTACCATGAGTTTTAGCACTTCGCATTTGTTGTTGAGTTTGCAAGATACTCTCTCTGATTGCAATACCGTAGCGTTAAACTCTAGCCGTTCGTCATCGTGGTCTGTCCCGGAACATAACGTTATTATTCGAAGCGACGATGACCATTTGGTATAGAACAAAAGATTGATCTTTTGCATTTCTGTTGTTGTTTGATTATTTGATTAGGATCTGGTTTGTGTTGTAAAATTCAATTCATTTTATTTGTTCATGTATTGTAAGATGGTAAACAAAATTTGGTTGCTTAGAAGAAGCTAGTAACCCATTCAAGCGATTAGTCGAAATTTTTGAGAATGTTTGAAACCAAACCGGAATGATCGATTCTAAAATGGAACCAATTTTTAAATATGGTTTAATGAGATGATTTTCTACATATGAAAAACTAAAATCAAATCCGAACCAACAAAAATGAAATTAAAAACTTATCAAAAAGCCCTTTACAACTTTGAAATCGAATCCGTTTAGATTTTAAGTTTTGGTTAATCATAAAACCGGAGTAATTAACAATGGGAAAAATGTTTTAAAAAACCTCAACTTTCAAATTCCGGACGTTTAAAGCCGGAACTCTGAAATCGCCGTTTAAAGAGCAAACTTTTTGTTGACTTACCAATAAAATCGTAAAGTTTTGTTGACTCGGACGTTTAAGGCCTCACGTTAACTTTTTGTTAAAATCGGATTACGGGGTTAACTTATCGTGACACTGCTCCGTTTAATCAAAACGACGTCGTTTTAATCTCGTAAAACGTTGTCGTTTTGATTAAACAGAGCAAACAAAATTCCCAAATTGAAACACAAACCCTAAATTGATTTTCTCTCTAAAAATTCCCAAATCAATCTCAAATCTCTAATTTTCTCTAAAAAATCACAATTTCTTTTCTCGAATCTCTCTGTAATGGCAAAAACTCGTGGAGGACGCAAGAGAGTTCCCACTCGTCGTTCACAGAGACTGTTGTCAGCGAGAGCAGACGAAGTCGACGAAACCAACGGAGTCGAACCATCATAGATTGAGGTTGATCATCAACCTAATCAAAAGAAGAAGAAGATGCCTCTCCCTGATTCTAATGGACCAGATTCATCAGAGATTGAGGTTGTTCATCAACATAATCGAAAGAAGACGAAGAGGCCAGTCGTTGAAGATATTGAAGAAGATCGTGATGCAGTGAGTGGCGATGATTGTGAGGTTGCTAGTGATGAAGATTGTAATGAGGTTGAGTATGCAAAGACGAGCCATGAAGAAGAACCGACCATTGATGCAGTTACGGAAGAAGGTGTAGATTTAGAAGAGGAAATTGTGAGGAGGACTTTGAAGCTGAGTTTAGAGAGGAAGCGAGAGAAGAGGGCAATAAAGGAGATGAAATTGATGAAAACAGTGGAGATGAAATTTGGAATGATGAGAGGATTCCCGATCCTCTGTCTCACAGTGATGACGAAGATGTTCCTGAAGAAGAAAAAGAAAATCATGGTATAGAACAAGCTGGAAATGGTGAGGAGCTATGGTTAGGGAAAACATTTGATGGTCCTGATGAGTTCAAGTCTGCTGTGTTGAGGTATTCTCTGAAAACAAAATATAATATTAAGCTTTATAGATCAAGATATTTAAGAGTTGGTGCCAAGTGCAATGATGGTGATAAAAAATGTAAATGGAGATGTTATTGCTTATACGAGAAGAAGAAACATAAGTTACAAATAAAGGTGTATAAGGATAAGCATATATGTATTAGGTCAAGTTATACAAAGATGTTGAAGCAAGGAACAATTGCTGGGTTGTTTGTTGAAAGGTTAAGGAAGAATCCCAAACGGGAGATGGTTGATGAGGTTAAGAGAGACTATAATATGACTGTAAGTGAAGACCAATGTGCAAAGGCAAAGATAAAGATTATGAGAGATAGGAAAGCAACTCATCAAGATCACTTTTCTCGTATATGGAATAATCAAGTAAAGATATTTTGTACCAATCCAGGACTATTTTTGAGATTGAAACTGTCCCAGGGACAACCATTGGGAGTTTACAAAGGTTCTTTCGCTGCTTTATATGCTTTAAGTCACAAAGAGAGTCTTGGAAGCGTACATGTGGGCCTATCAAAGGAATAGACAGTGCATTTCTTAAATGGGATATAAAGAGACATCTCTTAGCTGCTACTGGAAGAGATGGGGACAATAGGATTGTTGAAATAGAGAATGATGACAATTGGGACTGGTTTGTTAAGATGCTTTCTGCAGATTTGGATCTTCAAGATGGAAGAAATGTATCTATCATATCAGATAAACAATCGGTTAGTTTTGTGTATTTGCAATCATTTAGTGCACTATCTCATTTCTATCATATCTAAGTGCTTTCTTTATATTTTGCAGGGTCTAGTTAAAGCAATTAAGAATGTAATACCTGCAGGAGCATAGGCACATCATGGACAACTGGAAGAGAAGTAGCCATGACATGGAGCTACAACGGCTCTTTTGGAAGATTGCTAGGAGTTATACAACTAGAGAGTTTAATGCTCACATGATGGCACTAGAGAAGTACAACCCAGAAGCATATGAGCCTCTACTAAAGACTAATCCAAAGACATGGTCTAGAGCTTTCTTCGGGATAGGAAGTTGTTGCAATGACAACTTAAACAACCTCAGTGAGTCTTTCAATAGAACAATCCGTGCAGCAAGAAGGAAACCCTTGCTACACATGTTGGAGGACATTAGGAGGCAGTGTATGGAGCGTAATGAGAAAAGGTATGTACTAGCTGGAAGACTGCAAAGTAGATTCACAAAGAGAGCCAATGATGAGATAGAGAAGATGATTGATGGATCACAATTCTGTGAAAGATGGATGGCCAGACATGAAAGGCATGAGGTACGTCTTGGCAATGACACTTTCTCAGTGGATATGAATGAAAAAACTTGTGGTTGCAGAAAGTGGCAGATGATTGGTATTCCATGTGTTCATGCTGCATCTGTCATCATCGGAAAGAAAGGAAAAATCCAAGATTATGTCAATGATTGGTACACAATTAGCATGTGGCGGCTAACATACGTTCAAAGTGAAACTGAATGGCCACCACAGAACAGACTTGGTGTGTTGGCACCTCCATGGAGAAAAGATAATCCTGGAAAACCAAATAATTATGATAGGAGGAAACTTTTTGAGACCACCACAAAGTTATCCAAGGCTCACAGAATCATGACATGCTCAAATTGAAAAGAAGAAGGGCACAACTGATGTCTCGAGTTTTAACCCAAAATAAACTGCAAGTGTACAGTCAAGAGCAGTAGTATAAGAGGTATCGAATCCACAGAGACCAAGGTTACACTATGAATTTATAGGTTCTAAAATAAAGCTAAGATAAATTAAATAGTAGGAAATGGTAACGAGCAGGTGCTCAATGCAATAGAGCAGGTGCTTGGAATAAAAATCGGATTAAAAACAGATGATAAAAGCACTAAGCCGAGATGATTCTCCGGTGATTTCGGATACTTAGGTTGAGCAACTATTCAGGGTTTAATTGAACACGGTCTAGAACTCAAACATGAATGTAATATTGCCCCGCTTTTGGCGGTGTATCAATATCTTTGTCTACAACCTAAATACCTAAACTTCCGAATGGATTTAGTAATGAAGTAAACAAGCCTTAATGCAATGGTTCGATATGTTCACTCTCGATGGCAACGATCAATGGCGTTTTGGTTACCACCGAATGCTCATCAATGGTAATTCTAGCAACCTATATCATTTTCGGTGAATAGATTAAACCTAGAGATCATAGACTAAGTGATCAATTTAGCCTAAGCGTTAAGATTTCCTAGAGATGAAGACATAAGATTACCCTATTTGGCTCAACCATCTAAGATCCTAAATCACCATTGAAATCACCCCAACTTAGTTATGAAACTACTCGGACATGGTCAAATCAAATGCAACAATCAATAGATAAGAATTCATAATGGAAAATGGAGAATGAAAGGGGGTTTAGAATTCTTCTCTAGATGATTATTGGATGATGATTCGGAAATGAACAAGAGACTTCAATGGTGGAAGTGATGATTCGGATGATGAAGAACAAATGAAGAACAAATTACTTTTTATTAAAAACGTGAGAAGGAACTCTAAGTCCACTCAATATTTCGTGATACAAGGATACTCTTCTTATTCAGAAGTCATTCTTTTAAATACAAGGAAAAGCATTAAAAAACAAAAGATATCTTTTTAAGCAAAAGAAGGAAAGTAAGTAGAAATCCCATTTATGATTAAAATCAATCATCTCCCTAATGAAAAGGGATTGATGTTGACTCATTAACTCCTGGGGATCGTGTGGGCCAAGCGTTAAACTCTAGCCGTTCGTCATCGTGGTCTGTCCCGGAAAATAACGTTATTATTTGAAGCGACGATGACCATTTGGTATAGAACAAAAGATTGATCTTTTGCATTTCTGTTGTTGTTTGATTATTTGATTAGGATCTGGTTTGTGTTGTAAAATTCAATTCATTTTATTTGTTCATGTATTGTAAGATGGTAAACAAAATTTGGTTGCTTAGAAGAAGCTAGTAACCCATTCAAGCGATTAGTCGAAATTTTTGAGAATGTTTGAAACCAAACCGGAATGATCGATTCTAAAATGGAACCAATTTTTAAATATGGTTTAATGAGATGATTTTCTACATATGAAAAACTAAAATCAAATCCGAACCAACAAAAATGAAATTAAAAACTTATCAAAAAGCCCTTTACAACTTTGAAATCGAATCCGTTTAGATTTTAAGTTTTGGTTAATCATAAAACCGGAGTAATTAACAATGGGAAAAATGTTTTAAAAAACCTCAACTTTCAAATTCCGGACGTTTAAAGCCGGAACTCTGAAATCGCCGTTTAAAGAGCAAACTTTTTGTTGACTTACCAATAAAATCGTAAAGTGTTGTTGACTCGGACGTTTAAGGCCTCACGTTAACTTTTTGTTAAAATCGGATTACGGGGTTAACTTATCGTGACACTGCTCCGTTTAATCAAAACGACGTCGTTTTAATCTCGTAAAACGTTGTCGTTTTGATTAAACAGAGCAAACAAAATTCCCAAATTGAAACACAAACCCTAAATTGATTTTCTCTCTAAAAATTCCCAAATCAATCTCAAATCTCTAATTTTCTCTAAAAAATCACAATTTCTTTTCTCGAATCTCTCTGTAATGGCAAAAACTCGTGGAGGACGCAAGAGAGTTCCCACTCGTCGTTCACAGAGACTGTTGTCAGCGAGAGCAGACGAAGTCGACGAAACCAACGGAGTCGAACCATCATAGATTGAGGTTGATCATCAACCTAATCAAAAGAAGAAGAAGATGCCTCTCCCTGATTCTAATGGACCAGATTCATCAGAGATTGAGGTTGTTCATCAACATAATCGAAAGAAGACGAAGAGGCCAGTCGTTGAAGATATTGAAGAAGATCGTGATGCAGTGAGTGGCGATGATTGTGAGGTTGCTAGTGATGAAGATTGTAATGAGGTTGAGTATGCAAAGAAGAGCCATGAAGAAGAACCGACCATTGATGCAGTTACGGAAGAAGGTGTAGATTTAGAAGAGGAAATTGTGAGGAGGACTTTGAAGCTGAGTTTAGAGAGGAAGCGAGAGAAGAGGGCAATAAAGGAGATGAAATTGATGAAAACAGTGGAGATGAAATTTGGAATGATGAGAGGATTCCCGATCCTCTGTCTCACAGTGATGACGAAGATGTTCCTGAAGAAGAAAAAGAAAATCATGGTATAGAACAAGCTGGAAATGGTGAGGAGCTATGGTTAGGGAAAACATTTGATGGTCCTGATGAGTTCAAGTCTGCTGTGTTGAGGTATTCTCTGAAAACAAAATATAATATTAAGCTTTATAGATCAAGATATTTAAGAGTTGGTGCCAAGTGCAATGATGGTGATAAAAAATGTAAATGGAGATGTTATTGCTTATACGAGAAGAAGAAACATAAGTTACAAATAAAGGTGTATAAGGATAAGCATATATGTATTAGGTCAAGTTATACAAAGATGTTGAAGCAAGGAACAATTGCTGGGTTGTTTGTTGAAAGGTTAAGGAAGAATCCCAAACGGGAGATGGTTGATGAGGTTAAGAGAGACTATAATATGACTGTAAGTGAAGACCAATGTGCAAAGGCAAAGATAAAGATTATGAGAGATAGGAAAGCAACTCATCAAGATCACTTTTCTCGTATATGGAATAATCAAGTAAAGATATTTTGTACCAATCCAGGACTATTTTTGAGATTGAAACTGTCCCAGGGACAACCATTGGGAGTTTACAAAGGTTCTTTCGCTGCTTTATATGCTTTAAGTCACAAAGAGAGTCTTGGAAGCGTACATGTGGGCCTATCAAAGGAATAGACAGTGCATTTCTTAAATGGGATATAAAGAGACATCTCTTAGCTGCTACTGGAAGAGATGGGGACAATAGGATTGTTGAAATAGAGAATGATGACAATTGGGACTGGTTTGTTAAGATGCTTTCTGCAGATTTGGATCTTCAAGATGGAAGAAATGTATCTATCATATCAGATAAACAATCGGTTAGTTTTGTGTATTTGCAATCATTTAGTGCACTATCTCATTTCTATCATATCTAAGTGCTTTCTTTATATTTTGCAGGGTCTAGTTAAAGCAATTAAGAATGTAATACCTGCAGGAGCATAGGCACATCATGGACAACTGGAAGAGAAGTAGCCATGACATGGAGCTACAACGGCTCTTTTGGAAGATTGCTAGGAGTTATACAACTAGAGAGTTTAATGCTCACATGATGGCACTAGAGAAGTACAACCCAGAAGCATATGAGCCTCTACTAAAGACTAATCCAAAGACATGGTCTAGAGCTTTCTTCGGGATAGGAAGTTGTTGCAATGACAACTTAAACAACCTCAGTGAGTCTTTCAATAGAACAATCCGTGCAGCAAGAAGGAAACCCTTGCTACACATGTTGGAGGACATTAGGAGGCAGTGTATGGAGCGTAATGAGAAAAGGTATGTACTAGCTGGAAGACTGCAAAGTAGATTCACAAAGAGAGCCAATGATGAGATAGAGAAGATGATTGATGGATCACAATTCTGTGAAAGATGGATGGCCAGACATGAAAGGCATGAGGTACGTCTTGGCAATGACACTTTCTCAGTGGATATGAATGAAAAAACTTGTGGTTGCAGAAAGTGGCAGATGATTGGTATTCCATGTGTTCATGCTGCATCTGTCATCATCGGAAAGAAAGGAAAAATCCAAGATTATGTCAATGATTGGTACACAATTAGCATGTGGCGGCTAACATACGTTCAAAGTGAAACTGAATGGCCACCACAGAACAGACTTGGTGTGTTGGCACCTCCATGGAGAAAAGATAATCCTGGAAAACCAAATAATTATGATAGGAGGAAACTTTTTGAGACCACCACAAAGTTATCCAAGGCTCACAGAATCATGACATGCTCAAATTGAAAAGAAGAAGGGCACAACTGATGTCTCGAGTTTTAACCCAAAATAAACTGCAAGTGTACAGTCAAGAGCAGTAGTATAAGAGGTATCGAATCCACAGAGACCAAGGTTACACTATGAATTTATAGGTTCTAAAATAAAGCTAAGATAAATTAAATAGTAGGAAATGGTAACGAGCAGGTGCTCAATGCAATAGAGCAGGTGCTTGGAATAAAAATCGGATTAAAAACAGATGATAAAAGCACTAAGCCGAGATGATTCTCCGGTGATTTCGGATACTTAGGTTGAGCAACTATTCAGGGTTTAATTGAACACGGTCTAGAACTCAAACATGAATGTAATATTGCCCCGCTTTTGGCGGTGTATCAATATCTTTGTCTACAACCTAAATACCTAAACTTCCGAATGGATTTAGTAATGAAGTAAACAAGCCTTAATGCAATGGTTCGATATGTTCACTCTCGATGGCAACGATCAATGGCGTTTTGGTTACCACCGAATGCTCATCAATGGTAATTCTAGCAACCTATATCATTTTCGGTGAATAGATTAAACCTAGAGATCATAGACTAAGTGATCAATTTAGCCTAAGCGTTAAGATTTCCTAGAGATGAAGACATAAGATTACCCTATTTGGCTCAACCATCTAAGATCCTAAATCACCATTGAAATCACCCCAACTTAGTTATGAAACTACTCGGACATGGTCAAATCAAATGCAACAATCAATAGATAAGAATTCATAATGGAAAATGGAGAATGAAAGGGGGTTTAGAATTCTTCTCTAGATGATTATTGGATGATGATTCGGAAATGAACAAGAGACTTCAATGGTGGAAGTGATGATTCGGATGATGAAGAACAAATGAAGAACAAATTACTTTTTATTAAAAACGTGAGAAGGAACTCTAAGTCCACTCAATATTTCGTGATACAAGGATACTCTTCTTATTCAGAAGTCATTCTTTTAAATACAAGGAAAAGCATTAAAAAACAAAAGATATCTTTTTAAGCAAAAGAAGGAAAGTAAGTAGAAATCCCATTTATGATTAAAATCAATCATCTCCCTAATGAAAAGGGATTGATGTTGACTCATTAACTCCTGGGGATCGTGTGGGCCATCAGATGAACTTGGCAGTCACAGCTTTATTAGGTTTAGGTTTTGGTGTCTCTGACCGAGCAGGTGCTCGCACATCTGGGAGCAGGTGCTCGCTGGGTGAAAAAGTCTCTTTTTTGCTCCAATTCTTCTCCTTTTCTCCAAAGAGCTCCAGCAACTCCAATCCATGCTCCAAAGTCTCCTAGAACCTGAAATGACACAAAAAGAACTAGAAAAGACTCGAAAAAGACTAGAAAACAATAGGTAAAATAGGCTAAAATCCTAATATATCAACTCCCCCGGACTTAGACCTTTGTTTGTCCTCAAACAAAATAAGATCAAAGACAGAAGAGTGTCTTAAGATCACATGGAAATCACTCGCTTGTTGGAAAAATCTACAGACTTCATACTTTCATCACTTGGCCTAGAACATGTACCACAACCTAACCTTATTCACTCACAACTCAGCAAAACTTTGGAATCCTCAATATCATCTCTTAATCAATTAATGAAAATGAAAGTACAGTGATCTTACCAAGGAGGATCGTTTCAAGGGGTGCCGACTTCTTCTAACCAAGACCCTTTCCCGAATACTCTCTTTCTCAACCTTTATTTTTTTATAATTTTTATTTATTTTTTTTTTTTTTATGGGACAAATCTAATGAGGTCACAAAGGAGATACGAGTTTACGCATCATCCCCTGGTTCACTTCGATTCTTTTAGTTTCCCTTACAACATGCTTTTCGTGAGGTCACAAAAGAGACACGGGTTTACGCATCATCCCTTGGTTACTTGGGCATGTTGCTTTGAAGTTTTTTTTTTTTTATGGGACGAATCTGATGAGGTCACAAAGGAGATACGGGTTTATGCATCATCCCCTGGTTCACTTCGATTCTTGTAGTTTCCCTTACAACATGCTTTCCGCGGGTCCCAAAAGAGATACGGGTTTACGCATCATCCCTTGGGTCACTTGGGCATGTTGCTTTGATTTTCTCCCCTATATATTATCATTTTTTTTTATAGGGGAGGATTTGAAAGTTAAATGATTCAAAAGTTAGGGAGGAGAGAGTATACTTGCTGGAAAGTTGCGGTGTCTTACACGGTTCGAATAAGTCTTGCCCAATGAACATCAAACCCCTAAGAAAGAAATTAAAGATCAAGATTAAATACCAAATAGGAATTTGAGATGACATTAGATCAGCCTAATTTCTGATAAGTGTGAGCTTTGGGGTAATTTTAAAATCAACCATATGTGGGAGCACCCTGCACGAGCAGGTGCTCGGCAGAGATGTGGGGTGCTCAAAACATAACTTTGGCCAAGTTGTGAATCATACAAGTAATCCCTAGTCCTAACATAAATCCAATAGATCAAGTTCAAAATTCCATTTCCAAACAACCTCTTATTGACTCAATAAACTCAAAAGGAGACTCAAGAAAAACTAAAATCAAAAGCAGACACAACAACCAGACCGCTCCCCCGGACTTAAATCACACCGTCTCTGGTGTGAAAAAGTTCAAGAGATTGGCGACTCAAGGAAAATAAGAATAAAAATAGATAGTAGGGTTAGGAAAGAGATCACCGATTAGGAGCCTCGTCGTCATCGTTGCGGCGGTTGTGAGATGGGAGATTAGGGCTTACGGTTTTGAACGAGTGGAGGAGGAGCTTGCTCGGTTTCGGTGGGTTGCCTCCCACCAAGCGCTTGTTTTAAGTCGTTAGCTTGACTTTTGCGGCAAGGTGAATATTATGGTGGCCGCGGTCCCATGTGGTACACGGGATCCAGCTTCTCCGGATCAGGCATGTAAGGAACATCAGGGTGGGCGCTGGTTGGGTAAGATTGTGTACCGGTAGGAGAAGAAGGGAGTTCGAAAAGAACATACCATTGCTCAGGTGGTGGTCGCGGTCTTCTGGAGTACACCCCATAAGTATCTTCAGGATCAATCACGTATGTAGCGGTGGGGATGACAGCAGCTCCTGAGTCGGCTCTAATCCACTTGAGAGGTGGATGAAGTGTTATGTCATGAAATTTCCGCTTGTGGCAACTACCAGGTGTAGCTGCTTCCTTAGTTGACATCTCAACTACTTCTGTCTCATTGTGTTCAGGAGGCTTGGGGTCAGGATCAGGATCAGGGGGATCAGGGACGTGCAAATCCTCGATAATGCCTACAGGAAGCTTTGTAGACCTTCCCGGATCACCTGTCTTTGTCAAAACCTTACTCTGAAGTATGGCGCTACACTCCTTAGAAACCATCATCACTCTTTCCTCTTGCACAACCTTACCAGCAACCAATTCCTTCATGTACCTCTTGAGTGATGGTATCATTTGCATGGTATCAACCAAAGGAAGCTTCACCGTCAAGTCTTTCAACATCTCCTTACACTTAGCATCCTCCAAATCTTTCCTAGATTTCTTGGGAGGTACTAGGTAAGGCACTCTAGGTACATAAAGTCGCTCAAGCAAAGTTTCTGGAATTTTCGTGGGATCATCCTGAGTGAGCAGGTGCTCGGCAGTAGGGAGCAGGTGCTCGGAAAATTTTTTCGCAGCATCGACTTGGACAGAAACCAGAGGTGTCCCTAAGCTTGATCCAACATCTTTAAGCCTATCTTCTTCTGATAAACCATCCTCATGAGCCTGGTGCTCGGATAACTTCTCCTTAGCTTTCACTTGAGAGCTTGTAACCATAGGCGGTACCAGCTTCCTTCTACTCCTCAACTCAACAGCATGCACGTCATACTCCTTCCTAGGATTAGCCTCACCACGCCCTGGAAGAGACTCAGCTGGTCTCTTGATAGCCTTGGCGGTTTGAGCCACTTGCGTGTCCAATTTCTTCAGCGGTGGTGTATGTCTTGCTTCAAGAAACAGTATTTCGATCTCTTCTATACTCTCTCTGCAATATCGGAAGTGACTCAGTAGAGGGCGGTACTCTATAGCTTCTTCAAAGGTCAGTGCATGTGGAATCCTTCGTACCATCTTCTGAAATCCAAGCAGCTGCTTCGGAGATATGGGGTCCATGAGATGTTTAGGTGGTCGAGGGTGTGATACCTTAGGCATGTGGACTCGCTCCAGAATTGGTTTTGGGTTTTCCATGCTCAATCTCTCTTGTGACGAACCTGCATCGATCGATGCAAATGTCCCACTAGCACTCTGCGCAACCTGAATGTCTAGCTCCTTGTCATGAGAGCTTGGTGCTTCGAATTTCCCTCTCCAGTACTCAGAGTCCCTCTGTTGTTCTTTCAGCATCTGTTTCATCATACTTTCTAACTCGCTCGTCGGTGCAGGAGGTGATTGGTAAAAAGAGACTTGAGGGGGATTCTGATGGCGACCGACATCGTAGTTCTTCGTGAAAGGGTAACGTCCATCCTCATTCAGTATATACCCTTGCTCGTTGCAAAAATGACCATATTGGTCTCTGAGAACACCAACTTTATCCCAACTCAAAATCACGAGATTAACTATAAGGTCCGGAGCAGGTGCTCGGTCTGTCTGAGCAGGTGCTCGCTGGTCATGCACCTGAAACATAGCAAAAACAAATAACAAAAAATAAAATTAGCAAAATTCTTAGACTATAAATAAAACCAAAATTCAAAGGTAACGCTATTGGTCCCCGGCAACGGCGCCAAAAACTTGATATCTCGAGTTTTAACCCAAAATAAACTGCAAGTGTACAGTCAAGAGCAGTAGTATAAGAGGTATCGAATCCACAGAGACCAAGGTTACACTATGAATTTATAGGTTCTAAAATAAAGCTAAGATAAATTAAATAGTAGGAAATGGTAACGAGCAGGTGCTCAATGCAATAGAGCAGGTGCTTGGAATAAAAATCGGATTAAAAACAGATGATAAAAGCACTAAGCCGAGATGATTCTCCGGTGATTTCGGATACTTAGGTTGAGCAACTATTCAGGGTTTAATTGAACACGGTCTAGAACTCAAACATGAATGTAATATTGCCCCGCTTTCGGCGGTGTATCAATATCTTTGTCTACAACCTAAATACCTAAACTTCCGAATGGATTTAGTAATGAAGTAAACAAGCCTTAATGCAATGGTTCGATATGTTCACTCTCGATGGCAACGATCAATGGCGTTTTGGTTACCACCGAATGCTCATCAATGGTAATTCTAGCAACCTATATCATTTTCGGTGAATAGATTAAACCTAGAGATCATAGACTAAGTGATCAATTTAGCCTAAGCGTTAAGATTTCCTAGAGATGAAGACATAAGATTACCCTATTTGGCTCAACCATCTAAGATCCTAAATCACCATTGAAATCACCCCAACTTAGTTATGAAACTACTCGGACATGGTCAAATCAAATGCAACAATCAATAGATAAGAATTCATAATGGAAAATGGAGAATGAAAGGGGGTTTAGAATTCTTCTCTAGATGATTATTGGATGATGATTCGGAAATGAACAAGAGACTTCAATGGTGGAAGTGATGATTCGGATGATGAAGAACAAATGAAGAACAAATTACTTTTTATTAAAAACGTGAGAAGGAACTCTAAGTCCACTCAATATTTCGTGATACAAGGATACTCTTCTTATTCAGAAGTCATTCTTTTAAATACAAGGAAAAGCATTAAAAAACAAAAGATATCTTTTTAAGCAAAAGAAGGAAAGTAAGTAGAAATCCCATTTATGATTAAAATCAATCATCTCCCTAATGAAAAGGGATTGATGTTGACTCATTAACTCCTGGGGATCGTGTGGGCCATCAGATAAACTTGGCGGCCACAGCTTTATTAGGTTTAGGTTCTGGTGTCTCTGACCGAGCAGGTGCTCGCACATCTGGGAGCAGGTGCTCGCTGGGTGAAAAAGTCTCTTTTTTGCTCCAATTCTTCTCCTTTTCTCCAAAGAGCTCCAGCAACTCCAATCCATGCTCCAAAGTCTCCTAGAACCTGAAATGACACGAAAAGAACTAGAAAAGACTCGAAAAAGACTAGAAAACAATAGGTAAAATAGGCTAAAATCCTAATATATCAACAACAAAGCAGGATGTGAGAACCAGAGAGTTGCAACCCCACCAAGAAGGCCAACGGGTCGTCCAAGAAAAGATCAGGTTTGTCTCTTCTCTTAAAATTTGTGTTTTCATTTATATGGAATGAGTATTGTTTGATTGATGAAATCAGAAGCCTAGGAACATCTTGTTTGGTCAAGGACAAGCATTCCAAACAGAACCATCACAAGAACAAGCACCCTCTCTGTCACAACCATCTCTTTCACAGAGAGGATGAGGGTCACAAAGAGGTAGAGGAGGGTCACAAAGAGGAGGAAGAGGAGGATCAGAGAGAGGAGGTTCACAGAGAGGAGGAAGAGGAGGATTAGAGAGAGGAGAAGGGTCACAAGGAGGAGGTTCACAAAGAGGAAGATCACAAGGAGAAGGATTAGGAGGTTGGGAATCATGGTTTCAGTGTTCAACCTAAACTATAATGAAAATGGTGTGGTGTTTCAGTTTCTTTTTGTTTAGGTCGGATCAGAACATGTAGTGTATGTTTAAGTTTCTTTTTGTTGGTGTTTAGGTCGGATCATGCACTTTGAACATGTGTAATGAACATGGTTTGTTGCTTTTTGTTTTAAAACAATTTGAATTTCTTTTGTTGCTCTTGTTTCAGTTGTTCATTGTCTTCAAATTAGCTACTTTGTTAAACCAAATAAACTGCATTTACTTCAAATGTCTAACAACAACATTACATTACAACTCTCAATAACCAATTCAAATGTCTACAAGAACAAACAACTCTAAATAGCCAACCACAAATTTCTTTTCCTTTCCATAACCATACAAAATGTAAACAACAAAAATGGTGATAAGGCATAGCCACACCAAACACACTTTGAAGGAGACTTTTAACTTCTCGATCTCTTTTTGGCGCACCACTACTTCTTGTTTCGGTTCTTGTATCATACCATTTAAATCGTTTGCCTCGGATTTTCCTTTCATAATTTCATTTGCCATCATTGATACTCTTGGTAAAGCATCTTCGACCTCTTCAAGTATAGCATCTTCCATCCACTTAAACAAATGCTCCTAATACATAGTCCAATAACACAATCTTAACCATTCTTAACTTACATCAATTTTGCTTGAAATTTGAAGATAAACTTACATCCTTTTTGTTTGTCCACGATTTGATATCATGTTTACTAACACAACGGAAGAACTGTCTTCCTGGGTTCTCACCTGTCTTGGACGTGAAGATCGTCACTCCTAAGCCACACACACTTCGACGGCAAACCACGTTCTCCGATGACGACTGATGACACAGAGGTTGAAGAACTCATCGAGCTTGATGGAAAGAGATTACACAGAGAGATTCGCAAGACAAAAAGAGAATTTGAACAAAAATTTAGAGAAATCGATTTAGGGATTTGAGAATCTTTGGTTTGGGAATTTTGAATGAGAAACACGATTTAGGGTTTGTGTTTCGATTTGGGAATTTTGTTTGCTCCGTTTAATCAAAACGACGACGTTTTACGAGAGTTAAAACGACGTTGTTTTGATTAAACGGAGCAGTGTTACGGTAAGTTAACCCCGTAATCCGAGTTTAACAACGTGAGACCTTAAACGTCCGAGTCAACAAAACTTTACGATTTTATTGGTAAGTCAACAAAGAGTTTGATCTTTAAACAGCGTTTTCGGAGTTCAGGCTTTAAAAGTTGAAAGTTGAGGCTTTTTAAGACATTTTTCCCAATTAACAATCCTAGTTTACATTTGATCTATGGGGCCTCAGAAAAAGATATGGGGCGAATTCGTAAATATCTGAAAAGTAAGGGGTCCAAATAAGAGTTTGGTAAGATTACTGTGTAGGGGAAGCGATTCAAGACTTATCCAGAAGATAATTCCTCCACTACCTTCTTCATATGAGACACGATGGCATTATCTGTGCTTGCTTAGAAGCTAAAAACCTCACTCACAAGTTTGTTTATCCGGTCTCATCTAAAAACTGGAGTCTTTTCTTGTGTTGCGGATTACACTCATCTAGCATCTGCAACCAGAGGTTGTGCACGACTGTATATATACCATCCCTCTGTGGATGAAAAACATCTTCAGCAAAGAATATATGAATTTGATCCTCAACTTCAATCCAGCTCTGTCCTGGAACTTTTTTAACATCATGTTTTTTCATCAAGCTTCTCAACGACGCCGCATTGTCCCAATTTCCAGAAGAAACATGTACGCCGCAGAGCAATACATGAGCTGTCGAGTTGAAAGGATCAATCTTCAGAATATTTTCAGCAGCTTTTTGAGCGAGATCAACATTTCCTTGGGTTTTACACGCGGACAGTAGAGTCTTCCACACGACTACATCAGGTTCCAACTTCATTTCATCGATGAATTTCTCAGCTTCATTTAAATGGCCAGCACGAGCTAGTAAGTCGACGATGCAAGAGCAGTGCTCTTTCGTTGGTGCAATACCATATTCAGTTTGCATGATTGAATACAGCTTCAAGCCTTCCTCCACCAGACCAACATGACTACACGCAGTAAGAACACCGACAAATGTTACATGATTTGGCTCTTTTCCCGAACTTTTCATTTCCTTGAACAATATGAGAGCGTCGTCTCCAAATCCAGACAGTGCATAACCAACTATTAAAGTGCTCCACGAAACTACATCTCGGTTATTCATTGAATCGAAAATCCTTCTCGCTTGCTCCAGTGATCCACACTTGGCATACATATCAATCAACCCATTTGTTATAAACTGTTCAAGCACCAACCCGGTTTTTAAACTATAGCAGTGGACTTGACTTCCCAGTTTTAGAGATGAGATGTCCACACAAGCCCGCAGAAGATTACCCATGGTTATGTGATCCGGCTCACATTCAGAGACAAGCATCAGCTTAAATACTCTCAACATCTCTACTGGCTGCTCGTGTTGCAAACACGCGGACAGAATAGCATTCCAAGAAACAGAATCTGCGTTGTTTCTGATGTCTTCAAATATCTTGAAACAACAATACAAGTCCGAGCAGCAGGTGTACATGGTAAGCAGAGAGTTGCAAACTGAAAGATCTCTCAGATAACCATACTTGATAATAAAAGAGTGAATGTGCATGCCTTGACACAGAGCCATCGGGTTTGTTTGAGCACAAAGTAAAGAGCGAAGGGAGATAGCGTCTGGGATAAAACCGGATTTCCTCATCTCAGAGAAAACTGATACAGGCTCATCAGCGTAGCCGTTATTTGCAAGACCAGCAATGATCACATTCCATGATGCTGTATCGGGTCTTTCTATCTTATCGAATACTCTTCTTGCAGAACTCAGGAAACCACATCTAGCGTACATGTCACAGAGCGAGCAGCCTGCAAATTCATCGCCAGCTAACTCATACTTAATGCATAACCCGTGTATTTGGCTTCCGTAATCTGGTCGAAGGAGACTGCTACAAGCTTTTAAGGAGCTACCAAATATATATTCATTTGGATGGAGAACACCGTAAGATATCATTTCTTTTAAGTGGCTCAGAGCCTCAAACTCGTACCCGAGTTGCGAGAACCCTGCGATGATTGAACCCCACGAAATCAGATCCTTCGTTGGGATACCAGAGAAGACTTTGCTTGCATCTGAAATATGATTGAAGCTAACATACATAGAGATAAGAGCATTTTGAGCAATAAGAAGAGAACTCGGTTCCATCTTAATAACTTGAGTATGCAGTTGCTTCCCTAACAAAACATTACCAGAACTAGCACACGCTTTGATGACGCTTCCAAATGAAAACTGGTCAGGGACAAGACCTGCCTGAAGCATTTTCATGTACAATTTGATCGCCTCGGCTTCCTGACCGTTCTGTGAATATCCCGTAATCACAGATGTGTAAGAGACCAAATTCTTCAAAGGCATAAACTCAAAAACTTCTCTAGCATCTCTCAGAGAGCCACATTTTCCATACATGCTGAGAATGTGATTATTGAGAATAGTATCATGCTTGCAGCTGGATTTCGAAATGTGATCATGTATCTTTCTGCCTTGAGCTAAAGATCTCGACGAAGAGCAAGCGCAAATTAAAGACACGTAAGTCTTTAACCTTATCTTGAAGCTTGAGCTCTTGTGTGCAAAATCAAACGCTTTAATTGCTTCCTTGTATAAATTTTGTTTACACAAGGAATTTATGTGATCATTCATTAACTCTTCGTTCCTAGTGGCGGATACCAAACTTGATTTTGCCGGCACCTGAGTGTTGCTAACAGAAACTCTAGCTCCTACTCTCAACAATTTTGCCATTTCAAATTAACCTTTTAGTCCAAAAGACATCTTCCTTGAAATTCAAGAACTCATCGGAATCTAATCACCATGAACCCTAAAGAAATCAATAACTTCGTCAAGTATATATCTTTCTCTAATTCTACCTGAAAATGAAGCAGATTCGGGAAATGAAACAAAACCCAGAACCCAATTGAAATCCCAAAATCGAGAAAGAGAGAAATTGTGAACTACCGTTAAATTCGTAGCTAGTAGGGTCCCAGGGAATAAGATGGAAGAAGAAGAAGAAGGGAAATTTGAATTGAAAAATGGATCTTCCTAAGGATCGAGGGTTTTTGAGTTTAGAGAGCGCGCTTCTTCTTCTTCTTCTTAATCGTGTGAATCGTTTCTCAATCGTTGGATTTTATTGTTCCGCTTCCCATTTTTTATGTTTCTCAAAATGTAAACCAAATCAAACCGGATTCAGAATTATTTTAAGTTACATTTGATTTAGTACGAATTGGTTCAGCCGGTTTTGCCGGGTGGTTAATAATGGCCGATTAATCCAAAGGCAAAATCCTGTGTCTGGTATTGAAAATGGCTACTGAGTGAGAACCGGTTTCAAGAATATTAGAAACTGTTATATTCTGCCAGGAGCATGTTAGTGCACTGGTTGCAGTGAGTTGCCACTCTCCTTGGCGTGTGGAGTTCGACTCCAACCTCACTTGTGTGAGGATAAAAATAAAAATTGGCTTGTGGCCCATATAGACTACAAAAAAAATAAAAACTGTCCGACCTCCGGTTTCATGCCGGCGTTGTGGCCTTATATATGTATATTATGCTAGTTTTTTTTAATGTTTGTTTGGTGCTTTGTCTCTTCCGATCTATGATCAGATTTTGTTTTTCCGTTAAGCGGATATATTCCGGCTAGACCGGATTTTGTGTTTCTTCTCTTTTATAGGATCCAGTTTCTCTTCTCACGACGTTGTTGTGGTTGTGAAACCAAGTCCCGGTGGTGCCAGTTTAGCATCTCTTCCCTCTTCTTATGGAACTAATCCTTCAAGGTCGGGAGTAAAATCTCTCCAAAATTTCTCCAATTAAAGCCTTAAGTGAAGGTATTGGTGGGTGATCGGCCATGTGAAGAGACGGTCGGCGGTGTTTCATGGTGGTAATATGATTCTAAATGGGTCATGCTAGAATATTCCTTTAAAGAGATCTACGGTAAATTCAAAGCTTTGGCGGTGGAACTCGGAGGAGATGAGGTAGTGGTCCAGCTTGGTCGTGCATGTTCTCCTTTCTTCCTCAATCCAATTGTTAACACGTGTACCTAAGTGTACCCACGTGTTATGTAATTATACTTTACTTTTTCTGTTTAGATTTAGCAAATATAATTATCAATTGGGTTGTTTAGTTTCTGCAAGGTTTTGAATTTTACCTTGTAATGGGCTTTTGGTCAGATCAATATATATTGTTGTCGACAAAAAAAGAAAAAAAAGAAACTGTTATATTCTAAATCTCAAATGAAACTCCAGTGTAGAATGAAAAACATCAAACACAATCTTAGATTACTAATCTTTAAATAGTTTTATGAAAGCATCAAATGGCTTTTCGTAAGAGTTAACCAAAACCTAAGATCCTACACAGTCAAATGAAAAGAAAAAGAGGTGTTTCTCAATTCTTATCTTCTCTCTAAGGCACAATCATATATACAAATCTCTTCTCTTCCAAAAAACGGAGACCTACAGTCACAAACGAGTTTTTGTTTAAGTTAGGGCTTATTCGTTTGCTGAGTTGTATGAGCCATCTAGATGCAACTGTAAAATGATGTTCGTTTAGCTGTGTTTAACGTCTCAGATGGAGCATTCAGTTGAGTTTTTCAAACTCATCCAAAAATATTCAAAAAATATGTCTTATATATTGTGATTTTGAAGTATCAAAGGAAACAAAACTAACCCTAGATATTTTGTTCTTACCTTATCAGAATGTTCTTAATGATTTTTTTGTTCGTAGCCTAAGCAGAAAGCAATGCTCGACACTTAGCTATCCCTACGTCCATAGAAGCAATAACTTTTATTGATAGAAATAACTATTGAAATGTTGAATTCATTTATATAAAGTGATGGTGATGAAATCAATCATCATATCGCATCAATAGAAGGGCTGAATCTATCTCCAACTTATGGGTGAGTCACATCGGCTCCTATGATTATAGTCGGACAATCACATCAAGATATTTATGCTTGCACTTATATCTGCAAGAAGTGTATTATGTCCGCCAATTGGTGTAATACAAATAACTTTAGTTTACATCAAATATAAACAAGTTTAACAAGAAACGATTACAAACCAACCTTGACATTAATCTTAAACGGAACACTTTAATATACTCATTGTTGGGTTGCCAAACATTCTGGTCAAAAACATCGAGAGATGATCCTTAACTCTGTTTTACATATGCTTTTAATCTTTTTTGCAAAACAAAATTGAGTCTAGAAAAGCAGACTGTTGTAATAATTTATTTTAAATAACACAAACTAACTGCACAAACTTATCATATGATCCAATTAAATCAGGCAATAGTACAACCAACATTTGGAGACCAATAGCCTCTTCATGAATATTTGTTGTGCAATTTGACTTTTTGTGAATTTTCTTTAGGGGATCCTAAATTATATCATTACTAAAGGTGTAAAATAACGTTGTCCAAATTGCTGGTATTAAAAGTTTGAAATGAGCTATTAAGAACAAAACTTGACAAGTACCAAAGAATAAAAAAGTCATACCATTTTGTTTGCCATGCACATGTCGATGCACATCCCAAAGAGACCGGAACATATTCCATGTAAAACCACAGTAGAAGCCTTAGGCTCACAAATCTTCATCACAGACTTTGTATTCAATTTCCCAATGCAAAGCGCTTTAGTAAAAAAATTATCAAACAAGAAAAACACAAGCATAGTTCTGAATTTGCTTTAAGTGCCTACATCGAGCGAGTATGATAGTTAATTACAGTTACCTAAACTAATAGATTAGTAATGGATTTTTCACTGCTTTTATTTTACAATTATAGTTATCCTTATATTTTATTTTAAGATGTGAGTGTGAAAGAAAAAAAAATTTGATATCTCAACATCATTTTGGTAGTAATCGGCAAATTCGTTTATATGATCGGATCAATCGAATTAATACTAAAACTTCAATTATTATACCTACTTTTTTGATAGAACTTGTAATTTGCCACAACCATGGGCGGACCTACAAAAGATAAGGGTCATGTGATCATATAATTACAAAATTTATGTATTGTTAAGAATATTTGATTTGATTTAGTGAAAATGAAATAATGGGAACATATTATTCTCATTAAATATGTGATTTAACCTCTATATGCCCCCACCAATTCATTCTGTATATGTCTTTTTACTTTCTTCAGCTTAAATTTTTTATTTTTGACACATAGAAAACAATTATTTAGGTCTAAACCGGAAATGTGCTTGTGTGAATGGATTTAAAATTTAAAATATATTATTAAAAAGCAAATCAACCTATAGAAATGTAAAGTTGGATAGGAAATGTGGCTTTGTCTTATTTGTGTGAATAGCGAGTCTTGTGACTTTCGGTTACGTGACCGTTCGTTCATAAATAGCAATATGAGGCTGAACAGTGGCACGTGACTCGGGCGCGTCACACAAGCGCGTAGCTTAAAATACGCCTCCTCCACGTCTACTTTCTTCTCGTTTTCAAATTACCCCCCAATATTTAGTGATGACATTATCAACCCCACAGGAATTTAATCTCTTTAATTATTCCAAAAAATAAAATTTTCATTAACAACAAAAAACGAATCCAAGGTGTTGTGTAAGGATTCCGTTGTGTAATGTATGCCACTATAATTCATTAAAGAAATATTTTAAAGTATCGATGAAAAATTAAAGAAGTGAGGTTATTTTTGATATAAATTTGTTTTTTAACAAAGTTGAAAAATAATTTTTGGTCACAGTGGAAAAAAAAGGCTTCTCAAAAGTCAGTGACAAAAGCAAAATTCCGACGAGACATGAAAATCGATCCATCTACAATTCTTAGTTTGGTTTCTACAATTCTCCATTTTCGTTTTCTCCGAAGAAAGGAAGCTTAATCGACGTTTCCAGGTATATATTTCTTCACGACTTTCTCAAAAACTCAAACTTTCTCGTTTTTAGATGAGTTTTCCTTTAATAAGGATTTGTTTGTTTACTAATTTGATGGGATTATGGTATAAATATGCTCAAATCATCTAACTTTTTCTTGGTTGGTTTTAGAAAGATTCAGTCAAAAATTTAATCTTGTTGATATTCCTGCAAAAGCAAAAGTGTTTCTGTTGCTTTTTTATTTCAGAGAATGTTAAAAAGATTCTAGTTTTAGGTATATGTAAATGATTGTTTTCTGGGTATGTTAGTTTTGGATCTGTGTTTCTAATTTGGGAAGAAGCACCTAATAAAACCAAATCTCACATGAACTAAATGACAAGAACTTGTCTCTTCTTATCCATAATTCCAAAGAGAAAAAAAAAACTTGAACAGAAAAAATTGGTGACTTATCAACCAAAAAGATTATGTGAAAGATATGTAGCTTTCTTTGCTTGTAATAGGGTTTATCTCTTTGATTTGATGAATCACATTGATGGCTACTTCCAAAAAAATGTTATTTATTTGTTCCAAATAAAATTCAATATTCTTTTATGTTGTTCTCTTTGTCTTCGTTTGGTGGCAATAGGAGTCTCTTTGAAGCTAATGTATTATAACTATTTTAATTGGTTATGGTTTTTGTTTTTGTTTCTACACTTGCTTAAGCTTTTCTATATCCTCCTGCGTTTGTTGTGTGTGTGTGTGTGTATATATGCTTATGATAATGTTATATTTCCAATTTTTTCTTTTGCTTCTTTCTTACACATTCAATTTGTCTTCATTTCATGTTGTGTTTGTCAGATTCTACAAAGAAGCAATCATAAGGCAATTGATACCAAAAACATGCAAAATCCAAAATCAAGGTGGTGATGATACTTACTCTTAACTTCAATGCTTTATGTTGTGTTCTTTTTGTGAATGTTCTTGTAAGTTTTTGATCTGTTTCATTTTCTTAAATGCTAATATGCTATTGAAGTTGTTCATTGGTACTGTTTCAGCTTGTTTGTTGCTTCTACAATATGTTTTAAAGTGTGATTGTGATTGTGTGATAGGCCGCGATCGTTGGAGCTGCCACAAAAGAAGTCTCCTTTACCAACTGCTCGGAAACTCAAACCAAGCGGAACAGAATCTGATCCGAAAACCAAGATAACGCCAAAAACCCAAATCCCAAAAGTAGTAACCGATCGTCGCTCTCCAAGAATCCCTCTTAATGAGGTACTTTCGCGGTTATCTTGATATGACACATTGTCGACTTGGTGTATTCTTGATTTGTTGAAGCGCTCAGTCGCGTAACTGAGTTTTCCATATACATGATTGTTTTTTCTTGAAGATTCAGAAGAAGCGGACAGGAAGAACGCCGGACCTGGAATCTCAGATATTACAGCTTCAAGATGAGCTTAAGAAGGCAAAAGAAGAGCTAAACAGATCAGAAGCATTGAAGAAGGTAGCTCAAGAAGAAGCTGAAGAAACCAAACATCAGTTAATGGAGATCAATGCCTCAGAAGATTCAAGAATCGAGGAGCTACGTAAACTCTCGCAAGAGCGAGACAAGACGTGGCAATCTGAGCTCGAAGCTATGCAGAGACAACACGGACTGGATTCCTCTGCTCTGTCTTCGGCTATTAACGAAGTCCAGAAACTGAAATCAAAGCTTTTTGAGTCCGAATCCGAGTTAGAGCAGTCTAAATCTGAGATACGGTCTTTAGAGAAACTCGTTAGACAGCTCGAGGAACAAAGAAGAGACTCACCATCATCATCAATGGAAGTGGAGAATATGAAAGAAGCAATGAATCTCGCGAGGAACGAGATAATCCAGTTGAAATCCGCGGTTAAAGTAGCAGAGACGAGGTACCAAGAAGAGTATATACAAAGCACGTTACAGATAAGAAGCGCTTACGAGCAAACAGAGGCGGTTAAAACAAGATATTCGCAGAGAGAAGCCGAGTTAGCTGAAGAATTGAAGAGAAGCAAAGCTGAAACCGAGGTTTTGCGTAAAGGGTTGATGGAAAAGAAGAAACTTGAATCGGATTTAATGGAGAAGGAGATGGAGTTGCAGAGTGTGAGGAGTGAAATGGAGAAGAATGTTGAGACCGTAAACACGGAAGCCATGGAAGCTGAGCTAAGAAGAGTGAAAGTTCAGTGTGAGCAATGGAGAAAAGCAGCTGAGACTGCAGCTTCTATATTGAACAGTGATGAAGAGAGAACAGATTCAATTGAGAATGGCAAAATGTTGAAGAAATTTGGTGTATTACTCAAGAAAAACCATAAGTAATAAAAATATTACTGATTCTTTTGCTGTTTCTTCTTATATGATTTATATATGAGTGCAAAAAATTGCCATTGTTGTTATATGTAAATTAGTAAAATTCGATTTGATTTTCCATAAGTTTCTGTTTTGTAAACGTTGCCACAAATGTTGATGAAAAACTGTGAATTGTCTTTTTTTTATCACAATTATATATATATATATATATATATATATATATATATATATATATCTAAAATACTAATGATACTAAAACTCATTTTGGTACAATTACTTATAACCGTAGATGGAGGTGGGTTTATAGGCCAAGGTATTCGTATTCAGAACACGGCTGCCCCTAGAATACAAAGAAGCATGTGGTGGCTCTTCGTGGGAGCGGTGATGCGTCGGCTCTATACCTCTGCGGTATCGAGGGCTATCAACACACCCTATATGCTCACTACTGTAGACAATTCTCTCGTGAATGCTATATCACCGGAACGATGGATTTCATATGCGGTAATGCAACGACGGTATTCCACCACTGTTTGATGGAGGCAAGAAGACCAATAAATGGGCAAATCAACAAAATAAAGGCACAAAAAGCGAAGTTCAACATGATAAGATAGAATTTTTATTCCAAAATTGTACGATAACAACAACTCTAGATTTGGCTTTGTCAATTGAACTGTAAAGACTTATCTAGGACGTATGTGGGGAGTCTTCTCAAGAGTTGTCTACATGGATTTTTTCATCGACGATCTCGTTGATCAGCGATCTCGTTGATCAGGCAAGATGGGATACATGGAACAACGACGGTGGTTGTTCATCTACCTTGTACAGCGAGTACGGAAACAAAAGCTCCGAGAGCAAATACAAGCAAACGAGTCGGGTGGAAAGGATTCCAGAACCTCACTGTTGAAAAAATGCTATATACAGATTCATGGTTCAAATCCACTGAAATCTCCTACGAGGAAGTTTTTGATGACTTACGAAGATTAATGTTTCAAAAAGTTAAGAAGTTATCTAAACGACCAAAAAAAGAAAAACATTGAATGCTTTCTTGCTACTACTAAATTTTTTTATTATGGTACATAGGGTATGATTGGTTGGGCTTTAAAAATTTTCTACAACCTCTTTAAGTAGAGACACGACTGAGTTTATAGACCAAGGTATTCATATTTGGACACGGTAGGCCCTAGAATACAAAGAAGCATGCAGTGGCTTTCGTGTGAGCGGTGATGCGTCGGCAATTCTCTCTTGAATGCTATATCACCGGAACGATGGATTTCATATGCGGTAATGCAACGACGGTATTCCAACATTGTTTGATGGAGGCAAGAAGACTAATAAATGGGCAAAGCAACATAATATCGACACAAAAATCGAAGTTCAACATGATAATATAGGGTTTTTATTTCAAAATTGTACGATAACAACAACTCTAGATCTCACTCTATCAATTGAACCGTAAAGACTTATCTAGGATGTATGTGGGGAGTCTTCTCAAGAGTTGTCTTCATGGATTATTTCATCGACGATCTCGTTGATCCGGTGGGATGTGATACATGGAACATTGACGCTGGTTGTTCATCTACCTTGTACGGTGAGTAGCTTCCTTTGGAAAGCCACTATCAAAGCTTTACCAATTGGCTCTGCTCTTGCGACTCGTGGAATCGCTACTGATACATTGTATATAACATGTGGAAGACCAGAAACTATATTTCACCTTCTTTGGGAATGCAAGTGTGTAGCTCTAGTTTGGAAACTCTCTCCCCTCGCCATATCCTCTGTTTTGGGATCGTTCTCTACTTTTGGAGATATGTATCAGAAAAATCTCAATGTCTTGAAAAACTCTTCCTCCTTGTGGTATACACTCAATTTCCGTTCATGCTTGGATGTGTTGGAATCTTTGGATAGCTCGCAACAACCTGATCTTCTCGGATCGCACCTTTATGGTTAGTGATGTAGCTTCGAAACCTATCCTTGAAGCTAGATCTTGACAAGAACCTCAACAACATATTTCCATTCCTCGACAAGTATCTTCCACCACACTAGTCTCTTCTCTATCCTTCGAGTTCATGTGCCAAGTTGATGCAGCTTGGAACCCTATCACATTGAACTGTGGCATGGGATGGATCATTTCCCCAATTGAAGACCTTCCATCCGAAGCTTTTTTGCCTGCTTCGATCTCACGACCATACGTTAACTCCGAAGCTTGGGTTATCATATCGTTTATGCAATTTGGGATAGAGACTGGATGCGACAACCTCCTTGTGAAATCAGACGCACAATTTCTTGTCTTGCTTCTCCAATCTGAAGGAACTAACAATGCGATTTAAGCCTTGCTCGAAGACATTCAAGACTTGACTCTATCTTTTTCTTCAATTAGCTTTAGTTTCATTCAAAGATGAAACGAGTTAACGAAGATCCAACGTCCCAGCTACAATTTCGATATTTCCGGAGGATGAATCTGAACATGCCCAAGATCTCCGGAGACGTGGAGAGATACGCGGAGCTGAACGGTTAGCTTGTGAAGGCTATATATACGAATAGATAGAGTAGAAATCACAAACTTTTCCCATACACGTACTCTTAGCACTACTTCTAGCTTAATTAGTTTTCAGCTAAAATTCTCTTTTTATATTGGATCAATTATCAATAGAAATCTAGTTTCGTTATTTCCAGCTAAGTATAGTCATATTTATTGATATTTTTTAGAAGTAAAGATTTTTCCAAAATTCATATATAAATTCTTAGTTCGGAATCTAAATCATAATTAGTTATGGAGCTCTGGTGCATTTACTTTTGTAGATTTGATTTTCTTTCTGAACATTTTCTTTTATTATTTTTTGTTAAATATGGTTTTAATTTCGATATCTTATGAAAAGAAAAACTGTAGTAGGAAAATGATTCTAATTCTTTATGTTTATGCATTTTAAACATATGCTATTCCCTATTTGCCATTTACTAAATTTCCATATTAATTGTTTTTATATACAAACAAGCAAGAAATGTTAGATTTACTTCCTTTTTCTTGTTTTGTTTTAAAGGAGGCAATCGTTAGGATTTGAGAGAAATAAAACAAAAAGAAAAAAAAAAAAAAAAAAAAATGAACGGTGTTGATAAAAAATCTAAAAGCCCTAATCTCTGAAATCGCAGACAAGCTCCTCTCTTCTCCAGCGTCGGATCAGATCAATCTCTCTCCTTCCCCAAATCAACCTTTCTCTCCCGCTCTTTTTCGAATTCTTCAGGTAATCATCGACGCTTTCTGGGTTGGTCTTTGATTCTCCCGATTCCGAGTTTCACGCGGTATGTTGTTGTTACGTCTCTGATTATCTTCGTTTTGTTTCAGAGATGTCGGAATCGCAGGCTAAGTCGAGTCCCGGAGGAGGCGGTGGTAGTCACGAGAGCGGCGGAGATCAAAGCCCTAGGTCGTTGAATGTTCGTGAGCAGGATAGGTTTCTTCCGATTGCTAACATAAGCCGTATTATGAAGAGGGGTTTACCTGCTAATGGCAAAATTGCTAAAGATGCTAAAGAGACAATGCAGGAATGCGTTTCTGAATTCATCAGCTTCGTCACCAGCGAGTAATTTATGCCTTTTTTTGTTTTGTGAATTGGAATTTTGGGTATCTGATTTTAGGCTATTTGGAATGTAGTTTGGTTTTAGCTCTGTGTTTTTTTTTTGTGATGAGCAGAGCGAGTGATAAGTGCCAAAGAGAGAAAAGGAAGACCATTAATGGAGATGATTTGCTTTGGGCAATGACCACTTTGGGATTCGAAGATTACATCGAGCCTTTGAAGGTTTACCTCATGAAATATAGAGAGGTATGTGTTCCAATGAATTATGTGGAACATCAAGAGAATTTATGCATTTCTCTTACTAACTATCTGTTGTTTTTGCTTTTCTTTGCTATATGGATTGGATTTTGCAGATGGAGGTCAGTGGCTCCTCTCTTCTTTTGTTTAACTTATCGCAATCTTTTGTTAATCCGATTTTATCTGTAATTTGAATTGTTTGGTACCATCTGTCCGATAGGGTGACACTAAGGGATCAGGAAAAGGCGGGGAATCGAGTGCGAAGAAAGATGGTCAACCAAGCCAAGTATATGACTAAAACTTTTCCTACCGACATTATCATTTTTCCCCAAGGATTATCTTTTTTCGCTTATGTTCTCGGTGAACTATTTACCATTTCTGTGTCTTTACCTTGTGAAACAGCATGCTAACCAAGGTTCTTTCTCACAAGGTCCTTATGGAAACCCTCAAGTAAGTGTTTTTCGCTAAAACAAGGGTTAAATACTTCTTAAATGTATACATAGACTGTAAATGGGAGTGAAAAGGAGAGTGTTAGAAAAAATTTAAAGGACTTTAATAGACGTAATGAAACATCTTTTTGAATCGAGGCCTTCATATTGTTCTTGTTACTAAAAGGCTACAACAGCATTCAGCATCTTGAAGCATTTTATGGTATTTGTAATCCATGAATCTGCAGAGTAACTTAAACAAAATCTTGTTTATGACTGTAGGGTTCGCATATGATGGTTCAAATGCCGAGATCAGAGTAGTAGTTGTAGGACATTATTCATCACAATCTTCCGAGATTCAACTATTGGTGTTCCTGTTTCTGAGAATCTGAGCGATCAGGTTTTGGGAGAGAGGAGATTTGTATATGATTGTGTTGTAGGGGGGGAAGAGAAGAATCTTGGTTTGCTTATTGAGAAACACCTCTTTTCCTTTTCATTTGATTGTTTAGTTTCTCCTAGGTTTTGGTCTTTAACTCTTCAGAAAAAGCCATTTGATACTTTGATAAAACAATTTAATGATTAGTAATCTAAGAATCTGTTTGATATTTTTAATTCTACATGCGAGTCTCATTTGAGATTTAGAATATTTTCTAATATTGATATTTAATCGTTGTTGTATTGGTGGTGTGGATACCATTTGGTTCGAATTGGTTTAGGTGTTCTCACTCCTCAGTAGCCAGCCATTTTCAATACCAGACACAGGATTTTGCCTTCTGGATTGGTCGGCCATTATTAACCCACCCGGCAAAACCGGTTGAACCAATTCGTACTAAATCAAATATACCTTAACCGAATCAAACCGGATTCAGAATTATTTTTACCTTTTGAGAAGAAACATAGAAAAACAAAATCTAACGATTGAGAAGAAGAAGCGCGCTCTCTAAACTCAAAAAACCCTCGATCTCGAACAAGATCCCTTTTTCATTCAAATTTCTTCTTCTTCCATCTTAATCCCTGGGATCTTGAACATTCGGCATTTTGTAATCTTTTTTTTGTTGATGGAAGACATCAACGAGAGCAAGAAAAGCGAGGTGGAGGTCGATGGCCTTGGTCTGATTGATGTCGCTTTTGAAGACGATAGTCTCCTCTTCTCCTCCTTTCTCGACCCTACTAGCTATGACTTTAACGGTAATTTACAATTTCTGGGTTTTTCTCTCCTTTTGATTTTTGGGGTTCAATTGGGTTCTGGGTTTTGTTTAATTTCCCGAATCTGCTTCATTATAGAGTGTTATCGTCTTTGAATCAGGTAGAATTTAGAGAAAGGTAGATACTTGGAGAACTTCAAGGTGGGATTTATAGATTTACGATAAGTTGTTGGATTTTAGTTCAGTGTTTGATGTAGGACTTAGACTCGGACCTTAGATCCATTCTACATTGGAAAGCGATTGTTTTTAAAGTAGATTGTTTTGCGTTGTGCTTACATTTTGAGCACATGATAACATCCAGAGGCAGATGAGGATGAAAAAGATCAAAGTTTATTGAGGGATGAGGAGATACTGGTTTCTTCCATACAAGAGAAGGAAGAGGTGCTTCAACCTCACAAGTCCCCTGAACCGCAGAAAGTGATGAAGAGTGGCAAGTATAACTTGCGCAAAAGTCTTGCCTGGGACAAAGCGTTCTTTACCAATGCAGGTAAGTGAATTTTGAATGAGGTACCTTTTGTTACCTTTTAGATTTTTTAGTGGTTTGTGTGTATTTTACTTACTTGCTGAGTTATATATTGTCGAAATTCAGGTGTTTTGGAACCCGAAGAACTGTCCAGCATGATGGAAAGTGATCATAAGAGTGGAAAGAAAGCTCTACCGACCATTGAAGAAGATATTAATAGATCGACGGATTCCATCTCTACATTTCAGAGTGACTGTACTGTGGAAAACAGTCAGGAGTTTGTTTTGTTTGAAGATGTAAGAGCGTCTATCCAAAGGTCTGCAACACCTGCAAAAAATTATGAACTGGGAGCAACAGAATTAGCGATAAGCCCAAGTAAGTCTTCTTTCTTGTTTAAGTCGTGTTGAAGGAAAGGAACTAGCTTTGCCTGTTTAAACCCCACTTTAGCATGTATCTAGTTCAAGCCTTAGTATATTATTGGGTTTCTATCAAGGACAAGGTCTACTATTAGTTTGTGTTTGTGCTTTTCTCTACCACTAGGGCCTTCACAATTAACAGTTCCTCTCTATCTTTCTCTTTAGTATCTAAATGTGAGCTAACCTTAGATGTATAGTTTTTTATCGTACTTTGAAGAGTGTTCAGCTACTGTGTTTTTGTTTCGTGCCATTGGAAGTACTGTTACAAGGTCTTTACACAGCAATAGTTAATTCATGTTGAATTTTGTTACCAAATTAACCAGCATTTGCAGCAGCAATAGTTACTTCATGTTAAGTTTTGTTACCAAGTTAACCATCTTTTGCATACCTTGTTTGAAATTCCAGCTTCAAGTACACTGGAGGTCCCTCCCTCTCAGGAAAAGGTAAATCTGTTGACTGGTGCACTCTGTGTTTTCTCTTCACTTCTCTCCTTGGCTAAATCTTTCTTTGAATTAATAATCTCTTAGATGAAACCCAAAGCCAGTCCTAAGAAGCTTAGTATTAGAGCACAAGGACTAGGGAAGGCAACAAAACAGGTATTATCATCTTCATTCACTTTCTCAGGTGCATATTGATTAAAAGAGTTTATGTCTTAGTCTTAAGTTTCATCTGACAACTTGAGAAGAATCGGTTCTTCCTAAGTTTTTAGTGGTTTAATGAACTCAAACTGTCTCAGTTGAACTTATGAATCAGGAGCTTGTCATCACTTGTAATGTCTTACCCTTATATTTGATACATTTTCTGCAGCCGGTTGCTATAAGAAGTCTCAGTACATCCATTTGCAAGCCACCTAACGGACTCAGCAAAGCCAGGTCCTTGCCAACAACATCAACGAACAGGGCTTCACTAGATATTAGCAAATCCAAACCAGAAAAGAATTCCAAATTACCTGCTGGTTAGTCAGAACTCTATCTTGAAGATTTTATTACTTGTCTTATTACGTCCATATTTGATGACCTTGAATTATACAGGTAAAGAGCCTTTGGGTCATAGAGTATCCATTTCGCGAAGTGCTAGACCCACATTGCCAAAACCTGCTGTGCTTAAGTCATCTTTACGTTCTTCAGCTGCCTCAAAGAATGAATTGACCTCTTCCTGCTCTTCACTAGAGAGCTGTGCCAGTGCTTCATCTAGCGCTTCTCACAAATCTTCTCTAGATTCAATAAAGAAGAAGAATGATTCAAGTTCCAGATTAGCTTCCCAGCCATTGGTAAATCGATCTACATCTAGAGGTATAATGGGTCAGCCGAGAATCCCACCTCACCCCACCAATAAGACTTCCAAGTCCAAGCTTTCCTCTAGTGTACCCTCTGCTGGTTCTATCAGCAACTGTTCATCAGAGTCATCACGAGCTTCTTCAACTAGCAAAATGGCTAAAGGTAACCAGAAAACCGTCTCTGGCCAAAAGAGTCCTTCAAATGATAACACACCGCAGACTGTGAGGTCTCTCAAGAACTCTAAAGATGTATCTGTTGTCCAAGCTGATGCTAAGGAAGGCACGAAACGAGTTTCAGCTATCAATGGTGGTTTGGTTCCTTCAGCTTCAGTGAAACCATCAGGTCTCCGTGTGCCATCACCAAAAATCGGTTTCTTTGATGGAGTAAGTCCCCCAAAATTCATGGAATATAAAATAGGGACTAGATTTTGCATATTGCTTGCTCCTTAAGATTGGAATTAACATGTCAAGATCCATTTCTATCTAGAATCTGAGTATGTCATTGATGTTTCTCTCTCTTTCTGTTAAACAGGCCAGACATGGATCTGCGAGTAAGAAGTCTGGAAAGTCTCAATCTGCGAGGTCTCCTATACAGGAATCGTTGAATTCGAAAACAAAGGCAAGTTCAAGGCTTTTCGCTGACTCGTCTCCAAAACTGCCAAACAAAATGTATTCCAAAATCAATGCAGAAGATCAACTTGAGGGATGATGTGAGTGAGATGATTGCCTGAAAGAAATGTCAATGGAGCTGTGTGTTAGGTTCTTATGTAACCCATCTCTTTTAAAAGGCACAGAAACAGTAATATTATTAATATTGCATTAAGAAACTTTAATCTAATGAGTTCTACATTATCCCACTAGAGGATTTGCCAATTAAACTCCAAATAAAATTGGAAAACAAAAAAACAGACGACTGGAATATATGTAGAAGGGAACTATTGAAAAAAGAGAAGATATATCTAAAGATGAAGTCATGTAGTCAAATAGTTTATATATATGAAAAGGAGAGCAGAGGATCAATCCATAGGGTTGCAGAAAAAGATGTACTGTACCATCAAGATGATCCAAAAAGACACACAAAATGAGTTTTCCAATTTTCATGATTTATCCTCTCATTTTTTAATATTGAAAATTATAATTACTCATTCATGCATTATGTGTGAATGTGTGTATATATAGATGCAAAGAGTATGTGTCCTGTGTTTTATCAGTGTACATATTTGTAAATAACATTTGCAAACATCTGAACATATTTCAAAAAATAGCAAGGAACATCTTTAAAATTTTAATCAAATAACTGAAAGAGAAAAATAAGTAACACAAAAAATAGACCTACTAATTGTTTCATGGGAAAAAAAAGCTATATATTTGCATTAATGAGAGTACTTTGTATCAGAAGAAAAGAAAATAAAAAAACTGGAAAAACAATAGAGAGCAGATGGAATGGAAGTAGTAAAAGTAATTGTACGGATTCAAAAAGCAAATCGAAGAAGATGACCAACACAAAATCAGCATCTTTGACTGTAAATTATAACAGTTTACAGGGGTTAAATTGTAAATAAGAAGAATCTCTGGAGTTCGTACTCTGTTTCCGCAAGCTTTTAAACTCACAGGGTTTTGTAACTTTGGTTTCCTTTAGACTCATTTCTCTCTTTCTCTCTCTCTTTCTCTCTCGAGCTAAGAAACACATTCTCTCTCTCCCTCTCTAGCTTCCATGGGTGAAAACGGAGATATGTTTCCACGTTTCTTCAAGGTCTTCCTCTCAGAGACATCCTCTGAGTTTCTGGTAACATCTCTCTCCCTTTCTTCATCCTCTTCTTTTCAGAAAGAAACAAAAGTCTCAGACTTTAAGAAAACTGAAGCATTTGTGAAAGAGTTAGTCTTTAGTTTTTCTTCATTAGCTTCAAAATTCTAGCATAAACCAGTTAAAGTTTGGATTTTTTCATACTGTTTATGCATCAAATTGGAATTGAAAGAACTAGGCTAGTGACAGTGGAAGTAATTCAGACACAATTCGGGTCAAATTTTGTTTGTTTGGTTAGAGAGACTCATATGAAATTTGATGACATTTGACTAGCTTCTTTGGTTACTACATTAAGTCTCTGTTTCTAATGTATATAGATCCTTGTTTTGTCTGGTTTATGTTGATTTAAGTTATAACAAGTTTATGTATTGACCAGGCGATTCCACTGTCTTTCATGAATCATCTTGCTGATCCATTGCCACCTATGGCAATACTCCAAGGCATAGGAGGAAGCAATTGGACAGTTGGTTTGAGTAAAACACGCGACGGTCCGTATTTCACAACCGGATGGTCCAAATTTGCAGAGGATCACAGTCTCAAGAGCGGAGAGTTCATGACCTTTGTGTATGACGCTTGTTCCACCTTTGAAGTCAGTGTCTTTGGTCGTAATTTCTGCAAAGAGATCAGAGCTGTAGCCCAAGTGGTCGACCTTTCTGATTCTGATTCTGTAAAAGAAGAAAGTTTGATGGATAATGATCATGAGGTTGGTTTGAGTGGAGATGAAGAGATGAACACAAACTCTTTAGACGGCGATGAGACTGAGACTGGTGAGATGTTTGGTTTTTCAAAGTGGAATAACATTGTGAAGACAAAAACTGATATTAGATTGTTTTGTTATTGTTGTTGTAGGGAATACAGACTTGGAGAATAATGGTAATCCGTGCTTTACTACTAACCGCAAGAGAAGGATGTATGAGTTGGTAAGTTGATAAAAGGAGTTTAAGATTGTTTTAAACTAATGACTTTACTTAAATGGCTTTGACAGGTTTTGTGTGTTGTGTGTTTGTTTGGTTTTGTGCAGTTAATTCCAGCACATGTGGTGACCAAATATAACCTAAGGTTTGGTGAGAGTATTAATTACATTGATAAAGAAGGGAAAACATCAGGGGAAAGAGGCAAATGGACTGATCAGAGGGTTTGTTTCAAAGGATGGGACCGGATTTGTCGAAGGAACAGGCTCAAGGATAGAGATATTGTAACGTGCGAGCTTCTTCACAAGCGGAAGAAAGTCCACTCTGTCAAGATCAGTATCATGCGTCGAAATGCTTGAGTCATCATCATCATGATTATCACCACTATCATCACTAGTCTTATGGTTATTTCTTCTCTAGTTTTATCGTTGTGCTACTTATGAACTTATTTGGTGTTGTTTATCTTTATCTTTCAGCTAACAAGAAACCTGATGAACTTATTTTCTGAATGTTTGTTGTATTTTGAATGCTAGTTATTACATATTTCAGATTTTGTTTTATCTTTCATTAAATGTAAATGAGGTACTGTACAAAGTAAAACTTAAAAACCAATACTATATAACTGATCTATACAAGATGGACAATAACAAAACTCCCCCCTGGCTTACTCATTGTTGGACAGTAATAAAGCAAGAAGAAATAACATTGATCAAGTCGCTTATAAGCAAATAAGCAAATAAGCAAATAAGCAAATAAGGAATCGCTTATCGTCAATTCGAGAGATTGGAGACACAAGATACGAAGGAGCAATGTCGACTTGGTTTGAGACTCGTTGATAGCTGGTTGAATTAAAAACACTAGCTTAAATTAAAGTTGCGATAGTTGTAAAAACGTTTTTTTGGTTTGGATTAATTTTACATTCAATTCAAAAAAAAAACATTGATCAAGTGTTATTTCCACCAGCAATTTGATGCTTCTGAATTGCATATTTGATGCTCTTGAAAACCGGAAACACACACACAACACTTGTCTGACTTGATGTGTATTGTCCAACTGAAGCAATCTCACTATAACAGAGACATCAGAATAAGAGTATCTGAAGAAGGTGTGAGTAGATGAACATAATCTCCAAATTTTGTTTCATGCTCTCTAACCAAATAGTTAAACATGAATTTGTGAACCTCATATCTACCATTTCGTTACCACCTCAATCGTCATTGATACAAATCAATGAATCGGAGAATTCTTCGAGAAGAAATAGACTCCACTATTACAAAGCGCCATCAACTCTGATCTTCAATTTCTTGAGGGAAGTCCGTTTCGTGAAACTAAACAGATACAGTGAGGCAAAAGTATAGTGTGTATATCATTGTAAATTATAATCCTTCCTGTTAGATTGTGTTATGATAGGAGACTATAAGAACTTTAATCAATTTATTTAGATAAATAAAGAAAATATTTCATAGTATCCCAAATTGATCACTAATACTAATACTACAACAACAACAACAACACTCGAGTGTGTTCAATGTTTGATGCAATACACAATCATGTATAATGGTGACGTAATTCTCCGACATTCGATCAACTTCATCACGTCCTCGATCTCCTTCATCATCACTTGTCTCATGTTCCCTCACGGTTTCATACACAACAATGCTTTCACTACCATATTCTGCATCGGTTAGAGAAAGTGTGTTCGGCTTCTGCTAGAGCCGGATCAATGATTACTTTAGTGTCTTCATTGTCTATATGCATCTTAATTAACCTTGAGAAACCTGCAAAATCAATTGAATATCTCATAAAGGCGGGATTCGAAATTCGAATAACCAAAAAGAAACACAAACAAAAACCAATACAAGATTTACGTCTCATTTGAATCATGATATGGCAGATGCTGATGGCTTGATGGTATTTCAGTCAAAGGTCAAATACCATACTTTTGCTAGTGAAATAGATAGGTATTTCAGTCAAAGGTCAGTCCCAGTAGCAACATGAACAAGGTATAATTAAGCTTTCTTTACCAATTTGGATTTCCAAATGTTGTAATAAGACACCAATACAACTCATTCTCAACCAAATACGACCTAATTTAAATTATATTCTAAACATACAAGAACAAAGCCTTTAGTCGATGCTTTCAATACCGAGCAGATACGCTCCAGATGACCTAATATTACACAGATTTTTCAACTCTTGATTGAGATTAAAAAGTTAGAGAAACATTATAAATATGAAATATATATTGATTCACACTACACGGCAATCAAGATAAACGTAAAAACCAAAACAAAAAGAGATAAAAGCCAAATCTAGCTATTATTACAGAAAAGACAAACATATACATATATATCTTGATCTTATTATAAATTTGTTCACGGGTGATGAAGAGTTCGAATGAGCTCAAGAGGTACTTTCTTGGCAATGTTTAAAGCTCCAACTTCTTCCATGTCAATGTCTTCAATTTTCATTCCATCTGGCAAGATCCAATTAAAGAAATAAAGAAGATTAAGATGGCATAGCTCTACAATGGTGATTCCCAAAGCCATCCCGGGACAACTTCTACGACCGGCTCCAAAGGGCAAGAGCTCAAAATCCTGACCTTTGTAGAGGTATTGAAAAACCTCTCAGGAACGAATTCGTCGGGGTTAGTCCAACATTTTGGATCCCGTCCTATCGCGTAAGTGTTGACTTGGATCATGCTGTTCTTGGGAATGTTGTAGCCTTGAATCTTGATGTCGGACATTGTTAGTCTTGGGCAAGAGAGGAGCCGGTGGGTGTAATCTGAATGTTTCCTTGACCACTAGCTTTAATTACTCAACTTTCTCAAGATCTTCTTCTGTGATTTTCTCTTTGTTGGGTCCAAATGTTGTTCGAATCTCTTCTTGGAGTTTCTTCATCACTCTCGGATGTCTGATTAATTCTGTCATCGTCCATATCATCGTGATTACTCCCGCGTTCACTCCCGCCAAAAACACATCCTGAACAAATGACATACGTAATATATCACGATTTTTATTTTAAGGAAGAATCAAAAGTAAATTAGCAAAGAAGATGTGTATCTTGTGAACCAAGTACGATAATATATTTATCTATATACGAAATTTACTTGCTCTATAGCTATAGTTTCGTTTCTCAAAGATATTGGTACTAATTAAGAGATTATTTGCACTTACCGACATGATGCCTTTGAGATGATCGGACGTGATCTTGAAAGAACCGTACTTTTTGGGTTTATTGATCATATCCAACATGGCACTGACGAGGTCTGAGTGATCTTGGTGGTGTTCGGTCTTCATATGATCATTAACCACATGTTGAAACAAATTGGGAAAATTGGCTTCTATACCTTGAAACTTGTTAGAAATTGGCAATGTATACCAAATTTTTCAACATTTGAAAAGTACCTTCTTTTCTGTAGTAAAATAACAATTATACCCCTAACAATTTTTTGCAAATTAATTATATTTGTTTTTTATGAAATGATTTAATTTTTTAATTAAATACAAAGTTACATTATAATTTTAAAATTAATAATTTGGATATAATTTATATAAAGTAATCAAATATATCCAAAAAATGAGGTAAACCAATATCAAATCGATGAACATAACAAATTAAGTAATCAAATCGATGAACATAACAAATTAAGTCAATGGTTCAAACAAGTCAACAAAGTAAAAAATCAACCAACGAATCTATAAATCGACTTTTTAAAATAAATCGTTGAACAAACAAGTTTAAGTCGACGAACTCAACAAATTAAGTCAATAGTTTAAATAAGTCGACAATATAAAAAATCAAGCAAATGAAATGTAAGTCGACAGTTTATAATTAGTCAACGAAGTAGAAAATTAAGTCGACAAAAATTGAAAATAAGTCGATGGTTAAATAAGTCGATAGATTAAAAAATCAAGCAAAAAAAAAAAAAGTCAACAATTGAAAATAAGTCGACGAAATTGTTAATTAAGTCGATGGATGTAAAAAAAATAAGTCAATTGTTCAATAAGTCGACAAGGTAAGAAATCACACAAACGAAATATAAGTCAACAATTAAAAATAAGTCAATGGAGCTGAAATTTAAGTCAACGAATCTAATAAAATAAGTCAGCGATTGAATAAATCGAAAATGTAAAAAATCAACCAATAAAATATAAGTCAACTGTGTAAAATAAGTCTAATGTGATAATTTTATAATTTTAGTTTTGGCTTTTATATACTGATTAATTAATAGAATATTTTTTAAAAAAATAAAACTAAATACGAACTTTAATTTTCATTTTAAGTTCAATGATATTTGATTATTTTACATTCATATCATAATTTAAAATATATATAAGGGTATTTACATACTTTTAAATAAAAAAGTATAGTTTTCCAACTTCTATAAGACTAAGTGTAATTTTTAAATTTTCATTCAATTTTGGGGTAGTTATCAAAATTCCCCCAAAGAAATTTGTGAGTTTAGAAAAGACTTTGTTCATCCTCGAATGCTGGCCAGAGATTCGGTCCATAAGCCATCCGAGACCCGTGGGGAAGAAGTCAGTAAATGCCAAGGTATCTACATTGCTCTCTGACTCTACCACCAGCTCTTCAACTCTCTCCAAATCAATGAAATCGCAGTCTTGGAAGTTCTGTCCAAATGTGAACCTAAATATGATACCTCCGGTGAAGGAGAATAGGGCTTTTCCCAAATCCACTAGGGTTTGTGTTTGAGCAGATTCTGATAGTTTCTTGACCAGCAAATCACTCTCTTCCTCTCTAATATACTTGAATGATTTTTGCTTTTTGGGGCCAAAGAGCTTGAGCCCCACGAGCTTTTTCATCTCTCGCCATTCCTCACCATATTGAGTGAAACCAATGTCTTTGAAGTTGTAACTAAACAACCCGGTCGTGACCATCTTAGGCCGGGTGCAAGTCTCTAGATCATGAGTCTTGAGAACTTCTTTAGCTGCTTCCTTAGAGGATAAAACAACCACAGGGACAACTCCGAAGTGAAGAAGCAAGACCGGTCCATATTCAAAGGAGAGTTTTTGACGAGATCTATGAAGAAATCTTCGAAGCTGGTGCAAGTTTCCTATGATCGGAAGACCCCTAGGTCCTGGAGGAAGCTTCCCTTTCGATGATGAAAGTTTTATGTAGAAGATCAAAGTTAGAGGGAAGAGGAAGAGGTAACAAAGGAAGATAGACATTTTTCTTGGTTTTTTTATTTTATTTTTAACTCTATTTTTCTCTGGGTTTGGACTGATCAAGACCACTTTATGTATGAGATTGTGGTTATGTTTTGACTAATTAAAGTTTTTGTTAATCATTTATTTGAATATGTTGTACTTGTGCGAAATGGGCGGAGAAGGAGAAGCCCAAAAAACAGAGTTTAGATAAAACCCTCTCTCTAACCACATCGACAACATAACGTGGCAATCAACAAATCTAAACATTTTTCTGTGGTACTGGTTCGTGTAAACCACCAAACTAGTTAGGTTTAAGTATTTAACATGGTTACTAATAAATGGAAATTAAATTAACCGAAAGAAAATATATATCCATCAGGACTGGACTAATGGTCAAACCAGATTCGATCGTGAACCAAATTAGTAGTCGGATTTTTGGTTTTATAAAACTCACGTGTTTTTTTACCGAATTATTAGACCGTACGAATCTGTCAAAAACCATTGAAGCATCAATGATCCAAACGAACAAACTGATCTCCATTGAATTAATTTCTCTAAATTTATTGTGAACTTCTTGATATCTTAATTATTTAACACTTTTACATTTATAATCCTATAAATAATGAATAAACAATTATATTCATCATTTAACAATAATATTCATCATTGGTACTTTGTTGAAATCTATAGTTGGCGAAGGAGTAAAAGAAGCTATTTTCATGGAAAAACAGAAAATGTGTCATTTGAGTAATGTTCGACCTTAGAAAGTCATTTTAAGGTTCGATGTTGGAGGTTTTGGGGTTTGATTAGAATACTTTGGGATTTAGTTTTTTTTGTTCCATCAAGAAGATCGCATCTAAAAGTTTATTTTACTCTCTAGTCTAGATGTTGAAATTTGGCAATGGTCAAGGTAAATATCACTACAAGAAAACAGGCAGATTTCCGACGGACATTTTGTTTCCGTCGGAATTCCGTCAGGTAACTCCTACGGAATCCCGACGGGTTCTCGAGGAAAACCAAATCCGTCTCTATTCCGTCGGTGTTTCCCGACGGACAAAAAAGCCGTCGGGAAACACCGACGGAATAGAGACGAATTCCCGACGGGTTCTCGAGGAAAACCAAATCCGTCTCTATTCCGTCGGTTTTTCCCGACGGACAAAAAAGCCGTCGGGAAACACCGACGGAATAGAGACGAATTTTTTTCTCTGTCGCAAAATGGCGACGCCACATCGACGGAAATCGGACGGAAGTAAAATTTCCGATGTCGGCGACGTCTGAGTCATCGGACTTATTTCCGACGGCTTATATATGTCGGAAACTAGGACGGTATTCCGACGGTATTCCGACGGTTTACGATGTCGGCAAAGTTTGAGTGGTTGAGATATCGTCTGCGGTGGCCGATGGGATGTGGCGGGGTCATATGTCGGACATATTGACGGAAGTCCGACGGTGGCTTGACGGAAATCTATTATACATAAGTTTGCAGAACAGTTCATTCAATTCCATCAGATAAAAATTTCAACAAACAAAAAAAATATAAAGATGAGTTCATATTTTCGGGCATGGATGGACGAGCCAATGACGGAAGAGGGCTCGGACTTATTAAGGGACGAGTACGCTCAAGGATTATGGGAGTTCATGAATTTACCCAGTAATGTAGACGCAGCAAAAAAAGGTCAGGATATTAAATGTCCTTGTTCTAATTGCTGTAATAGAATTAGTGTTGCCGTTCATAATGTTTGGAATCACTTATATAGATATGGTTTTAGACCGGGATATAAGGTTTGGTATTTACATGGAGAAAGGAATTATGAATATGGTAGTACTAGTAGCAATCAACCTTATTTTCCTGATGTCGTAGGGGAACGTACAACGGAAGTAGATGTTGGGGTAAGTACGGTTGCGATGGTTAATGATGCGTATAGAGAGAATAATATGCAGTCGGGTGGGTATGAGGGTGATAGGGGTGAAGAGCCTAATTTAGAATCTCGAAGGTTTTTCGAGTTGTTAGACGCATCAAAGCAACCACTATACAGCGGTTGTAGGGATGGCCATTCACCGTTATCGTCTGCTACTAGGATGATGAACATAAAGACTGATTACAATTTGTCCGAAGAATGTGTGGATGCTGTCGCCGAGTTCGTGAAAGATATTTTGCCAGAAGATAATCTGGCCCCCGGATCATACTACGAGATACAAAAACTTGTTGCCAGTCTTGGTTTGCCCTACCAGGTTATAGATGTCTGCATCGACAACTGTATGATATACTGGAGAGAAGACGAGAACCGAAATAAATGTAAATTTTGCCGCAAACCCCGTTTTCAGGATACAAGTGGCAGGGTGAAGATTCCATTCAAACGGATGTGGTATTTACCCTTAACGGAGAGGTTGAAGAGGCTGTACGAATCAAACCGCACAGCATCGGCTATGAGATGGCATGCAGAGCATAGTCAAGATGGAGATATCACGCATCCATCTAACGCGGAAGCGTGGAAACACTTTCAATCACTGTATCCAGATTTTGCCGGTGAACGACGGAATGTATACATAGGCTTATCCACTGATGGTTTCAACCCGTTTGGCAAGCATGGAAGGAAATATTTATTGTGGCCGGTCATCGTGACACCTTACAATTTGCCTCCATCTTTGTGCATGCGGCGCGAGTTCCTGTTTCTCTCAATTCTAGTTCCCGGGCCAGAGCATCCAAGACGGTCGCTCGATATATTCCTCCAACCATTGATTTATGAGTTGCAGATGTTATGGGAGCATGGTGTTCTGGCTTATGATGTTTCAGTGAAGCAGAATTTCACCATGCGTGCGGTTCTTATGTGGACCATAAGCGATTTTCCGGCATACGGTATGTTATCTGGATGGTCAACGCATGGACGATTGGCATGTCCTTATTGCCAAGACAATACTGCAGCTTTCCAATTGCAGCACGGCAGGAAGACTTCATGGTTTGATTGCCATAGGTGTTTTTTGCCGCCCAATCATCCATATCGTAAGTCTAAACGACATTTTAAGACGGATGTACGAGTGTTTCATGGTCCACCTCCTGAGATAGATGGTCATAGCATATTGGAACAATTACGAGATTTTGGTGCAGAGCGAACTCCTGAATGTGGGGGAAATGGTCATTACCCAGTCGACGGTTGTGGGGAATATCACAATTGGCACAAGAAGAGTATTTTTTGGGATTTACCGTACTGGAAAGATCATCTACTGCTGCATAATATAGATGTCATGCATGTGGAAAAGAATTTCTTTGACAACATCATGAACACCGTATTAAACGTCCCAGGAAAGACCAAAGACAATTGGAAGTCTAGAATCGACTTGCCATCGATTTGTACGAGGCCATCTCTTCATGTTTTGAACGGTAGATTGCCTATGCCTGCGTACCGGTTAGACGCTAGGAAGAAAGAAGTATTTTTTGAATGGTTCAAAAATTTTGTAAAATTTCCAGACGGCTATGCATCTAACCTAGGTAACTGCGTGGATTCGACGGAAGGGAAGTTTATAGGAATGAAGAGTCATGATTGTCATGTCGTGATGCAGCGTCTTCTTCCATTTGTATTTGCATATCTTCTTCCAGAACCTATCCACCAAGCAATAGGAGGTATATTTGTTACTCCCATTAGTCTATGTCTATCATTATATTACTATATATGTACTAACTTGTTTAATTTTATTTTGTAGGAGTTGGGCATTCTTCCGAGATTTATGTTCACGAACGCTTACCGTCCACGGGATACGTAACTTGGAGGCCAATATCCCAGTACTCCTTTGTAATATTGAGAAGATATTTCCACCATCTTTTTTTGACGTTATGGAACATCTCCCAATTCACCTCCCACGAGAAGCAGCCTTAGGAGGCCCTGTTCAATACCGATGGATGTATCCGTTCGAGCGTTACATGTTCCACCTCAAGAAAAAGGTCAAAAATTTGAGCAAAGTTGAGGGATCTATTGTCGCACAAAGCCTAAACGAGGAAGTCTCACAATTTGCCGAATGTTATTTTCCACGGGAAGTTAGTACTAAGGCAAGACGCCCTGCCCGACATGATGATGGAGGTGAGAAAGCAGTCTATGACGTGGTTGTTCCTGAGTTGTTTGCCCAAGTTGGTCGAGCAAGTGGAAAACGAAAGAAACGCACACTATCTGCACAGGAGGTCACACATCTGCATACGTATATCCTCAGAAACTGTGACGAAATGTTGGAGTACGAAAGGTATCTCAGTTATTAAACTAAATGTCTGGAATTATTTGCCTTCATCAACTAACGACTGTTATGTTACAGGATATACATGTCTCTCGCACGTGCTTACCATTATGGTAAGACAGATGCCGAACTTGCTGTATTGAAAGATGAAGAATTTGCGGACTGGTTGAAATGTTATGTAAGTTAATATAATTAATTACGCTTACTTTTGCATATATGTTTGCACGTTCATTTTTTACTTATTAGATATTACGAATATAATTTTTAGGTTTCCGATAGTAGATCAACTGATCAATCAGTCCCGACATGGTTAGTGGAGGTTTCTTATGGTTTACGCAGCACGGCGATTTCATATCCCAAGTTTTGCACTAGGGGATATTCGTTCAGGATCCATGAGGAAGGACGTCAAAGATCAACTTCGGACTATGGTATTTCGGCGCAATCCGGTGATACCATGTACTATGGGATTTTAAAAGAAATCTTGGAAATCCGTTATCCTGGAATGGTGAACTTGAGGTGCATTGTATTTATGTGCGATTGGTATGATCCATCCAATGGTCGAGGGGTTCGAGTCGACCAGCTTGGTGTTATTTCGATAAATTCAAGCCGCAGATTGCAGTATTATGATCCATTTATCCTTGCGTCTCAAGCAGACCAGGTATCAATATTTACACTAATATGTTTACCTATGTACTCATACTTAAGGTTTCTTGTTCATGTATAATAACAATATCCACTAATTTTAATAGGTTTGCTACATTCCATATCCTCGAGTTGCCTACCGTACAGATCCATGGGTCACAGTAACTCCAATAAACCCCAGAGGCAAAATCTATGGCGTTCCAGAACAAGATGCTCTACAACCATCGAGAAGTGTACAAATGTCACCTATTGAGGAGATGAATAACATTGACCTTGTCGTTGATGTCACTTATGTCGGGGATGATCTAGTGCATTCGGACGAAGAGGAAACACGGGGAGAATTTGACGACGATTCAGACTCAATCCCCAGTGATGGTTCTACCGGAGATTCAGAATAAATATTAGTTGTGCTTATTCATGTTAGTCTCTCACATTTGTGCATGTGTTCCTTATAACATTTTACATTTCATAAACAAAACCGATTGTGGACGAAAATCTGAGTATTGCAACTCCAATAAAACATTAAACAATGAAACATATATTTTTAGTTACGAATTTAAAAAAGTACAATAAGGAATTGCAAATTTTTAACACCTAACAATTATGGTACAAGTCCACAATAACCTCCCCAAAGGACTATCAGATGTCTGTTTCCACTCCGAACTTACCATTTGTTAAAACCATTTCATGATGTTCTTTCCCTTTTTTTTCTTTCTTGGAGAATCTACAAATCTGTCGCACAATTCACTTTTTATTGCATCAACGTCTACATTTATGTTTGGCTTTTCTGGGCTTTGGGCGAATTGGAAGTCATAGTAATGATCCGTTGTTGGAGATTCTAAAAAACCGTTCCACAAATCTTTTTTGATTGCATCAACATCTAAATTTAAGTTTGGCTGTTCCGGGCTTTGCGCGAATTCAAAGTCATACGACTGATCCTTACCTACGTTTGAAGTACTTGCACCGTAAGTATCTGACTTTTCCATCAAGTCACATGGTGGTTCACCTTCGGTATCCCGCTCTTGATGAAGACATTGTGGCTGCCTATCGTAAATGTTGTGGATGTTTGGCGCGAACTGGCTGTCAGGCACTACTGTTGCTGTGGAATCTTCTTCATCGATTGGTGAGCACGTATCTAATTCCCATGAGTAAGTGGGAATTTGCTGAGTGAATTCATCGCATAGGGATTCGGATTCCCACGAGTATTTTGGAACAATGAAAAAATTAGCCACGCCTTTTGTGTTTGAGTCTTCATTAGGAGAGTTGGAAGACATTTTTTTTATAATTTGAAGCTGTACAACATAAAAAACTCGATAGGGAGTATTTATAGAAGATGTTATATGTCTAAACCGTCGATATTCCATCATATACAGTGGTTGTTACCGCCGGAATACTGACGGAATTCAGACAGCACGATGTCGGCAAAGTATGATTGGTCAGTGGGTATGGACGGATTTCCGACGCATTAAATCTGTCGTAAGTAATGATGAATTTCCGACGGTATTTATACGGAATCAGATGTTGGCAAAGTATGATTGGTCAGTGGGTATGGACGGATTTCCGACGCATTAAATCTGTCGTAAGTAATGATGAATTTCCGACGGTATTTATACGGAATCAGATGTCGGCAAAGTATGATTGGTCAGTGGGTATGGACGGATTTCCGACGCATTAAATCTGTCGTAAGTAATGATGAATTTCCGACGGTATTCATACGGAATCAGATGTCGGCAAAGTTTGATTGGTCAGTGGTTATGGACGGATTTCCGACGCATTAAATCTGTCGTAAGTAATGATGAATTTCCGACGGTATTCATACGGAATCAGATGTCGGCAAAGTTTGATTGGTCAGTGGTTATGGACGGATTTCCGACGCACTACATCTGTCAGTAGTAATGAAGAATTTCCGACGGATTACCGACGGACATAAGTAAGTTTTATATAAGCATCCCGGCTCTGCATTCATTCATAAAAAATTTGAACCCATACTCATAACATAAAATATTCTATTGCGTAATGGCTAATAATGATCTATGGAATTACTATATGCAAAACCGAGCCCCTGGTCAAAACACTCGCAACACACCTCGTGTTCCATCAAGCCCTCCTTACGATAACTTAAATGTTATTGATGGTGAACCGACAATTTCACTCCATCCAACTCAACAATCGCAGAACCAAACGCCCGTAATACCGGGACCTGGCCAAGTCGTACGGCAAGGATTGTTTCGCAAGAGGACTCATGATGCAAAGGTGCTGCAAGGTGAAAGTTCTCAAACACGCCCAACACAAGATTTTATTTTTGAGGTGATTAACGAGGCACCACAAGCCGACCATGATTTTAGTAGTCCGCGGTGGACTTCTACTATCGATTACATAATCCGGGAAGGTATATATATATATATATATATATATATATATATATTTAATTATCATTTTTACTTTTTCAAAAATGAATTAATGTACGTAGGTGACTAATACAAAATCTATCATTCATAAATGTAGGTTCTTATCATAATAGGATCACACCATTCTGGACCCAGGTTGCAGAAATTCAATCCCCGCGTTCACAATTTGTGAAAATAAAAAAGGTTTAGGTTTCCGTCCAATTTTATTAACATTAATTTATAGACACATTTTATCTGAGAAGCTAGTATTTATATTTTATTTAATTTTCAGATTGTTGCTATGCTCTCTTCTTTATCCCCCAATGACCAGGGAGATCTGCTTGTAACCTTAAAAGATCCTTCGGGAAAAATCGAGGGAACCATGCACCATAACATCTTAAAAAATGACGAGTACAGACTCATGACTGGTGTAGGTGCGGTATTCATCTTGAAGAATGTTACCGTTTGCCGATTTGATAGGACCCCAAAGTACCTAAATATCACAGAGCGGAACATTGTTAAGGTAGTTACACCATACGTTTATAATGATTTTTGGGAATGGTTTTAACTATATTCAGTTACGAATCAGATAATCGGTGCTAATTCGATGATTGCTGAATACCACCCAACGGAAATATGCACCATGGAGGAGGAAGATGAAGAAACTACTGGGTACGAATATGAAACAGTGCCAGACTCCGATGAAGAATAAATAATTTAAACCTCTAAAGCTTTATGGTGCAGTAATAATAAATAATGTCGTACTATTTATTGTACGATTTTATAATGTTGTCATGTTTTTTATTTCCTATTATGGAATGAGAAATAGAGGTGTTAAATATGTGTAATACGTTTCGAAGCCGTACTAATATATTTATGTTTCTTGACTGCGATGGTCAAATTAACATTTTAGCGACATATAATTTTGACAAAGCTTAAATTTAATTTTTAAAAACCTTATAATCAACTTTCAAACCATATGATATACTTTTATATCAAACAACTTAATATTTTTATAAACTTTATAATCAACTTTAAATTTGTAGATAATATTTAAAAGGATTAAGGAAAGAAACCGTCGGAATTCCGTCTTATATTAAAGACGGAATTCCGACGGTTTTGGAGTTATATTATTTGTAAACAATTACATAGAATAAAAAATCCGAAACCGTCGGAATATCGTCTAAATTTTAAGACGGAATTCCGACGGTTTTGGAGTTATATTATTTGTAAATTTTTTCCCCAAATTTAAAATCATAAAAACCCCAAACCGTCGGAATTCCGTCTTAAAATTTAGACGATATTCCGACGGTTTTGGATTTTTTATTCTATGTAATTGTAGCAAGAAATGTAGTTTAATTAAAACACCCAAAACCGTCGGAATTCCGTCTTAAATGTAAGACGGAAATCCGACGGTTTTGGGATGTTTTTGATTTTAAAGTTTAAAAGTTCATTATAAGGTTTATAATCACATTATTTGTAATTTTAAAGTTCATTATAAGTTTTAAAGTTATAATCACATAATTTTAGTTTTAAAGTTGATTTTAAAGTTTTAAAGTTCATTATAAGTTGTAAAGTTAATCACCCTAATCACATAATTTTAAAATCACATATATATGTTTGATAGAAATAATGTTTTTGTAAGAGAAAATATATAAAAAAATTTACAACTAAATATTTTAAAAGAACAACCGTCGGAATTCCGTCTTAAATGTAAGACGGAATTCCGACGGTAACCCTAATTTGCCCAGCCGCCAAAAGACTTCGTAATCTTCGTCAAAGCGGGAAAACCGTCGGAGGTACCGTCGGAATTTTTTATTACCGTCGGAAAGCCGTCTGATTTCCGTCGGACCCCCTTTTATATCCACAGCCATCGTCTTCTCCGATCTTAGATCAGAAAACGAAAATTAAACAAAACCGCCGATTGCTCGCCGATTGCTCGCCGAATCTCCGATTGCTCGCCGAATCTTCTCCTCCGTCGTTAATCTTTCACCAAAACCAAATCAATGTAAGTTTTCCATATTTTATTAGAAATTTTCAAAAAGTGTTCTTCATGATTCGGATCCGAAATTTGTTCGTGGATTAGTTATGAATTTATTCGTGGATTAGTTAATCGGATCCGAAATTTGTTAGTGGATTAGTAACAAATAATTGTTCATGAGAATTGTTAAGAAATTTTTCATTAGGAATTGTAGATTATTTTGAAAATTTTATAAAAATATTGTGAACGAATTATAAAAATATTGTGAACGAATTATGAAAATTTTATAAAAATATTATGAAAATTTTATAAAAATATTGTAGAAATTTTTCATTAGGAATTGTAGATTATTTTTTTTAAACGAATTATGAATTAACAAATTAAGTAAATAAAAATTTTAGGGTTTATGAGGATGTTATAAATTTATTAGATTAGGTTTCAAATAAATTTGCAAAATTTTTGAAATTTGATAATTTTTGGAGTTTACTAATTTTAAGAATTAGATTTTCATTTGTGTTATGTGAGTTTTAGGGATTTATTATGATTTAATATGTAATTAATATATAAATTGTAATTTTCTAAATATCTTATATAGAATATTTGAAGGTAATCTATTTAAATCCGTATAATTTAAAATTTTTATCACATTAATAAAAGACTTTAAACCTTAATAATTTTAACATTATATAAATATAAGTAAATTTAAAATTTGATAAATTTAAAATGTATAACGTCGAACAATTTTTCTATTAATTTAAAATGTTAAATCCTCTAAATTTATATATATCATATATATATACTAAATTTTATGAAAATGTATTAAAATCCTTACAATTTTAAATAACATTAATAAAACAATTTAAACTTTTACAAATGTAAATTTATACATATCAATTTACCAACAAAACCTAATTCCATAAACTTCGATTTCTTAATAAACAATATTTTTAAAAAACCCCAACTTAATTCAATGACATAAAACCAATAAATTACATAAAACCCTAATCTCCAATATCCTTAAAAACCATAATGTAAAATTTTCAATTAACTAAATTCCAAAATCTGCAACTCACAAAATCTTATACATTCCAATTTTCATAAATCCCAAAAAATCTAAATCTCCAAAATACGGAAATCGTAGGGCAAATTATGGGGATTTTCATAACTCTAGACGTGGTGCGAGTTCTAGTAGGGGAGGTCGGTCTCCGAGTCAGACCGAGTTCCCCGAGGAGACCCCATTCCCCGAGGAGACCCCATTCCCGTCTCAGCCCATGCCTACAGCCCACTCAGCCCCCAGCTCGTTGACCATCGACCAGGTTGTGGCGCAACCTGGGCGTGATAGGTTGACGCGTCTGGATCCAGACTTGCCACCTAACACGACGTGGTAAGTCTTATTTTAATATGTTGTGGATTTAATAATTTTACATAAATATTTAATAAACAATTTAATAGGTTCCAATTCTCACAAAACGATATTACGAGTTCCATCAACGAAATGATGAACTCCATGCTCAATAAACCTTACCCCACGTACAACGACATGCCTCCAGAGGACCAGGACACTTGGTTCCGACAATTTGCGGTAAGAGTTTATTTTATTTGTTTCAATTGTATTTCTTATATGACGCTTAATTTAATTACTAATGCGGGAATGTTTTTTTTTTTGCAGCAAGATTTTACATGGGACCCAGTCCTCACATCCAGGGTCCGAAAGGAGTTCGACAAAAAGGCAAAGAGGAAGTTCTCGTTGAAGATGAACGAGTGGAAAGACAAGTGGTACAAACAGGGGAAGGTGGCAAAGGTTTTCAAATATAAACCCGCTGAGATGTGGACTGGACTTCTTCGACACTGGGAGTTAGAGGCAACCAAGACGGACTCCGAGAAACACTCGACTAACCGCAACAGCGACCGGAAAGGGAAGGGAAAAGCGACCCACAACCTTGGTGCGATTAGCAAGGCTTCAGCTGCTCTGAAAATAGTAAGTAATTAAATATTTCATAAAGTTTTTGAATTCTGTATCGTAATTGTATATGGTAACAGATGGAGGAGACCGGTGTCTATCCTTCCAACCTCGATATGGTCAAGTTTTCGCACACCAACAAGAAGACCGGTGAAATTGAAGACCCGATTGCTCGTGAAATCGTGGAAGCTGTGCAGAGGCGGGAGGAGGAGTTCCTCCAATCGCAACCGATCGTGGAAGGAACTCCGGTGCCAACCGAAGTTCCAGTCGAGATGACCAACCAGTTCACCTTCGAGGTTAGTAACCGTCTCACATTTAATGGAATTTAAACATTATTTTTAATACAAGTTATGACATTTGAAAAAATAAATTTTTGTAGGCGACACCCAAGACCAGAGGCCGTGTTTACGGCCTCCCTGAGGAGAGTAGCTCGTCTGTTGCGTCGGTTCGATATGATCGTCATAGGAGGTTGGAGGCGGAAAACCGAGAGCTGCACGACCGGCTTAGGGCAGTGGAGGAAGCGAGAGCGAGAGATAAGGAGGAGGCCGATGCAAAATTCAAAGCGATGGAAGAGAAGATGACCAACTTCTTCAGAACCGGGAGGCCGGAATAGGTCTTTTAGAGTTTTAAATTTGATTGTAAAACTGTAAAACACATTTTAATTTTATTAGTTTGTAATTTTAAAATTTAATATATTTTATTTTAAATAGTTTTTATTTTTCATTATTAAAAATATTAATATATTATATTATTAAATTAAATAATTTAAAAAAAATAAAATAAAATAAATTAAACCGTCGGAATTCCGTCTGTTAGCCAGAAAACGGAAACCGTCGGAATTCCGTCTGTTATGGCCGGAAAACGGAACCCGTCGGAATTCCGTCTGTTATGGCCGGAAAACGGAACCCGTCGGAATTCCGTCTGTTATGGCCGGAAAACGGAACCCGTCGGAATTCCGTCTGTTATGGCCGGAAAACCAACCACCGTCGGAATTCCGTCTCCTTTGGGTGGCCGACATAATTCCGTCGGTATGCCGTCGCAAATTAGCGACGGATTCCCGACGGTTTTTGTTTTTCCGACGTGATAGAAACGACGGCCTGTTCCCGTCGGAAACCGTCGGAATACGTCCTTTTCCGACAGCTTACAGACGGTTTTGGCCGTCGGAAAAGGCCCTGTTTTCTTGTAGTGTATGCGTTGTGAAAGATATTTCAGAGTTTGTCAACTGAAATTTTGAGTACTTTTTTTGGGGTCAGAATTGTTTTTTGGAATACTTTATTTATCGATCCATTGTCACTAGACCTTTTTCTTTTGATGCAACTTGAATTTTGTTCTAAAGACGACTTCATTGAAAATTTGAAAGACATTAACAGAAGTTTTATTGAAGATAGAAACATCATAAATATGAATATATACTAATTTCACAATACAAGCCGACCAGGATAGACGTAAGAAAAAACCGAAATAAAAACCAAATCGATTACAAAAGAGGCACACATACATATCTTGATCTTATTTATGATCACTTGTTCACGAATGATGATCGAAGAGTTGGTACGAGCTCAAGAGGTACTTTCTTAGCTATGTTTAGAGCTCCATCTTCTTCCATGTCAATGTCTTCAATTTCCATTCCCTCGGGCAAACTCCAATCAAAGAAGTAGAGAATGTTAAGAATGCCAAGCTCAAACATGGTCATTCCCAAGGTCATACCGGGACAACTCCTACGACCGGCTCCAAAGGGAAAGAGCTCAAAATACTGACCCTTGTAGTTGATAGAGGTATTGGAAAATCTTTCAGGAATGAATTCGTTAGGATTGGTCCAACATTTGGGATCACGTCCTATTGTGTAAGTGTTGATCCTGATCATAGCGTTCTTGGGAATGTTGTAGCCTTGAATCTCAAAGTCAGACATTGTTTGTCTTGGAAATAAAAGAGGAGCAGATGGATGTAATCTGAATGTTTCATTGATCACCAGCTTGAAGTACTCAACTTTTTCTAGATCTTCTTCTGTGATTTTCTCTTTTTTGGATCCGAGTGTTGCTCGAATCTCTTCTTGGAGTTTCTTCATCACTCTTGGATGTCTAATTAGCTCTGTCATCGTCCATATCATTGTTGTTACTCCCGCGTTCACTCCCGCCACAAACACATCCTGATAAAAATGAGACAGATAATAAACTAATTAGGGTTTTTTATTTTAAAAGAGAATAGCAAACATGAACAGGAAAACAAAGCTTTATGAAAGGACCATCAAAAAATATCTATGTCGTGAGTTAGCTTGTTCCCAAAGCTATATACCTGCTGCTTAAGTGATCTATAATATAAAAAATTTAAAGATTAATTGGTACTAAGTAAGAGAGATTGTTTGCACTCACGAACATCATTGCTTTGAGATGATCGGAAGTGCACTTGAAAGAACCGTATTTGTCAGGTCTATTGATCATATTCAACATGGCACTGATGAGATCTGGATGATCTTGGTGTTGACCAATCTTCAAATGCTCGTTGATTACATCTTCGAAGAAAATGGAGAGTTTCGAAAAGGTTTTCTGCATCTTCGAATGCTGACCAGAGATCCGGTCTACAAGCCAAACGAGACCCTTGGGTAAGAAATCAGTGAATGCCAAGTCACTAAATACGTTGGTTTCTAACTCTTGCATCAACTCTTCAAGTTTGTCCATATTCATGAAATCACACTCGCGGAAGTTCTGCCCAAAGGTGAATCTAAATATGCTACCAGCGTTGAAGGAGAAAAGGGCCTTTTTCAAATCCACCAAGGTTTGTGTTTGAGCAGATTCTAATATTTTCTTGACCAGCAAGTCACCTTCTTCCTCTCTGATATACCTGAAAGACTTATGCTTTTTGGGACTAAAGAGCTCGACTCCCATGAGCTTTTTCATCTCTCGCCAGTCTTCACCGTACTGACTGAAACCAATGTCTTTGAAGTTGTGAGTAAACAACCCGTTAGCCACCAGCTTAGGTCGGCCGCAAGTCTCTAGGTCATGAGTCTTGAGAACTTCTTTAGCTGTCTCCTTGGAAGAGAATACAACCATAGGGACAACCCCGAAACGGAGAAGCATCACTGGTCCATGTTCTAAAGAGAGTTTGTGAAGAGAACTATGAAGCAATCTTCCAATCTGGTGCAAGTTTCCTATGATTGGAAGACCCATAGGTCCAGGAGGAAGCTTCTTTTTCGAAAGTAAAAGCTTTTTAAAAAGGATCAAAAAGAAAGGGAAGAGCAAAAGGAAACATAGGAGTATAGACATTCTTCTTCTTTTTTTTGGCTCACTGTTATCTTTATCTGGAGTGAAGTGCATCTTGTTGTTGTTAAAGAGGCAATTTATAGTGCACGTAAGGCCATGTTCATTGGTGACACCGTCGTGTCTTAAGAAGTGTTTTTATAATATAAAATTATTAAAACACACACTCTCTCTTCCTTTTACTCAACTTTATACCTTCTTTTTCATCCTTTTACTCAACTTTATACATTTTCTTTTATCATTTTACTCAACTTTAATTAAGAACACTCTCCAAAAGTGTCTAATTTTAGACACTCTTTCTCCTCTTTAAGAACACTTCATCATCATTTACTCAATTTTTATTAATTTTAAATTTCAATATACCCCACAAAAACATTCTCTTTTTTTCTTTTACTCAAATTTTAATAATTTTATATTTTAAGAACACCCCATAAAACCCCTTAAGATCTCCAATCAACATGCCCTAAGTAGGCTTTTACTAAATTAAAGGTAACTGAATTAATTAAGGCGACTCTGACAAGTTCCCAAAGACCGCTCTTTAACTAAACCGGCAACATAACGTGCATGGCTGTACAAAAATCTAACCACCAATAATTTTATGTTGATCGAAAAAAAACTTGACCGAATTCTGTTATTCTTGGTATACATAAACGCAATTTTAAACCACTGGAAAATTCCCTTCAAATCTATCTGGTTTTTACTAAATTTTATTATTTTTCTACTAAATCATGTAGAGCCGTTTTTTTATATCACTGGTCGCTTGACCACGCTTCGCGTGGTTTTACGGTGAATATTTATTTTTTTTTAATTTTTTTTATGTTTTTAAGTTGGATTCTTATAGGATTGGTAATTTTTATATATTAGTAATTTAATAATCCTTATTTGGATATATGTTAAGTTTTTGGTTACAAAATGATTAAGTTTGGGGAATTGGCACCAATACTATAAATATTTTTATAATTTAATAATAACAAATTCACCTTAGTTTTATGGCTAGTTTAGTTCTACATAAGCCATTTTTTGTTGTTTTGCTAATTATAATTCCATCTTTATTAATTACATATTTATTTTTTATTTTGACCTCATAAAGATATATAGTAAAAGAAGAGGTTCGTGATTCTTATGTATTTTAAAACAATTATATAAGTATTTAGGGATGATGTCATTTTTTTCTAAACAAATTTTTTTTTCTTCATTTTTCTTACACCGTTTCTATTGACAAATATAAAAAGAATTAATGCCACTTTTGACAAGAAGAAGAAGCAGATTTATTTTGCGGAAGAAAGAGAGAAATAATTTTTTTTTAATGATTTTGTCTTTTTCTGTAAAAAGTGGCGTGTTTGGAATACATTTATACATGTGATGTTGGAGCTGGATTTCACCAAATGAAATCCGGACCACTAAGCTTAAAGTATAATCAGACTCGATTATATTTGATATTGGGCCTTAGGCCCATAATCGCGCTGACACTTAGAGAAAGGCCAGAATATCTTTTGGCTTTGCTGGACCCGAGTAATCGATCTGTTGACCATCGGAGCTGAAGACCCTTTGACAAAGCAACTCAGCGGGGATAGACCAAGTCAGGGCCGCTCAAGGGTTTATGAAGCGATCCCGATATTCCCGGACGATATAACAGAACATGTCCTAGATATCCGACGACGAGTAAGGATTCGCGGAGCTGAACCGTTCAGCTCAGTGGACTATAAATAGCTAGCTTCAGAGCCGAAACGGCTAACTTTTTTCTTACGTTGACACTCAATCACACTTTAGCTCATCACACTTGTTCTAGCTAAAGTTCTTTGTATACTTGAGCGAATATCAATTTATCGACATTTTTTAAGACTAAAGTTTCTTTCCCGAATTCACATATAAATTCTTAGTGCGGAATCTAGCTTTCACATTTGGCGCCGACTAAGGGGAAGAAATACGGCATACACATAAATCTAACCTCGAGCCTACCGCAGCGGAAATGGATACCACCAACGATCAAGAGTCAGCCCAGATCAAAAACTCGTAAATTGTTGATCTAGAAACACGAGAAGTATCCAAAGTCGTGGCTAGTAGCCAGCTCAGATCCAATCAGAACCAGGTTGCGATCAATGATCAATATAGATCACACCAGAATCAAGAGCTCCCGGTTGATAACTCTCCTGTGAGTGCATAAGTGGCAGATCCAAACACTCGACCCGAGTCTGCAACAACCACCGCCATCGCGCATGCGCCTCTGGTGCCGCGAAGCGTATGGCTACGTAATCTAACCACAGGTGGAACAACTTCAGCTAGCATTGCTAGTGCCTTGACAGGGGGAATCCCATTGCTCCCCACTAGGCGAAGGGAACACTCCCAAGAAGATTTATCAGAGATGTGCCAAATGCTTTCGACTCTAGTAGAGCGGACACAAGACCAAGATCTAACCGTCCGGACAGTGGTAGCCCGCCTTGACTTGCAGGAAAGAACATTCATGGCTAATCCCAATCAATTACTCAGGGGCTCTCACCTTGCCGAACATCCAATGAAGAAGTAACTTCCTCCAAGAGCACAACCCCAAGGTGGCAACTAGATTTTTCAGGGATCCCCGTGACCCCTGCGAACGCCACGCGATATCCAGCATTCAACCCTGACCTAAGGATGAACACGTGGACCGCATATCTAGCTGGTCCGAGCTCATGAAATACCTCTACACGGGTGAGTGAAGGATCCTTACCACCTCTCCCCCACTGAATAGGATACAACCATCTCCGGCAATGTGGGCAGGACAAACAGCGCTCATGGGAAACTCCCAGGATAACCCAACTCGAACTCTGGCTGATCGAATTGAGACAACTAGAAATATCAATCTTGTAGCTGGAGAAAACATCTTTGATACAACGCATTTTACATATATGACCCAGACGGAGCTGCAACGTATGCGGTCGTGTGTCCATAAAGCTACTAGCTCAGCCCCAGACATCGATCGAGCGATCGAAGATACTCGACAAACGCCATTTACTGACAAGATAGCTAATGCACCTATCAGAGACATTGGAAAAATCAGACTCCAAGAATTCTCAAGGACCAGTGATCCCAAGGCCCATGTAAGAGCATTCCAGCTTGTCGTAGCAAGAGCTCACCTAGCCGATAGCGAAAGAGAAGCGGGGCACTGCAAGCTATATGCTGAAAGCCTAACAAGCCATGTCCTCGAATGGTTTACGGGACTAGATAGCTGCTCCATCAAAAATTTTGAAGCCTTAATAGCAATATTCCTCAAGCAATACTCTGTATTCATCGAAGCTAGACCTTCCGAAGCCAACCTCTAGAGGTTGACCCAAGGCCCAGAGAACCCCTCTTGGATTATATTAATAAAGTCCAAGATTGCCAACCTAAACAAAAAAGTGCCACTAGAAGCGCTGAAAAACGACCTATGGCACAAATCTGAGTTTCGAGAAGAGTTCACCATTAACCACTTCGTGCCACTCAACGATGCGCTGCATAAGGCAACCTTCTTCGCTATCCTCGAAGAAAAAACAATTATCTTTGAAAAGAAATATACGAACCTCGCAGCTGCCCCTGGATAGCAACAACCTAAGAAGTTCGTCAAGAACTACGGAAAGGAGCACCACGCATATGCCATCGACCATTTACAGCAAGGCAAGAAATCCAAGTATGATGAGATGAAGTATTGCATTCACCATATGGAAAAAGAGGCCATTCTACCGAGGAGTGCCAATACCTAGCTGGCCTCAATGGAAAACAAAAGAAAACAGTCAAGCCATGCTCAACAGAAACCACTAGTCGAAGAAAAAGAAGCCGAGGTCGAATCTCCACCTCCAGAAAAGCCCAAGAAAAAAAATCAGTGACCACGCGAGAAAGACCTGTCGAAGAGACAAACCAAGTTCAAATTCCACTCGAATCTAGAAAGCGAATTGACGTAATCTTCAAAGGGCTAAGTATATGCGGTGGATCTATGAAGTCGGTCCTGTTCCCGCCACCAACTCCAAAGAAATCAATCAGCCCTAGGATGGAGATATTGCGTGCACTCAAGGGTCTGAGTATCCCAGCCCAGGCTAAACGAGTGGATTTCATCCTTGAAGGATCAAAACTGTGAAGAGATTCGATAAATTGGATTATAGCCCACCAGGGCAGGGTCAGCGCAACTTATATATCCCCAACTACACCCCAAGGAGTAGACCACCAGATCACTTTTGCAGAAAGCAAAATGGCACACCTATACAGGCTACATGACGACGCTCTAGTTATCCAACTAGAAATATATGGCTGCCTAGTTTCAAGAGTAATGATAGACACTGACAGTTCAGTTGACCTGCTATTCTACGTCGCTTACAAGAAAATTGGTTTGAATGACTCAGACCTACAAGGCCAAGGCACTCCGCTAACTGGTTTTGCAAGAGAGACAACATACTCTATGAGAATGGTCCGACTCTCAATGGTAGTAGAGGGAGTCTACAAATTTATGGATTTTCTTGTAGTAGATCGCCCAACTCCATTTAAAATAATACTTGGGCGGCCATGGATATACGCTATGAAAGCCGTATCTTTAACATTTCACCAATGCGTTAAATTACCCACTCCCAACGGAATAGCAACAATCAAAGGAAACCAGAAGACATCCAAGATCTGCTACCTCAACGAGCACAAGCAGCTAGAAAAATCCACCAAATAGCAATTACAGAAGCGGGAAGAGCAAAATCTACGTCAGCATGCAGAACATAGCAACCCCCGACTCATTAAACCTCGACAAGATTGGTCCCCAGGTCTACATTGACAAAATTCACCCCGATAAATATGTTGGGATTCAAGCCGATCTCCCAGAGCCGATCAAGAAGGAGCTAGTCGTCTTCCTTAAAAAGAATGTCAGCTCCTTTCATGGAGCGCCTCCGACATGAAAGGAATTAGCATCGACGTCACATCTCACGAGCTGAACGTTGATTTTACCTTCAAACCAGTCTAGCAGAAAAGATGCAAACTAGGTCCCGAGCAAGCTAAAGCCATCAACAACGAAGTAGAACGCCTACTCAAAGTTGGATCAATCAGGGAGGTCAAGTACCCAAACTGGTTGGCTAATCCTGTAGTAATCAAGAAGAAAAATGGAAAGTGGAAAATGTGCATTGATTTCACCGACTTAAACAAGGCGTGTCCAAAAGACAGCTTTCCACTTCCAAACATCGACCGCCTGGTCGAAGCCACAGATGGACACGAGCTGTTAACCTTTATGGATGCCTTCTCCGGTTACAATCAGATTCTAATGAATCCTGATGACCAAGAAAAAACTGTATTCATAACGGACCGAGGAACCTATTGTTACAAGGTTATGCCTTTCGGACTAAGAATGCAAGAGCTACATATGAACGACTGATCAATAGAATGTTTGCCCAACACCTTGGTAAAAGCATGAAAGTTTACATCGATGATAGGCTGGTCAAGTCAGCAGATCAAAATGACTACGTTGCCCCCCTCAAGGACTGTTTCGCAATCCTTAACCAGTAGCTGAACCCTGCCAAGTGCTTCTTCAGAGTCCCGTCAAGAGAGTTCCTAGGCTACATGGTCACAAAGCGAGGGATAGAAGCTAACCCTAAGCAAATCACCGTTTTTCTAGAAATGGCATCTACTAAGTCGAGCAGAGAGGTGCAGAGATTAACTGGACGGATATCGGCGCTGAACCGTTTCATATCTAGGTCCATAGATAAGTGTCTCCCATTTTATCAGTTGCTAAAAGGCAACAAGAGATTCAACTTGGACGCCAGCTGCAATAAGGCCTTTAACCAGCTAAAAGCTTACCTCAACCAACCATCGATATTAGCAAAACCGGTAGAAGGAGAACCCTTATACCTTTACATTGCAGTATCACCAGCTGCTGTAAGTGGAGTGCTGGTCCGAGAAGAGAAAAATGAGCAGAACCAATATTCTACATAAGTAAATCATTGGTAGATGCAGAAATGAAGTACCCAACCATGGAAAAACTCGCATTGGTAGTAGTCATCTCAGCTAGGATGTTAAGACCATACTTCCAATCATATGAAATCGTGGTGATTACATCTCACCCTATAAGGACAATCCTACACACTCCGAGCCAGTAAGGAAAGCTAGCAAAATGGGCTATCGAGCTTACCGAATACAACATTGAGTATCGCACCAAAACAAGCGCCAAGGCCCAAGTCTTAGCCGATTTCGTGATCGAGCTAGCGCCTCAAGCAACAAACGGAACTGAGCCCGGAAAAACGTGGACACCCCATGTTGACGGCGCCTCTTTTAAGCAAGGATCCGGAGTCGGAATAAAACTAACCTCCCCAGCCGGAGAAGTATTAGAGCAGTCCTTCCGACTAGGATTCCAAGCTTCAAACAATAAAGTAGAATACAAAGCCCTCCAAGCCGGACTGAGACTAGCTCTCGGAATCGGAGCTAGAGAGTTAAGCGCATTTAGCGACTCACAACTAATCACCAACCAGTTCCATGGCGAATACGGAGCAAAAGAAGATCGAATGGACGCATACCTGAAGATCACTCACGAGCTGGCTAAACAATTTGACAAATTTGAGCTGACCCGTATACCGCAAGGTAAATACGCAGTTCTTATGCATAATCTAGCTTCCACATGCGAAAAAAATATTTTCAAAGATGGCATGTTTGTAATTCTCCCAAATATAAATATATCAAACCATAATAAATTACTTTTAAATAAGTTTAAAGAAAGGTTTTGTTGGTAAACAAAACTTTTTATTTGACCAATATTTTATATAAGTTTCAAACATACATCGCACAACCTTCTGCTTAGGTAGACCAAGTTACTATAATTTTATACGCAATATAGTTCTCAATTATATATGAAAGTCGACTTCGACATGATTATAATTTGGTTCTCCAAGTTTAAGAGGCTTCTCCATGTTATGGAGACTATTCTGCACACCAAGATAGTAGTCGAAACAGAACTTAAATATTGGTTTTAGGCAAAGCAACCATCAGCGAAACAATTAAGAGAAACCAATGCATAAGTTTAAAAACATCGGGACATTAAAAAGTATAGAAAAAGACTAAAAAATGAAGTCCTATAATTACTCTATACAGAACCGTGCTCAATGCCTAATCAAAAAGGCTTTTGCCTAAGCCCCCCTCAATAATGTGCTCAATGCCTAATCAAAAAGACTTTTGCCTGAGTCCCCTCAATAGTTAAAATTATTAATGTTCTGCCTACCCAAAGCTAAGAAAATTCATAAAGAATTGTTTTGTTTTCCTTAATAAGTAATATGCGATCAACATGTTATCAAAGATGTTAAATAGTTTGGCTATCATATCCATTGGAAAAAAAGTTGATTAAAAAAAAATCGATAGAAAAATCATAAGAAACGTTATAAAATATTTTGTAGTAATATCTTTTGCTAACGTTATAAACTTTTTTATTTTAATCTTTTACCGTTTTAGGCAATATTTTCTTAGATATTACATAAATTTTAATATTATAAAGGTTTAGTTTTAATTATTTCTGTTAAATATATTGAAAACCACATATTGAAAATCCGTTTCAAGCCCCGACCCCTAAAAGCCTAGACACGGCACTGACTCTATAATGGTTTCGTCAGCTCATTATGAGAGCAGTAACAATTCTCACTTAGGAGTATGACATTTTAAAAACTTTTAATGAGCATGAAGAAAGACGTTCGACATAAGTTGGTTAGCTTAGAAATTGTATGAAAAGCTTGTTTGTGCTTTTTCCTCTTCTTGCCTTGAGTTTTCTAGGCAAATCATAACGAAAGAAGAAAAAAAAGGAAAAAACGGATTCTATACCTTTAAACTTATTATAAATTTGTAATATATACCAAATTTCTAAACATTTGAAAATATTTTTTTTTGTGTATTGAAATGACAATTATATCCCTAATTAAGTTTTACAAATTAATTATATTTGCTCTTTTTTATGAAATGATTTAATTTTTAAAATTATGAACAAAGTTAAACTATTATTTTAAACTACGAATTTGGATATATTTTATATAAAGTAATCCAATATATTCAAAAACATTAAGTAGTCCAATATCACGTTTAAATATAGAAGCCAATGAGTTACATATGCTAATTTGTATTTCAGTACCACGTTGTCTATAGAGATAATGACATGTTTAGAATGGTCTTTGTGGATTCTTAAAGACCCTAGGTATGTTATCGTTTCCTTTTGGTGCAAAATTTAAGGGTCATAACAGGTTCCATCTCATATTCTTTGGCTAGACCATGGTTTACCCGACCAAGAAGATTGTCGTAAATCCAAAATCAAGAGGGTTATGGTGGCTTAATCAAGAGTGTAAATTCATAACCGAGGTGGTTATGGTGGCTAGATACATTGAAGGTTTGGCGGTTAGAGTATCTTTGACTCACACCACCGATGAAGATATAATGATTTGTTCGGTAAAATCCGAGTCATTACAATTAAGTAGAGCCATCACTAGAGATTCTTCGGCTTCCAAGCATCATTGATTCTCCATGATATCTCGGTTCTCTTCAAGAACCTCGAGTCTATCTTCTCTAAATTTATCGGCAATTGTTGTTATTGGCTTTATTGCAAATTCGTTTTTGTATGCGTTTGTAAAAAATATTTCACGATGATATAAAACCGTTTGTTGTCCAATATATGTATATATATATATATATATATATATAGAAGCCAATAAATTTAGATAATAATAAGTTGAACATAAAAAATTAAGTCGTGGTTTAAAAAAGTTGACAAATTAAAAAATCAACCAATGAATATATAAATCGACTGTTTAAAATCAATCGTTGAACAAATAAATTTAGGTTGAGCAACTCAACAAATTAAGTCAATAGTTTAAATAAGTCGACAATATAAAAAAATCAAGCAAATGAAATGTAAGTCGATAGTTTATAATAAGTCGACGAAGCAGAAAATTAAGTCGACAATAATAGAAAATAACTCGATGTTTAAATAAGTAAATAAGTCGACAAAGTAAAATATCAAGCAAAAAATATATATAAGTCAAAAGTTTATAATAAGCCGACGAAATTGTAAATTAAGTCGACAGATAAAAGAAAATAAGTAGACAAGGTAAGAAATCAAACAAATGAAATATAAGTTAATAATTTAAAATAAGTCAATGGAGCTAAAAATTAAGTTGATGAAGCTAAAAAAAATAAGCCAGTTGTTGTATGAATCGACAAAGTAAAAAATCAACCAATCAAAATATAAGTCAACTATGTCAAATAAGTCTCACGTGATTTTTTTTATAATTATAATTTTAGCTTTTAGATAATGATTAATTAACATAATATGTTTTAAAAAATTAAAACTAAATACGAAATTTGATTTTCATTTTAAGTTCAATAATTTTTAAATATTTTACATTACTATAATAACTTTAAATATTTATAAAGGTATTTACATACTTTTAAATAAAAAAAAATATAGTTTTCCAATTTTTATAAAATTAAGTGTAGTTTTCTAATTTTCATTCAAAAAATCTTACTCGGAGTACCTCAATTATCAAAATTCCCGGAAAAAAAATCTTACTCGGAGTACCTCAATTATCACTATTTGCCATATTTCCTTCAACTACTTTATGTGATTCCCAGTACTCTTCTACCTCTTTATGTCAATGAGGACTTAAACTAAGTAATCATTCTTTATTGATACTTTTGCTCAATTTTCTCCAGATTTGTTTAGATTTATGGGATGTCCTACTGAATTTTATCCAACTTTTTTCATTACTAATCTCAAATAATTTCTCTCTAACTTTGACATCTATTACTCGAGGCTCTTATCTTACACCATCGTATGGAAGCACAAGGAGAGTGGGATTAAATTAACGGTGGAACTGAGATGTGGATGTGAGGTACTGACCAACACCTTAACTTGTCAATATCTCAAAATAGACTCTTAACATGGGCTTATCAAATACTCTAAATCTATATGTTGTTTTTGGTTCTGCATAAGCTAATTTTTATTTTAGATTCTTAATTACACAAAAATCAATACCTTGCTATATGATGAATCAGTGATCTGGTTTATATATGCTTCCAAGATCATCAACATGAAAGAAGTGGCCATTGAGATATAATTGAAATAAAAGCAATAACTTGACAACCTAGCACATAGGAAATGGTAACGGCTTTTGCCAAATTTATAATCGTCCCTCGTTCTTAAACTGGAAAATATATTTTGGATAAAACCATTGCTGCTTAAAGCACGAGGAGAACAGGACGACTATGAGAAATATAAGAATACTATGTGAAGATTATAAGCGTACATGAAAAATCATTGGCTTCTGAACATTATCACGCTTTGCTTCTCAGTTAACAGTTTCAGAGCATGATTATCGTGAGTACCTTAAAAAAGAGTTACTTACTAATATTTTATTAGTATTTTAAAGAAAACTAAATTAAATAACTAAAAGTAAAATCATGACCAATTAAAATGAGACACATCTTATGAAAGTTTCTTGTACTGTTTTTAAAGTAGCTAAAATTAGAAACGATTGCTCTGTCTCTCACTTCCTTTATCATTAGTCATATTTTTTTATTATAAGAACCTATGGTAAAACCTACCAATAAACCTGCTCTCACAATCATACCCTCTTTATTTTTCCCACTGGTAGCTTAACTCTTGAGAAAAAATTATCTTCAAAAGAACTAAATGATGAAGCCAGGCAAATATGGATCCTGAAAGTGGACAAATAAAATCACATGTAGAATAGAGCGTCGAAATCCATTTCTAAGCACAAAAATTTATCTTCTGTTTAATAAGCGCGCATACCTGCATTAGGTTCCGAGGTTTAACATTTTCCAAAAGTATGGAATGCGCAATAAATTTTTTCCTACTCCATTCTATATACTCACAAGCTAATCACAATGCGCTCACCATCATTTGAAACACCATTGTTCACAATCTGAAATCCTAAAAAGACTAAGTTCGATTTAGCATCGGAAGTCTAAGTTCGACGCTAAATCGATGCAAATTTAGCATCGATTTAGCGTCGAACGCATAGCGTCGAATATTGGCGTCGATAACACAATTTGACGCTAAATCGTCGCTAATTAGGGACGAAACATTTCGAAGCTAAATCGACGCTATATCGCGTTGATTTAGCATCGATTTAGCATTGGAAGTCTAAGTTCGACGCTAAATCGATGCAAATTTAGTGTCGATTTAGCGTCGAACGCATAGCGTCAAATATAGCGTCGAAAATTGCGTCGAATTTGGTAAGTAGATGACACATTTAACACGGGTTCACCTACTTATTTAGCGTCGTTTAGAAATGACACAAAAACGACGCGAATTCGATACAAAATCGACGCAAAGAAATTCGATGCTAATATTCGATGCAAAATTGATGCAAAATCTATGCGAAAATCTCCTATATATACCCACCCACCATCACCGTAAGGAATCATTTCAGAAGTTCAAAAAAAAAAAAAAAAATTCTCTCAAATATTTTTTTAAAATGGGCGATATATACGAACTAAGACGCTGGATGTATCGACGTAAAGATGAAAATGGAGGCCTTTCAGAAGAGTTTCTCAATGGCCTTGAAATTTTCATGGCTCAAGCGAGTAGTGTGCCTACAATTCAACGGACCAGAGTGATGGTGTGCCCGTGTCGGAAGTGCAAAAATTCGAGGCCACAAACAATTGATACAGTTGGTACGCATTTATTTCATAGAGGGTTCACACCTGAGTATTATGTTTGGTTTTATCATGGAGAGGGATATGAAGATGAAACTTCGGGTAGTACTAGTTACCAACCTATGGATCAGGGTCAGGGTTATTCGAATGAACAATATGATCGGCATCAATTTGTTATAGAAAATGATGATCATGATGTCGGGTTAGAGCATAATAGGTTCGAAGAAATGGTAACCGATGCATTTCCTGGAGATATGTCTACTCCTGATGTTGCTAAAGAACCCAATTTAGATGCAAAATTTTTTTATGATATGCTTGATTCTGCAAAACAACCAATCTATGAAGGTTGTAGGGAAAGTCTGTCTAAATTATCGTTGGCATCTAGGATGATGTCAATAAAGTTTGATCATAATCAATCTGAGAGTTGCATGGATGATTGGGCATCTCTTCTAAGAGAATATTTGCTAGAGGGTAATCAAGCTGCTGAGTCATATTATGACATACATAAACAAGTCTCTAGTTTAGGATTGCCCTCGCAGATGATAGATGTTTGCATTGGCAATTGCATGATATTTTGGAAAGATGATGAAGATCTGCAGGAATGTCGATTTTGCCACAAACCAAGATTTAAGCCCCAAGGAGCTTGTAGAAAAGTGTCGTACCAGAGAATGTGGTACCTGCCCGTAACTGATAGGCTACAAAGGTTATACCATTCAGAACGCACAGCTGCATCAATGAGGTGGCATGAGGAACATTCAACTATTGAAGGGGAAGTTCATAATCCTTCTGATGCAAAAGCTTGGAAACACTTCAAATCTGTACACTCTAATTTTGCTAAAGAGAAGCGCAATGGTTATCTTGGCCTATGTACATATGGTTTTAGTCCGTTCGGTATGTCTGGCAGGCAATATTCTTTGTGGCCGGTTATATTGACACCATATAACCTTCCGCCTGATATGTGCATGCAGAGAGAATTTCTGTTTTTGAGAATTTTAATCCCTGGTCCAAAGCATCCAAGAAGATCTATTGATGTGTTTTTACAGCCGCTGATTCACGAGTTGAACATGTTGTGGTCTCATGGGGTTCGTACTTTTGATTACTCTAGGAAAAAGAATTTTACCATGCGAGCTGTGCTTATGTGGACGATAAGTGATTTTCCAGCCTATGGAATGTTATCTGGTTGGACAACACATGGTAGGTTATCATATCCGTATTGCCAAAATGAAACAGATGCATTCCAACTAAAAAATGGTAGAAAATCTTGTTGGTTTGATTGTCACCGGAGGTTTCTCCCTATGAACCATCCGTACCGGGGGAACAGGAGGTTGTTCACAAAGGGCAAACGTGTACGTATCCCCCACCTCTATATCTTTCAGGAGAACAAATTGAAGGTCAACTTGATTATTGGGGAGCTGAAGACACAGCAAAACGTGATGGTAACTGGCTTAATATTCCGACCAATCTCCCAGATGGATACCTTGAAGAACATAATTGGCATAAGAAGAGCATTTTCTGGGATCTACCGTAATGGAAGGATCATCTATTGCGCCACAATCTTGATGTCATGCACATTGAGAAAAACTTTTTTGATAACATCATGCACACCATCTTAAACGTTCCAGGCAGGTCTAAAGACAACTTGAAGTCTAGACTGGATTTGCCTCTTATATGCTCTAGAGTTGAGTTACATCTCACGGGAGATGGGAGAGCTCCAGTGCCTAGCTTTAGATTGTCAAACGAAGGCAAAGCAACATTCTTCAACTGGGTTTCCACCGAAGTTAAGTTCCCAGATGGATACGTGTCAAAACTCTCTAAGTTTGTGGAGCAAGGGAAAAAATTTTATGGTATGAAAGTCATGATTGTCATGTGTTTATGCAGAGATTCTTGCCTTTCGCCTTTGCAGAACTTTTGCCAACGAACGTGCATGAATCACTTGCAGCTATATTTTCTATGACGATATTTAAATATCTAAACAAATTATGTGTCGAAAATTACATTTGTGTTTTGGTTGATATTGGATTTTGGGTTAAGGTGTTGGAGCATTTTTTCGAGATCTGTGTGTGCGAACTCTGACTCAGGATGGAATTCAACAACTAAACAATAACATCGCAATATTGCTGTGCAACTTAGAGAAGATATTCCCTCCATCTTTCTTTGATGTGATGGAGCATCTTCCTGTCCATCTTCCTCACGAAGCCGATTTAGGAGGGCCTGTTTAATTTCGTTGGATGTATCTTTTCGAGAGATTCATGAAACACTTAAAAGAAAAGGCAAAATACCTGGCAAGGGTTGAGGGATCAATTGTTACGGGAAGTTTAACCGAAGAAACCTCTCATTTCAGCTCATATTACTTCCCTCCAACTATCCTGACACAAAAAAAGAGCTCCACGTAGGTACGACGATGGTGGCATCGCACAAACATATCCAGTTTCTGATGTCCCAGATATATTCTGTGTAGTTGGTAGGCATGCCAAAATCATAAGAGAACAAGTCTGGTCCTCGCACGAAGACTACAATTGTGCACACACATATATTCTCTTACAATGCGACGAAGTTAGCCCATTTCCGAGGTACATATTATAATTACCAACTGTGGATTGAGGTCAAAAGGGTTATTTTCGTACTTATATATGCTTTGAAACATTTGTTATAACCATATTTTCTATTAGTGAATTCATTCGCCAAGTTAACGAGGCTTTCCCAAATGCATCCGCCGGTGAGATTGAAAAACGTAAAGATCTACACTTTGCTAAATGGTTGAGGACTCAGGTATATAAGTTAAACACCAAATTATATATATTTAGTTTCCATAAAAACCTATATATACAATTTGTGTATATACTACTATATTTACAATGTGTATTCTGTATTTGCCAGGTTGATTATGGAGACACGTCATATCCTGTATGGTTTAGAGAGTTGATCCAAGGTCCGTTGGGGAAAGTTACGTCATCTCCAATGTATTTTACACGAGGTTATGTGTTTCATACGTTCGAACGTGGCAAAAATAGAGCAACTGCTAACTATGGTGTGGTAGTTCGAGCCGGGGACACGGATTTTTATGGCATTATACAAGACATAATGCAAGTGCAATTCCATGGTTTGGTTAACTTAAAGTGCACCATTTTCAAATGCGAGTGGTTTGATCCAGTTGTCGGGCGAGGGGTTCGAGTAGGAAAGTTTGGTGTCATCGATGTTAATGGATCGCGTTCTTATGCAAAGTATGATCCATTTGTCTTTGCATCATAAGCGGATCAAGTATGTTTCATTCCATATCCACGTGTCAGAAAAACAGGGATTTTATGGTTATCTGTGCTTAAAATAGTACCCAGAGGAATGATAGTTGAATCCGACGACGCTTCTATGCAAAATGAAACTGCCGTGGATCTAACAACTCCAGAAGAAGATATAGACAACATCATTCTTATAGATCCGCAAAATCGAGAAGTTGAAATACATCCGGATGCTACCGATGCAGAAAACCCCGAAGACGAGTTCGCAAACGAGAGTGGAGAAAGTACCGATAAGGATGACGACAACTCAAATGACGATTCAGAGTGAAGCATATATTAGTGTTTTTATTTCATTTGTATTTATTTTTCCGAATATTTCTAATTTTTTAGAATATTATTATTTATGAATATTTTTAATTTTTTAAAAAAAAATTATTCTGGTCGACACTAATTAATTCGATGTTAGATTGTTATCGAATTCATGTGATTGTCATCGTTATATGTTGTGAACATAAAATCTTTAAATGGGTAAGAAATTTTCTTTACCCTAAACCCTAAACATAAAATTTCTTTCATTTTGCGTCGAATTAGCATCGAAATCACATGAATTCGATGCTAATTCGACGCTATTAAACAATATTAGCGTCGAATTAGCGTCGAATTCATGTGATTTCGATGCTACTTCGACGCTAAATGATTATTTTTTTTGATTGTTAATTTTATTTTATATATTAGTAATGAAATATCAATATATACATTTTGTTATAAATTCGTTATATATTTGTTATAAATTTGTAATGAAATGGATTTAGGAAATATGTAGGAAATAGATTTTAGGAAATTTGATATGAAAAAATTCATATGATTGTTATCGATATATGTTGCGGTTTTAAAATCTTTAAATGGTTAAGATTGTTATCGTATATGTTGCGGTTTCTTTACCCTAAAACCTAAACATAAAATTTCTTTCATTTAGCGTCAAATTAGCATCGAAATCACATGAATTCGACGCTAATTCGACGCTATTAAACAGTATTAGCATCGAATTATTGTCGAATTCATGTGATTTCGATGCAACTTCGACGCTAAATGATTATTTTTTTTAATGTTAATTTTATTTTATATATTAGTAATGAAATATCAATATGTACATTTTGTTATATATTTGTTATAAATTTGTAATGAAATGGATTTAGGAAATATGTAGGAAATAGATTTTAGGAAATTTGATATGAAAAAATTCATATGATTGTTATCGTTATATGTTGCGGTTTTGAAAATCTTTAAATGGTTAAGATTGTTATCATATATGTTGCGGTTTCTTTACCCTAAACCCTAAACATAAAATTTCTTTCATTTAGCGTCAAATTAGCATCGAAATTGATAAGCTCAAATTATCCCTAGAGCTAAACTCTCTCAAATTAAGAGGTCAATTGCAGTACTTAGGGTTATCGAATCCACATGGAGTCAAAGAAAACGCAATAGATTATTAAATTCAGATTATGCTAAGCAGGATGATATTAAAGCAGTAAATCAAGAAGTAATAAAAACGGTTTTAAATCAATTAAAGAAAGAGCTAGGCACAGGGAAATTCTACAGTGAATCAGAGTTGTAGATAAAACAATTATTAGGAATATCAAGCTCAGTTCATGAACATGCACACGAAAGTAAAACAAACCAGCTGTCGCTGCGAATATTTTCTATGTCTAAATCCTAGAAAACCAACTGTCGTTGCGAATCCTATAAATCTAAACAAGCATTAATTTCAGGCACAATTGTTCACAAAACCCTAGATCAAATCTCTTTGCGAATAGGTATTTTGCTCATCAAAGACTAGTTCAAGTTAATCAATAAAACTGTCGTTTCTATTAATAAACCCTAGATCAGATTTCTGTTTGCGAGGCTAAAATCAGCAATAAACTCAAGTCAAGATGAAGATCATTCTAAAGATATTATCCTAATAATCAGACTAGATGTAAAAACTCATCAAACACTTTTGAAAACCCTAAACCTAACAAGGGAACTACTCAGACATGATCAAAGAAGAAAACATGATTTTATTCAGAGAAATTCTAAGTAATTCAATAAAAGAAAGCCTAAACCTAAACAATGGCTGTAAAAACGTATTTATAAGGGTATAAAGTCGGCTAGAAACTTAAATGTAAACATCTGGAAACTTCGGGCTTCGAACGGACTTTGTTGATAAGAATCTGGGCTTGATAGAACATGGTGTCGATCGACACCAACTTCAATATCGGGTCCTTTTGCTTCTCAAGTCGTCGTGCCGAGCGACACACTTCTTCACGTCGCTCGACACAGATTCCAAAACTTCACTCCGACCTTGCATCTTCGCCACTTCATTCCGAAATGCTCTGAAATCTCCAGTAAACATCTTTTAAGCTCTAATCGTCCTAGTACCTGTAAAGACTCTAAAACAATGCCAAAAACACCAAAAGACTCTAAAACACGGACTTATATCGTGGTCTTAAATGGGTAAAAACCACGATATATCAACTCCCCCAGATTTAGCTTTTTACTTATCCCTAAGCAAAACAGTGTACTCACTCCTTAAGGAACCACATACCTTTGTAAAGTCATCCGCTGATACTTCGATGTTTCCCTAGAAGTATAGCAATCCTCCAGATTGAATCCAAATCCCTTAGAGAATCTCAGACTTTCAGTCGCAAACCCGTTTCATTTATTTAGGTGCGGTCTCATCAAGGGAATATCGATTGCTGGACCTTCTAGATTCTTTCACTTCCTTGAACACTTTCCTGCGTTTCACCCTCTCTCTTCCCTCTGAAACTGTATCCAATTAAGGTGATCATAGAGATGCAATGCCCTTTGTTGAACTTTTTCTTCAGGATTTTTATGATTTTTGGACTTGCACTTTTCTGAAGATTTTTTTTAGATCCTTGGCATCTCTACGATCACTAGAACAGCGCTCACTACTGTTGTTCTATGGTGGGAGACAGGGTCATGAGGCTTTTTTCTTTTTGATCTAGGACAGTTGTATTTGTCATTCGGGAAGAAGTTTCAAGAGCTGTCCGTCCTCGCTTTCAAGTGTTAGTAAACTGAATCAAGTCTTGCATTTCCAACGCCCAAGACAAGAGATTAGAGATTCATTAGGGCGGGGTCTGCAACGTCTTTCTGGCATTCTCCAGAAATCTGAACTCGCTCCGTTAGACCGATCTACTTCCAGTTACCCACCTTAGTAAAACCAGCCAACTTGCATTGGAAATGGTCCTTGAGTGTTGTTCAAAGTAAGTTGGAACGGGAGTTTTGACCCGAAAGTTTTTAAAATTTAACTCTAAAACGTCAAAAGAAAACACAAAAGTCAGCGACTACCTCCCCCAGACTTAAACAACACTGTCCCCAGTGTTATTAAGCCTGAGATTGGCGAAACAAAATAAATAAGAAATGAAACGAATGAAAAATCAAGTGAGAAGCATAACCTGGGGGTCGTGTCGAGCGACACGACCTCTGTGTTGATCGATGCTCAATGTTTGGTCGCGTCGAGCGACTGAAGTTCAAGTCGATCGACTGTTGGATTTTTGTTGGTGTCGAGCGATGCTCCTATTGGTGTCGCTCGACACCATAATCTCCTGAAAATCAACACAAAAACAAAACCAAAACGTAAAATTAAAAAAGAAACATAAAACGAAACATAATTATAAAACTCACAAGTGGGTTGCCTCCCACTAAGTGCTTGTTTTCAGTTATTAGCTGGACTGTGATGGAACTCAGGACTATGGTGGATCTTGAAGAAGTAATGTACTTCCTTTATCCTGGATGGAACTCGTAGCAGCTTGTTTCAAACGGACCTTCGTTTCAGCTCCCCCAGACTTATCAGAAGCAAACTCAAGGAAAAGCTTCATCGTTCTCTCCATCATCTTCTGAAGAATTGCTTCTCCTTGATCCTTAAACTTCTGGGGAACAATGATTCTCATTCGCGCGAAAGGCTTTGGGGTCTGTTTAGGCTTCACCTCTTTTTTTTGCTCTTTAAGAATTCCTGCAAATTCATCAGAAGAAGAACCAATCTTTTTAGAAACTCGATGCTTGCGTAAGCGCATAACATGCTTTTCACAATTTAAATCCTTGATGAAGACATGAGGTGAAGATTTAAGTGCAAGAGACTCATACCTTTGCTCTATTTGAAGATTTGCAGGAGATGGTTCCAAAGCGGCTAAGTCCTGAATGATTACTGTAGGGATGTCCTCTGAGGGCTCCTTGATCTACTCTTCTTCCTCTGAAGTATCCACAGAAAAAGCTTGACCGTTTATGGTGGGTCTTCTCCTTGTAGTGTCCATGTCAAATTTTATGACAACATCACCAAGGTCAAGCTTGATCTTTCCTCTTCTGCAATCAATATTTGCTCCCACAGTAGCTAAGAATGACCTTCCCAGAATCAATAGATCTTGAGGCTCATCATTACACTCCAATACCAAAAAATTTGTTGGGATATTGCAGTCTTCGATTCGAATCGGCACATCTTTATGAATTCTTTTCGGGAATCTCCTGGAACGATCAGCTAGGATAAGAGACATCCTAGTCTTCTTAAAGTCTGTCATGCCAAGTCTTGTAGCTACGGAGAGTGGTATCAAGTTAACCCTAGAACATGAATCGCATAGGGAATGAGGAAAACACTCTTCAGAGATCGAGAAATTAAGAACGAAGCTTCCTGGATCAGGTAACTTCACAGGAACTCTACTCTGTATCATTGCGCTAACTTCTTCAGAAACCACTATCTCCTTCTTCTTCTTTTTGGAGACTGGAGCAGTGTTCAGGAGAATTGCTTGAAGATCTCGAGTCAGCAAAGCTCCTTCCTCAGGACTGACTCCATTTGCAACCATTCGCTTGACGTATCGTCGAATCGCAGGAGAAAGCTTGATCGCATCCACTAGAGGCATCTCAACAATGATCTTCTCAATCATCCTCTTGCACATGGCCTCTTCAGCTTCCTGTTTGGACTTCCTAGCTCTGGGAAAGGGCAGCTTCGGGTTAAGAATGGGTTCTTCGACGATTGGAGAAGCTTTCGGAAGGGTTTGTTCGGCCTACACTGCGTGTCGAGCGACGTAAGAAGGCTGTCAATCGATGCTGCTGATTTCGTCGTGTCGAGTGACGCTCCTATCTCAGTCGCTCGACACAAGAGCTTCGATTTCAGATACAACAATTTCTTCACGTGTCGATCGATACTCATCCACAGTGTAGATCGACATTGGCTCTGGAGCTCCAAAAATCGCATCAAATTCGTCAAAGTAATCATCTTCCATCACCCGAATGGCATTGCAAGCTCCTTTGGGGTTCATGTCAGTCTTTGCTGGAAGATAACCCTCTTGTCTCTTCACTGATTCAGCAGTTTGAGCCACTTGAACATCTAGCTTCTTGACATGAGTAGTCAAAGCTTCGATCTTGCCGTTTAAGTTAGTGTAGAGCGAATCGAACTTCCCATTCCAATCCACAGCCAACTTTTGCTGTCCCTCTAGAAGCTGTTCCATCATAGATTCCATTTTATTGGTCGTAGACAGACGATGACCCATAATCTCTTGTGTAGCCGTTCTGGAAGGGCTTCTGACTACCGTACTTCTGAAATCCGTTCTGATGAAGGTAGTTCACATCCTCTTTTGTAGCCTCAACTTCCTACGCAAAGTGAATTGCCTTCTTCCCAGCTAGAAGATTAGTCATAGTATCCAGCTTCTTAGTCACTTCCGCTAGTTGATTTGGACTGATGCTCTGTCCAGACTTGCTCATTTTGAAGTCCTGATTCTTCGTACTGTTGTTGTTGGCTAGATTCTCAATCAACCTTAATGCAGACTCTGGCGAGTTGGTCTTGAAGTCTCCTTTACTCGCAGCATCCAAGCTCACAGCATACGATACAACGATTCCCCTGAAGAAGATACTGAGCAGTTGGACCTCGTTGAAACCATGGTGCGGACAGTCCCTCTGATAACCTTTGAATCTCTGCCACGCAGCCTTGAACGCCTATTGATCTCCTTGCTTGAAGGTAGTGATCTTATATACTTCGCATCATCGAAGAAATTGCTCAGGAAAGCATTCTTCGTATCTTCCCATGTAGTTAGCGAGCCTGGTTGGAAGCATCCTAAGCCAACGTTTGGCTTCCCCATGCAGTGAGTACGGAAAGAGCTTACAGAACAGGTAGCCTTCAGAGACTCCGTTAGCCTTGATGTTGGATGCGAGATCTTCGAATCTCTCAATATAGTCCATTGGATGCTCATGAGGAAGACCACAGAACGGGTCCTGAGCCACAAAGGAGAAGTAGGCCGGTTTCAGCTCAAAGTCATTGCGCTGGAAGGCAGGAGGTCTAATCGCGGCTCGATTGGCATAAAACTGCTTCAGACGATTAAAATCGGCGAGGGTACGATTCTGGACAGGGTGTCGAGCGACACCCTCCTGATGTCGCTCGACACCAAGCTCTCCATCGGGTCGAGCGATCTCCTCATTACGTTGAGCGACGCGCAAATCCTCTTCGTGTCAAGCGACAGCCAGCCTGTGTCACTCGACACGAGCTTGCTCTTCATGAACACAAGCCTGTTCTGCTTCTTCTTCCTCGCGAGCTCGTTGCTGTTCAACCTCATCGACGATCACATTCCCAGCCTCATCCAGTCTCTGACTATCTTCGTTGTATCGATTTCCATCCATATCGAACAGCCCATCTTTTCTCGGATATATCAGCACTGGCGCAACCATCTTCTTAGCTTCTTTCGTTGCTTTTCTGTTGGTTCGTTATAAACGTGCTAGTTCCTCAAGTATGAGTTCCAAAATTCTTTATCTTGGCTGCTCCTGGTATTGCGATTTCGCATGTACCCCAAACGCAAAACAAAGAGAGAAAAACGAAAACAAAACCAAAAACAAAAATAAAAACAAGAAATAAAAAGACCTAGACAAAATCCTAATGATAGTAATCTAATGGCTATTGACTCCCTGGCAAGGCGCCAAAATTTGATAAGCTCAAATTATCCCTAGAGCTAAACTCTCTCAAATTAAAAGTTCAATTGCAGTACTTAGGGTTATCGAATCCAAAGGGAGTCAAGGAAAACACAATAGATTATTAAATTCAGATTATGCTAAGCAGGATGATATTAAAGCAGTAAATCAAGAAGTAATAAAAATGGTTTTAAATCAATTAAAGAAAGAGCTAGGCACAGGAAATTCTACAGTGAATCAGAGTTGTATATAAATCAGTTATTAGGAATATCAAGCTCAGTTCATGAATCAGGTGTCGACGGTAATTCGACGCTACATCAGCATCGATTTAGCGTCGAATTAATCAGGTGTCGACGGTAATCCGACGCTAATTTAACATCGAATTACCATCGATTTAGCATCCATTTAGCATCGAAATGTTTCGATGCTAATTTGATGCTACAGTAGCGTTGAATTAGCGTCGAAATATTGTGTCGGAGTAGCGTCGAACATTCGACGCTAAATTAGGGTCGAATTAGCGTCGAAATAGCGTCGAAAATGAATTAGCGTCGAAATGTTTTTCGACGCTAAATCGACGCTAAGAGGTTATAGCGTCGAAATATGCTGATGCTAAATCAGTGTTTTCTTGTAGTGAATTGTGTCAATTGATACTCACTAGAAGGCAAAATGTGGTATTCAATATAAAGAATTTTAGAATGTGGTAGATTTTATAAGATTTTTAGCAAAAAGTGGTAGATTGTAATATATTCCCCAAACAACAATGGAATAATATCATTTACCAGAATGGTTTTGAGGATTAGTGTAATTCTTCCAATATTTTCAGTGAGTGGACGAATAAACTATTAAACTCTTCCATAAGCATGTGCGGTTGTGAGACACCACTCTTACTTTTAGCTTCCAAAAACTCGATGATGTCAAAAACGATCACAGGAAAATGTGAAAGGGTGATAGCAAAACGGAGCACATGTCTCTTTGCTTCACCTCTGGATAACAAATAGGAGGCTCGTGACAACTTTTTTGAGATCAATGGGGGCAATTTTTAAGTAATAAAAAGCCCAACGATCAATACATAAACAAAAAGCATTAGTGTTCACCAAATAAGAGAAGAGGCATAAATTTTTCTTACTTCTGCAATTCGATAACATCCAAACGAACAACAAAAAGTTCACAATATATTCCAATGATTTTTTAGATAATAGGTATACCGATTATTGCAGATTCTTATCCGGTTAAATCTTTTATGTGTATTTAAGGGAACAAACTATTTCATTTGATGTTTAATGAAGCTTTTATTAAAATCTTAACAATTTTGTTAGATCTGAAATGGTATCAGAGCATTCCTTTGCTCAAGCTTCATTCACATTCTTCAGCTAAATTTCTTCGATTTGGATCTATTTTCATTGATTCATTCCGTTTTTCTTCTTTGATTCTTGTTCTCCGTTTGATTCTCCGTCGCTTGATCAGAAAATTTCTCGGATCGAATCTCTGTGACAAAATCTCCTATTCCGTTATTCTCATTTTTTTCTTCACAAATTGTGAGTTTCTTATTCGTATCTTCATCGAGAGCTCAAAATAACGTCCCCAAGCTCAAACAATCCGCCGAATTTGAATTGCACAGCTCAACTTGTAGTCAACAAAGATCCGTACTCAAATTCGTTGTTCCTTCATGATGGTGATAATTCTAAAGTGTTTCTCGTATCAGTTAAGCTAAACAGCGAATCTAACTATCATACATGGCATCGCTTTATTGTGAAGTTTCCCAATGCAAAAAACAAGCTTGGTTTCATATACGGCACTCAATAAACCTCTGGAATCGCATATAGACCATGGATCTTGGAGTAGGTGTAATGATATGGTTTACACATGGATTACAAATTTTGTCTCTAAAGAAATAGGTCCTGGTATAGTCTATTTCGCCGATTAAAGGTTGTTATGGTTGAATTTAGAAGGGCGTTTTAAGCTGAACATTTTTTCTAAGATCTACACTGTTCAAGATCAATTGGATCGTATCCGTCAAGGTTCATTAGTTCTTAATGCATATTACACACGTCTTACAACACTATGGGAAGAACTGAAGAATTATGAAGAGATGCCTTCATGTGTTTCTGGTAAATGTACTTTTGGATCAAATGCATAATGGCTCTAATTGTATGAACGAAGAAACATTGTCATATTCTTGATGCGTCTCGATGATTCTTTTGCGCAAACAAGAAAATAAAATTTTATGAGGGATCCGCTTCCAGCTTTCACCAAGGTTTATAACTATGTAGCACAAGATGAACAACAAGGGATTATTTTCCTGCAGTGCCAGATTCACTTGTGTTTCAAGCTTCAGTGACTCAAGGAGGAAAACCACATGGAAATTGTACCATCCCATGTTCATGGATTTGGATTATTTAGTTACTTAGAAAAATATTGGGAAAATTCGACGGATTTAATTAACTTGCGAATTTTACTAAATGGATAATTAGGGATGGAACCCTAATTAAAGGCCGCGAAAGGTAAACAGGCCGTCCATTAAATGAAAAAGGAAACCCTAAAAGAAGAAGAAGAAATCGCCGACTTAAGAAGAAGGGGAGAAACGGGCTTGGTCCATATAGTAAGGAGGTAGAGAACATTTAGGTTTTCCTAAGGCATTTGGTATAGTATAAATAGTGGGCAACAAGAGCTCATTATTCTACACACCAAAAATAATTCCATCTCCAGAGCCAAAGATAAAATCTTAGGAGCAAAGAATAGAAGGAGCTTGAGAAGGAGAACGATTCAAAGCCAAGGTAAGGCGCGATCCATACTTAACATATTCTTTTCTTCTTTTCTTCATTATTCCTTTCATGTTGTCTTTTAGTCAGCATGGGGTTAACGGTAGTGTAGAGTTGGGTCGAGAGAAACTCGGTGTGGTTGGAAGAACCAGCCGAGGTCTCCAACCCAATATATAAGTGGTACGTATGTGATATATCATGGTTTTTACGGTTTTGAAGCCATGATATAAGTCCGTTTTCTAGAGTTTTTTTAGTGTTTTTCGAGTCTTTGGTTTTCTTATTAGGTACTTGGACGTTCGGAGCATTACTCGTGTTTACTGGAGCATTTTGGAGCATTGTGGAATGGCAGTCAAAGACATAAGTTCGGAGTTGAATTTCAGCAAGCATGTCGATCGACACAGTTATTATATCGATCGACATGAAGAAAATATAAGTGTCGAGCGACACACTTATCCCGTCGCTCGACATGACCAAAACTTTGACCAGAATATCAGATTTAGAAGATCTCCAGTTTCGCGCCAGAAGTTCTAGATGTTTGCAGTTTTGCCCCAGCACGTTTTTGTACTCTATATATACTTATCTTAAGTCATTGTTTATGCTGCGCTTTTACTTCCTTAGAGATTTTAGCAAGAGATACTTCAGAGATATGTTCTTCGTTTCCCAACCGGTTTAGATCTTTGTATCATTCTCTTTCTTTTAATAAAGTATTATTCAGAAATCATGTTTGCATCTTTCATCATGTCTGAGTAGTTTACTAGTTAGGTTTTAGGGTTTTCAAAGATAGATGAAAAGCTGTTAGGATTTATTTACTATTGGTATTGCATCATATTTATTTATTCATCTTGATTGCATTAACTCTTATTTAAGATTGATCACCTTAGGTTAGATATTTTAGGTTGTTTAATAGATACGACAGTATTATTGAATAAATGGAACTGAATTATAGGTGAGCAAAGATTCGATTCGCAACGACAGTTGGCTTTGAGTCTTTGTGAACAAACCGAGCCTGAACTTAATGCTTGTTCTAAATTAATCTAATTTCGCAACGACAGTTGGTTTTCTAGAAATTAGACATAGATAATATTTGCAACGACAAATGATTTATTTTACATTAGTTTCGAGTTCTAGAATTGCACTTCATCAATTATCCTGCTAGTAAGTTTATCCTTCAGATTGGAATCATTCCTGCGAATTACCTAAGGCCTAGTGCTTGTCTCTTATTGAATTTAAAGCACAATCAACCATCACTATTTACTGCTTTTGCATTTTTTTTTAGTTTATAATCATTCTGCTTAGCATAAATTGAACATTTAAATCTACTGTGTTAACTTGATTCTATGTGGAATTCGACCCCTAAGCATTAAACGATCTCTTAATTTGAGAGAGTGGTTCAAAGGGATAATTTGAGCATATCAAATTTTGGCGCAGTTGTCGAGGAATCAATAATCAGTTAGATTTTTACTATTAGGAATTTGTCTAAGTTTTTCTTTTACTTTAATTTACTAACTAGTTTCTTTTGTTTTCTTTTGTTTTGCGTTTTAGGTGTATGCCTAATCACAACACAAGAAGCAAGAAAAACAAGGAGCTAGTTGAATTCGATCTTGACTCTTTAGCACTTCTAGAGCATACCAACAGAAAAGCAACGAAAGAAGCTAAGAAGATGGTTGCGAATAATATGGTGGTTCAGAGAGATAATGGGTGGTTCGATAGGGAAGGAAATCAATTCAACGAAGATGGACAAATGCTCGACGCTGAAGGTAATATTGTTGAGGAGCCTGTCAAGCAACAAGACCCTGAAATCGCTTGATGAGAAGAAGAGAATCGTCTGATTCGTGAGGAACAAGAACGTTTCGAGCGACATGAAGAGGAAGTCGCTCGACACGTTGAAGAACGTCGTGTCGCTCGACAGAATGCTGTTATCGCTCGACAGGCAGAAGAACAACATGTCGCTCAACACGACGAGGTTGTTGCTCGATGGGAGGTGCATAATTTGCAAGCTAGGCCGAGGAACATGAATGCTGCTCAAGGACGCACGCTTGCAGACTACAACAGGCCAGAGCAGTACTATGCCAATCGTTCTGCGATTTGCCCGCCTCCGTTCGAGAGAAATGACTTCGAGTTGAAGCCTGCATACTTCTCTTTTGTGTCTCAGAACCTATTATGTGGGCTACCTCACGAGCACCCGATGAACCACTTAGAGAGCTTCGAGAACATTGTATCAAGCATTAAGGCTAATGGAGTCTCCATGGATTACTTGTGCTACAAGCTTTTCCCCTACTCTCTTCAAGGGGAAGCTAAAAACTGGCTTAGGATGCTTCCACCAGGACCACTTACTACTTAGGAGGATACTATGAATGTCTTCCTTGCTCACTTCTTTGACGATGCCAGGTCTGAAGATCTATGGTCTAAGATTGCTATATTTAAACAAGGCGACTTCGAGGCATTTAAAGCTGTGTGGAATAGATTCAAGAGCTACCAGATAGATTGTCCACACCACGGTTACAGTGAGGTTTAGCTAGTACACATCTTTTTCAGAGGGATAGAAATGCAATACTCAGTGACTCTAGATGCTGCAAGCAACGGGAATACCAACCCGAATTCCCCAGAAGCTGCTCTCCGTCTCATAGAGAACTTGGCCAATAGTAACAACACCAACAATGTCGACTACGAGAGAAGCCAAATTGGTCAGAACATCAACAGAAATCAGCTCGCCGAGGTTACTAAGAAACTGGACAAGGAGATTGAGACATTCGAGTCAGAGGAGCACACCGAGGATGAAGAGATAGCTTATGTCAACGGGACTAGTTTTCAGAGGTATGGTAATCAGCTGGGGAACAGAGGCTACAACTGCAACTATCAGAAGAGTTCTTTCACTAGAGCTCCAAGTTCGCCTACCTACACATCTAAGCCGCAGTATCCAGAAGGTTGAGTATCAGAAAAGCGACTATCAAAAGCCAATTCAGAGCAGCAACTACACCAGGAACTATGGATCATCTACTTATCAGTTTCCGCCTCCTCCATCAGCCACCAGTAAAATGGAATAAATGGTGGAGCAGATTTTAGAAGGACAACAAAAGTTGATTGTGGACTTCAATGCAAAGTTTAATTCGCTCTACACTGACCTGAATGGGAAGATTGAAGCCTTGAACAGACACATGAAGAAGCTTGATACTCAGGTTGCTCAGACTACAGAATCTATAAAGAGACAAAAAGGATTTCTTCCATTCTGAACGGATATGAATCCTAAGAATGGCAACACAAGAGGTGTTATGGCCATTGTTAATTAGAGCATAAGCAAGCTGGAACCAGTTCAGAGCAAGGAAGTTAATGAAAGTCCAGTATACGAGCCAATTAACGATGTTGAAGAAGGAATTTTTGAGTCAGATGTCTTTGTCAAGCGACACGAGGAGGTACGTCACTCAACACGACCAATTTTAGCCGATCAATCGACAGCAAAAGAAAATTTGGTTGATAGTGCAAAAACGAATGTGTCGATCGACACAGTCGCTCCTGTCGCTCGACACACTGCTCAGACAGGTTCGAATATCGCAAATTCTTGAGTAACTCCAAGCGTATCTGCATACAAACCAAAGCTTCCTTATCTTAGGAAGCAGAAGAAGTCGAAACAGGAGCTGGATGAGGCTAGATGCAAGGTTATGATGGATAAGCTTGTTATTGAGATGTCATTGATAGATGTGATAAGAACTTATCAAGCGATATGTGAAGAAGATGGTTACTAGGATCTTAACTCATGAGGAAGGATGTGCTATGATCAGCGAGCAAGTAAGTGCGATAATTCAGAACTGTGTTCCACAAAAGCTTGAGGATCCGAGAAGTTTTGTGCTCGATTGTTTGATTTTTCAGAAGAGGTTTCCGCGATCTCTATGCGACTTAGGTTCCAGTAAGATCTTGGGATGACAGACTTTCAGCCTACTAGGATCTCTTTTATCCTAGCGGACATATCAGTAAGGATTCCAGAAGGTGTTCTGGAATATGTTATGATAAAGATTGGATAATGCTTAATTCCTGAAGATTTCATTGTCTTCGAGTATGAAGTAGAACCCAAAGAACCTCTTATCTTGGGTAGAACTTTCTTAGCTACAGCTGGTGCTATGATAGACGTAAAATGCCAAATATCGCTGAATGTGGGTGATCTGGAGATGAAATTCGACATGGATAAGCTGATAAAGAAGCCTACCATCGACGGTCAGACTTTCTATGTGGACACTATGGATAGCCTAGCTTAAGATTACCTTCATGAGATGAGTTCTATGGATCTAGATGAGACTGCTAAGGGATATGCGATGATGCTTGATGCGATTGAGGCAGTGATGAACGTGGATGGTTCCAAGGAATTGGTTCAGACTTCTAAGAAAGCTGAAAAGCTTAGCGATTGTAGCAAAAAAAATGCTCCGAAAATTGAGTTAAAACCACTTCATGCAGAGCTAAGGTACTCGTTTCTTGGTGCTAATTCTACTTATCCAATTATTGTTAGTGCTTCATTGAATAATGCAGAACTCACGTTACTACTAAGGAAGCTGCGCAAATTTCGAAAGGCTCTTGGCTATTCTCTTGATGATATTTGAGGTATCTCTCCAGATTTGTGTATGCATAGGATCAATCTTGAGGATGAGTTCAACTCGTCAATTGAGCTTCAGAGAAGGCTGACTAAGGATAAGTGGTTAAGAAGGAGATCATGAAGCTATTAGAGGATGGGATCATTTATCCTATTTCTGATAGTGCGTGGATTAGTCCAGTTCATGTGGTTCCTAAGAATAGAGGTGTCACAATTGTGAAGGACGAGAAGAACGAACTGATTCCTATAAGGAGTGTGTCTGGACATCGGATGTGTATTGACTACAGGAAGCTGAACGCAGCGACAAAGAAGGATCATTTCCCTTTCCCGTTCATAGATCAGATGTTGGAGAGGTTGGCTAACCATCCTTACGACTGCTTCCTCGATGGGTATTCATGATTCTTTCAGATTCCCATTCATCTGGACGACCAAGAGAAGACTATATTCCCTTGTTCATATGGCACTTTTGCATATCGCAGAATGCCGTTTGTACTGTGTAATGCTCCTGCGACATTCCAGCGCTGCATGATGTCTATCTTCACAAACATTATTGAAGACTACATGGAGGTCTTCATGGATGATTTTTCTGTCTACGGGTCTTCATTCAAGAATTGCTTGGATAATCTGGTAAAGGTTCTAGCAAGATGCGAAGAGAAAGACTTGGTGTTGAATTGGGAAAAATGTCACTTCATGGTTAAGGATGACATTGTACTTTGTCACAGGATATCAGAAGCGGGTATAGAAGTGGATCACGTGAAGATTAAGGTTGTGACTAGTCTTCAACCACCGGATAATGTCAAGTCTGTAAGGAGTTTTCTTGGACATGCTGGTTTCTACATGAGATTTATCAAGGATTTCAGTAAGATCTCGAGGCCATCGACTGCTCTTCTTTGCAAGGATGTGAAATTTGAGTTTTCTGGAGAATGCTTATCGGCTTTTGAGCAGATCAAGAAAGCTCTAGTGCGTGCTTCTATTGTGCAACCTCCGAATTGGGATTTACCTTTTGAGGTAATGTGTGATGCTAGTGATTTCGCAGTAGGAGCTGTCTTGGGACAAAGGAAAGATAAAAAGCTATACGCCATCTACTATGCAAGCCGAATACTAGATGATACGCAAAGGAATTATGCAACTACGGAGAAGAAGTTATTGGATGTAGTATTTTTCTTTGAGAAATTTCGTCCCTACCTCATTGGTGCTAAGGTGATAGTCCACACTGATCACTCCGAGCTGAAGTATTTGATACAGAAGGACGCAAAACCAAGGTTGTTGAGATGGATTTTGCTTCTTCAAGATTTTGATATTGAGGTTAAGGACAAGAAAGGAGTTGAAAATGGTGTTGTTGATCATCTTTCATAGATTAGGATTGAGGAAAATGTTCTAATTGATGATTTTTTATCGGAAGAGAGTATTAATTTGATCGAGGGAAGAAATCTGGGGACTATGTCGAGCGACGGACCATCGTGTCGCTCGACAGGAACAAAATCAACAAAATCGGAGACTCCAGATTTAAACGTGTCGATCGAGAGAGCCAGAGGTGTCACACGACACGATGATTTCAATACGATTTCTCATCCAGATTTTGTGAATGAGATTCTCAGGGAGTTTGCTTGTGTTGTCACTGAAGTAGATCGTCCTTGGTACACTGACATTGCCAACTACCTTGTTGCAGATGATGAACCCGATGATCTTAAAGGTTATGAGAAGATGAGGTTTTCCAGAGAGCTTAGGAGATATTACTGGGATGAGCTTTATCTATATAAGCATTGTTTAGATGGGATGTACAGGAGATGCATCGCTGAGTCAGAGGTTGAGAATGTGTTATTTCACTGTCATGGTTCAGAGTATGTTGGGCATTTTGCTACATACAAGGAAGTTGCTAAGGTTCTTTAAGCTGGATTCTGGTGGCCAACTATATTTAAGGACGCACATGCTTTTGTCTTTAAGTGCGATGCTTGTCAGAGGAAAGGGAAGATTAGTAAGAGAAATGAGATGCCACAGAATTTCATCCTAGAGGTTGAAGTCTTGGACTGTTGGGGCATCGATTTCATGGGTCATTTCCCGTCTTCTTATGGGAATAAGTACATTCTTGACGCTGTGGATTATGTCTCCAAATGGGTTGAAGACATTGCTAGTCCGAAGAACGATTCTGCTGTGGTTCTTAAGCTGTTTAAGACAATCATCTTCCCTAGATTTGGAGTTCTTCGTATAGTCATAAGTGATGGTGGTCCACACTTTATCAACAAGGTGTTTGCTAATCTTCTAAGCAAATACGGAGTTCAACATAAAGTGGCTTCTCCTTATCATCCCCGGACAAGTCGAGGTTTCAAATCGACAGATCAAGAAGATCCTGGAGAAGACAGTGAGAACTACTAAGGAGCGTACTAAGGCATATCACGATACGAATATCGCCTCCAAGAATTTTGAACCTAACGATCAAGTCTTGCTCTACAACCCACGCTTGCACTTGTTTCTTTGAAAGCTCTGTTCACATTGGTCCGGACCTTTTAATGTAAAGGAAGCCAAGTCAAATGGAGCAATTGTGCTAGTGGGTTCAGATGGTCGAGAATTCACTGTGAATGAACAAAGGGTGAAGCATTATTGGGCACAAGCCGAGATTCCAGATGGAAACATCATTCCTCTAGATGATGCACCTAAAGCCTGAGCTCAGACATAATCAAGCTAATGACTGAAAAAGAGCGCTTAGTGCGAGGCAACCCACTTGTAAGCGTAAATATGAGATTATATTTTAAGTTTTTAGTTTTATTTTTTTCAATTTTACTTTTGGTTTTGGTTTTGTTTTGGTTTTCAAGAAATCATAAAATCGGATGGAATTTTTCAACATGTCGATCGACGAGGACCACGTGTCGCTTGACACGAGTTAAAACTACGTATCAATTGACGGAATTATTTTGTCGCTCGACACGACAACACGGCCCAGGTAAGTCTTTTAAAACCCGAGACTCATGTCTAAACCTACAAAATTTTTCTAAACCTGCAAAAAAAAAAATTTCCGAAACTCGCAAACTCTTTTAGAAATCCCATAACCCTCTCGATTCTTCACGGTTTTTGGTAACTTTTGGTTCTAAATCCATTAGAATTTTTGTCCATTTCTATCACTCATTTGTCCGATCTACAGGGTATGTGTCCCTAATCTTCACTTTTTCAATTCGGCCAAAGGTTTGAAAAATCCAAAATTCGACTTGTTTCCCTCGATTATATGCTTAAATCCAACTTGTTTAGGTTGTTTTAGAGTGAATTCGGTATGCCCATCTTTTTGAATTGAATTTATTATGCAAGTTTTTGGAATTATGTTTATTTGTGCAAAAATTGATGAATTTCGGAAGTTAGACCTAATTGGACCGAAATTGGTGTTGAATTGATGTTGCTAGAGGTAATGTGGATGAATTGTGATGAAGATTTGGTCTTCCATTATCAATTTTCGAAATTTCAAATTTTTCGGTAAATTTTTTTATGACTAATTTCGGATTTTGGTGTTTTGTTTGGATTTTTGGTTTATTTTGCAGATGGCTCCGCGCAAGCAACAGACTCCTAGCATTCTCGTTGTTCCTACACCCGTTGATGCTGAATTAGAAGAAGAGCAGTTTTTGAGGGATGCGGAAACCAGAGAAATCTTGGAGAATATCATCCAGAGCGAGTTGCCTTAGCCTCGTGCAGAAGGAACGCCAGTCCCATTTGAGAGCACACGGGATCAACCGCTTGCGAAGGTCGCTTTGAGTGGCGAATTAGAGCGACGTCCTTTTTCTCCATTATGACTCGATGTAATACAATGCTTGATTCAACCTACTCGATTTGCAGATGAGCGAGCCTTGAGACTTATGGGTATTAAGGACGAGGTCCTCCAATTGCTTAGTAACGCAGGTTTAGGGAGCATTGCTACTAAGCACTACCTCCTTTACCCGATTTAGCAAGACAAGTACTTGCTACAGTCAGAATAGATTACAATGGATAGGATGTTTTTGAGCAGAGTTTTTGCAGATTGTTCTTCAGGATCTACGGTGTCCAGTACAATATCCATTTCGACGATCTCGCTGAGATATACGGGTTTGAATGGCCTAGGGAACATAGTTTCCTTCCGACTGTTTTTCCAGAGAAGAGAACCTTTTGATCATTTTTTTGGCACTAGTGCATTTATCGGTAATTCTCCAGTCAAGGACATTAGGCATCCAGGTCTGCGCTACTTTGTCCGCATGCTTGGATCAACGATTTTGTGTCAGGTTGAATCAAACAAGGTTCGACTTTTTGAGCTTGTCGTCTTGTACTATGCTCTGCGACCATATCTTCCTGACTTAGAGACTTCTATCAAGACCAATGTGCACATGGGTTCTGTATTCGCGCATCATTTGGTTTCTTTGAAGACTACACCGTTCACAACGAATAGCTCAAAGCCAGTCAACATAGGTAGCATTCTCACTCCTTTTTTCGCTTTTTGGAAATCGATACCAGAGGATGTGAGAAGATCCAAGCTCCGGCTTTGCTTGATCTTGAGTCACTACAGCGGTTCCAATGGATTAAACCCACTGATATGGCATGGCTTTTCCGTGATCCTCTTTGAGGACGGGTTCAGGTTTGGCTCCCACTTCCTGACTTGTTGGATTTTAGTCGGGATTCCTCTTTGTTGCGTTTTAAGCCTGATGAGAGAGATGTGCATTCTGCTGATGGTTTCATACCTGCTCGTACTTCTACTGCCACTCCTACTTCACGAGCTCGCCCTTCTACAGCTACTCCACAGGAACCACCACTTGAGTTTCCTGCAGAGCCAGAGGATCCAGAGGATACGGCAGCAGTTCTTAAGTTTCATACGTCAGCACTTAAGAGGATATAGGATGCGATTTTTTGGACTGCTGGTTGCGGATGTATTCTCACTTCTATCCGGTTTTTCATTTCTTTTTATTTTCCTTCTTTTTGAGTCAGTTTTTGCTTTGATTTGAGTCAGTTGTTTCTTTATTTTTAGAACCATTGTTTAAAACTTATGGGATTCTATCTATGTGGTTGCATTTGACATGTTTTCTTTGAGTTATCTAACAGTGCCGAGAGAGAAAGCTAACTTAACATTAGACGAGCACTTAAGACATCAAAACTTCGTTCATTAGACTCCTCTGTCGACCGACGAAAGAAGTGGTGTCGTTCGACACGATGGGAATTGCTTTGTCGATCGATGGGTTACAGAAGTCGCTCGACACAAAGGAATTTTGCATGTCAAACGACAAATATCGTGTTGCTCGACACGTTCAAAAGGTAACAAATCCCACTCGGTTTTTAACATGGTTCGTTTCTTATCTATTTATTTTACCCGCTCAGAATTGAATAACACTGGGGACAGTATTGTTTCGGATCAAAAACTCCCCTAAAACTTGCTTTGAACAGCATTCAAGGACCTTTTCAATTGGAAGATTGGTTGGTTTTGCTAGGTGGGTAACTGGTAGTGGATCGGTTTAATGATGAACGCTAGGAAGGATGTTGCAGACCCCGCCCTTAATGAACTATAAATCTCTCGTCTTTGGCGTTGGTAATCGCAAGACTTGATTCAACTTCCAAACACTTGAAAGAGAGGACAGACCGCTATGAAACTTCTTCCCAAATGATGAATTCAACTGTCCTAGATCAAATAAAAAGCCTCATGACCCTGTGTCCACAAGAACAACACTAATGAGCGCTTATCTAGTGATTCATAGAGATGCCAAGGAAGTAAAAAACTCTACAGAAAAGTGTAGTTCAAGCCCGAGTTCAGAAATGCCTGAATGAACGCAGAGAAAAAAAAAACAACAAAAAATTCGATCAAAAAGGCATGCATCTCTATGATATCCTTAATTGGATAAAAAGTTTGGAGGAAAGAGAGAGGATGAAACGCAGGAAAGTATTAAACAAAGTGAAAGAATCAATAAGGTCCAGCGATCGTTATTCCCTCAATGAGACCACACCTAAATAAATAAAAGGGGTTTTCAGCTGAAAGTCTGAGTTTCTCTAAGGGGTTTGGAATCAATCTGGAGAAGTGCTACTCGTGTTTACTCAAGCATTACTCGTGTTTACTGGAGCATTTTGGAGCATTGTGGAATGGCAGTCAAAGACATAAGTTCGGAGTTGAATTTCAGCAAGCATGTCGATCGACACAGTTATTATATCAATCGACATGAAGAAAATATAAGTGTCGAGCGACATGACCAAAACTTTGACCAGAATATCAGATTTGGAAGTTCTTGATCATAGGTTCTAAGGTCTTAAGGAGTTCTAAGGTCTTAATCATATTCATATAGTTAGGATTGTTTAGGAAGTTGAGAAATGATGGCTTACTATTATTTCCGAGTAGAGTCATTCATAAGCATAGCTAGACCATTTCCAAGGAGCTACCATTAGCCAAGTGGTTGATCTGATTACGGTCACTGGTAAGTGATTCGATTGATCATCATTAAATTATGGAAATAGAGTTATGGTAAGATAAGCGATCGAGTGAGGATGGTCTAAGTTAAGGAAGTGCTTGATCATAGGTTCTATTACGCATAAACTACTCTACCGCAAGGTCGAATGAGATTTGATCCATGTAACTATGCGGTAGACCTGGCCGTTCAGGTACCCGATCCTTCGCTTTTTAGGCTCATTGCGGGCCAATTCATCGGTTTGTTCTTCGAACTGCTCAATTTGAAAATTGTCAACACTTATGTTGACTTTGAGTTCGCTGGCTCCTAACTTGGTCGCCAGGCGCGAGTCGAGCACCCGGCAATTGGCGATCGAATATCCACTTGATCGGTCTAGTTAACAGTAGGCCGACTCATCGTATGTCGAGTTTTTGGTCCAAGTATTTCCGAAGATGCGACCTGGAGTGCCTCTCCCTCGGCCCCGCCCTCTACCTCGTCCGTAGCCGGGCGAATCGACTTGATAATCATGGGCTCCTTTGAAGCCGCCCTCGTGCTGGACATAGTTACCTTGCTACTTCTTTCCTGTAGTAGGCACTTCTTGGGAGTTAGAATTCTTATTTTTTCCATACTTTAAAGCTAGAGTCTTCATCTCCTCTTCGCTTTTGGTGAAGCCATTGGCGCGATGGAGGGCGTCCTGGATAGATGTTGGTTCGTTCAATGTTAATTCTCTACAAAAATCCGAGTTGTACCAGAGAGCCTGATATACCTGGTATTTTACCATTTTTACTATCCGTTTTTCCCTATTTTATATACTGTTTAATAAGTTTTTCTATCAAAAGAGGTAGTTTTGTCGTATATTTGGTTTTGAAGAGTCATATAGGTCAAATCATCAAAAAGGGCATAAAAATGAGTATTATCATCCTATAACAACTTATCAAAGTCAAAGGATCCTATATAAGTCACCCAAGTTGAAGATTTCACAATTTTCATGTTGGACAGAAAGTATGTCTCCGAAAGCTCACCTCTGACGTAGAACCAAATCAACTTGGACGGTGATGAAATTTCATATGGCAATAGCCCTTTGAGTCATATTTCCAATGGAGTTAGAATTATATCAAATAGATTTGTAGTTTGGAAGTTATTCAAGTTTGACTGAAGACATGTTGTTTTGCCGAGAAGATGAATCAAGTCCAAGATGGGCCTAAGCACCAAACCAACCCATGGGCCGGCTCATTTAAGTGAAGCCACGCACAAGGAGATGATTTTGAGCCAGACCCTATACAAGTTCACGTGACCGGTGTGACCGATCGGTGTCGTGGCCACTTCTGCGCATTTATCGACAAAAAGACGTTTTTGCCCAAGACGAAACCCTATGAGTTCCACCGACCCAAGACCTCTTCCTACACCTATATATACTTGCTTTCAGCCTCTTGAGAGAAGGAGAGCAGCCCTAGGCACCAAAAATCAATTATAAACATGTATTTTTGTTATTCTCTTCAGATCTTCATCTTTATCCTTTGTAAAAGAGCGATGAAGGCAATGGTGTTCTTCTCAAGCTTTGTGCTTCCAGATCCACCCATGCCGAGACCTTACTTAGCACGAATCTACTTTTTTATCAACTTCTCTAGTTGCTTCATGTTTCATAACATGTAGAGTAGTTGTATGTTTGATATAAAGTTATTTTAAAGTTCTTTTGTTGCATCTTTTACATCTTTATTGAGCTTGTTTCTAGATTGATTCTCTATCTTTATTTATACTCAAGGCGTGATCTAGATTAGCTACCTAGACCTTTTTAGATTGGTGCCGATTCAAAAGCTTTTGTACCGATCGGATCTAATATTTGTTAGGCTAGGCGTCTTAACAATCGAAAGTTTAGTTAAGGAGTCTAGTGAGCAATCGAATCTAATTCTTACACCGTGATTCCACCTTGCAATAACCATCGAAATTTGAGTTTATTGGGGTAGGAGTTATAGGTTTCGGAGCCTCGAAAGGGGAATGATTCTACCATAGTGATTTGAGTTCTAGAACACTAGTTGCATCTCTTTAAAAATTGTATAGTTCATGTTGCATTGGTTCTTTTTAATTTCTTCTATCTTGTGTGTTTTGGTTTATCTATCCCTTTATTTTATTGCTTATTTCGTTTATCATAAAACCCCAAAACCAAAATATATTTTCTCTTAGCTTATTTTGCATCATATAGATTTATAGGGTAACAACATAGTCTCATGTGGATCGACCCCTAAGTACTACAATTGTCAACTGTGCACTTGTAAATTAGGGTTTATCAATTTAAAACTCTTTTGCATCTCCCTAATCCAGAGGCATCAAGTTTTTGGCACCGTTGTGGGGGACTAGTTTGCTTACATATAGATTTTTGATAAAGAATAAGTCTAAGTTTTTATTTTTCCTTTCTGCTAATTTCGTTTTTTTTTTCTTTTTATTTAAGTGTGTTTCAAGGATTTATCAATGGAACATCACAACAAAAACCCTAAAAATTCTAGGAAGATGACGACAAGAATGAGTTCTAATGGAGATTACATCCCTATGCCTCAAGAATTCCATCAACAACCTTTTCCTTACAACAATTGGTACAATCCACAGTTGTATCAGCAACAACCACCTTGGGAGACTCAAGGATGTGACCATCACCATCATGTGCCGCCGAATCACCCTCCTCAATCCCACGACCATTCCAATTCAACACCACAAGAAGACCTAATCGAAGCCTCGATGCGTAGATTCATGGAAGATACTCAAAATATCGTCCAAGGAATCGAAACGAAGATCGAGACCATCAATTTATCCCTCGGAGAGAAGCTTGCTACCCTCACCACCAAATTTCAAGACTTGGAGACACGCTTGATCCACCTTGAAGAAGTTCAAAAACAACACGCCCTAGACCACGTTGAGGAAATTACTACTGGCCTAGGCATCATAGCAATCAAGGCTCACAAGGCCACGAAAGTTTTGGACGAAGCCAAAGATGATCACCGAGACTTGTATTCTACAAGCCTTGTTTTGTCGGAAGGACACAAGCAACACACTCAAGCCATCAAGGACGTTCAAGCCTCTCTAGATAAGAAGTTCAACTATCTTATGTGGAAGTCTTCTACCCTAAAGAATAAAGAA